>CM068388.1:0-600000 GCA_034770075.1 Aralia elata | reverse complement strand
GCATATGAGCATACAGTAAAGAATTAGAATTAGAAACAAACCAACCATAGAAGTCACTAGGCAATTATTGGATGCATGTATTATTTAAGTAATACTTTGTTATCAATGACGTTTTTGTATAGTTAGATGATCTCGATCTTCTTAGATTCCTAATAAGTCTTGATTGATTATATAATTATATTATATGGTCTGTGTATCCCCCAGAAATTACCCTTCTTAATAATTTCAATGAATGCTTAAGGTCACAGTTTTATTGCACCTAGAAACAAACAAATTGCACAGCTAACAGAACAGCTAGTATGCCAAGGCTAAGTTACAAGTTTCTCAAGAATGTAAGTTCCAAACTTCTTTTTCTCCATTTTTTTTAACTTCCTTATTATGTTTGATGTAGAAAGAATTGAATTCAGTTCTCTTGCCTCATCTTTTTATTATTAAGAAGAAGGATTCCTTATGTCAAATGATTATGGGTTCAATAATGTTCTTTGTTGACTTTAATTTTGTTCTTCAATCTACATGTCAAGCTGAAATTATATCAATACTTTGCAATCTTATAACTCTGGTTCAAAGCATTTGTTAACCTTCTTTTTTTTTCAGTATATTATTGTTTGGTAAAGTGCATAATCTGACTCATGATGTGGGGAAAAAAGGGAAGAAAGAGAAAAAAGAAGGAAGCATTCATAAAGGAGAACAGGAGTTTGCTGCATGAGGAGTTTATTACTACATTCAATGGCCAACATAAAGTTCCTCTTCCTCTTCACTCCTGAGGAGTTCATTCGGGCTACAAGCAACTTTAATTTAATGATCATATTATATGGAATATATATGTATGTCAAGTTCTTCAGAGGTTCTATGGAGCAACGCTCAATTTTAGTAACAGATCTTGTGAATCCTTGTCATTGTCGTAACTGGAGACGAGATCGAATCCATGACATAGTGCTTACTTCACAGATGAGCCACCACAAGAATGTTTGGAAGCTCTTGGGATGGTGCCTGGAATTCACAGTTCCATTTATGGTGTTTGAATATGTTGTAGGTGTTGATTTTCTTAGTGATTTACTCTACGGTCCCTATGATATGGAAGAAGAATATTAAAGTGGACGAGTAGGTTAAGTATTGCAAATGACATTGTCAATGCCATTGTGTATCTACATATGGAGTTTCCTACACCCATCATTTATAAGAATCTATGCGCAAATAGTGTTGTGGTAGACCACTATGGCAAAGCTAAACTATTTGATTTTTCACTGTCCATTGCGCTTCCTCTTGGGGAATTGAAGTTGGAGGTAAATACGGTGGAAGGGGAACCTGAATTCATGGCCCCCGAGTTAACCAAGTATGTCACTGTTTCTCAAAAGACTGATGTCTATGCTTTCGGTATGCTTCTACTTGTGCTCCTAACAGACAAAAGAGCTTATGTTAGATCACCATTCTACAAAGTATCCGGACTGGACTTGTTTTTGTACATTGATGGTAAAGAGTTGAACGAAATTATGAATCCTATAACATTGAGCGAGGGAGGAAGTGAGGAAGAGCAGCAACTCCTAGGCTTTCTTACAACTTGCCTTGAAATGCATCCAACAGGAACAAGAACATAGTCCAGAAATGATTGAAGTGGCTAGAGAACTCAGAAAGATTAAGAAGTGCTCGGGAAATGCAAATGCTCCGGTTGGTTAATTAGTCAATCACATAGATATTGAGAAATCCAAGAAGTACGTCCATTTGTGTTACTGCAGCAGGAATGGTATTGACAATGAGAGTTTGGTGTCAAATGATTTTGGGTTCAGTATATTCATGTAACTGACTGAGATTTCATTGTTCAACCAAGATAAAGTTATCTTCAATAATTTAATGTTTTGTTTAGCTCACTTTTTAACTATATATGCTTCTTCATGGAAATTTCTATCTCTAATTCAAAGCAAAACACTTTTCTGAGTGTTTAATGTTATGTAAAGTGCAACTATCTATCTTAAAAAACGACGAGGAAGAAAAAAATAAACTATCTTTCCAAATTTGGTGGACGCGTTTATTTATATTTTCTCCTGCCTTCAAGAGTCTATTTTAAGTCCCAAAAACTTTCCCTTCCCTGTATTCACATAATGATCTGAAAATTGCATAGCTCTTGAGCTATAGGCACAAGGAAATTCTCTGAAGTCGGTTCAATCTGCAATCAATTGACATTATTTCTAGAGGTTCAAAACATCTTTGCCTACTGGAAAATAAAGTTCCATTTTTTTTGAAAAGCATCACCATGACTCGGCAAGAGAAACTACTAAACAAGAAGTACAATTAAGTCATTGATAATTGAGTTTGAACTGGGAAAGGATTAATGGAGAGAAGATAAACAGCTAGAAGAGTAAAGAAGATACGGTTTTTTAAATGTGGGGCTGAAAATCCACAAGGCTGATAGATGAAATTTAAGTTGCTTGGAAAGTTGTGACAAATGCCGGGTCATAGCAATTGCAAAAATTTAACTACTTGTGGTCCCAAATGGCGTTGAAAGATGGGTAACTCTACTTATAAGGACATTGAAGTAGGCGAAATTTGATTCGTATGTGACATTGTTACAATAGGCGCAATTACTTAGAACTTTGACGTTACCTTCCCAAGTCTCCGTTAATATATATATATATATATATATATATATATATATATATATGTATGTATGGTCTCCTTCTGCAACAATTTCATTGTAGACTTATGGTCTGTACAGCTCCCCATAGATTCCACACATGATCAGCATATAAAAGGCAAATCATAACTTTATCTAGATTGTAAGTTGCTAATTTCTTATCCTTCTCTTTTCCTTTTTCTCTTTCCTTGTATGTTAGGATGTTAAAGGAATGATTCAGTATTGCGCTTAGTTTTAATTATGTTTTGCTGAAAATTTAGACTTTAGACTCTTATTTTTTGCTTTTCTTTCTCCATGTAGTCTTGTATTGCGAAGTGCATAGCTCCCATCTGACTTATGATGTGGGGTAAAGAAAGAAAACAGAAGAAAGCACTGATAGAGGAAAACGGGAGTTGGTTACATGAGGAGTGCATTTCAAGAGCATACCCTCCCATCTCTTTCACCATACTATTAATATCAGCCTAGAATCTAAGACCTATACAGTTTCTTTTGGGAACAAGTTAACTTGGCACCAAGTGTTTGGATTGGTACCAGTGATTGAAGTTGAGCTGTTTATCCAAGAAAAAAAATATTCCTAAAGGCCTTCTAGTCTTAAATCACACATCCACCCACATATTACCAAATGTTATCCATATATATTGTTTAGATGAATAGCCAATTACATGATTCCGTATTTCGCTGTAGTCTTCCATTTCCTTATGACTTATGTCCAATCTGATTTTCTGGCAGACAGAGACATATCAGTCAAAATGAAGAGGCAAAAAACTATGAAGAGAAGTTTCCAAAAGACATAATTATCTTGGCCAAGCCAAACTCATGCTTGCTAGTCTTTTGTAAAACACAAATTATATGATTTTCCCTGTTTTCGCTTTCTAAAACTCAGAAAAATTGCTGCAACCAATCAGAATTACAAATAACAATATCATACTACTTGATATATTATACACAAATTATGGCAGAGCAACAGCAATGATCCTGAAACAAAACTTATGGAGAAATAGTCTAACTTATATCACTTGTTGCAAGTAAGAATCAAGACCTCAACTTAGATATGTTGAAGAAATATAATTTTTTCTTTCAAATGCACAACAACAGTAGCTTCCGCTCAACATAAGATACATTGGGATCCTGCGAATGGTGACACTCTTTACAGGTACTTTGGCTTCTGGATGGATAGTTAATAAATTCTTTGCCTATAAGCTCAGGATTGAAAATAATATATAAGAAACAGAAAACACTATTGCATCCCCCTCCCCCACCCCACAAGACCAAATAATAATAATAATACAATGTGTATGCACGCACAAAATAATAAGAAGTAGTAGTACATGAAGAAACAAGAAAAGAAGAAAAAAGAGCCATTGTATATCTATATCATAAGAAGTGTGGTGCTGTTTTTTTATTTATTGATTTCCGAAGGACCATAAGAAGACTTCACAGAGAATTAAAACAAGATATGTATATTTTTATACAGAATAAAAACAAGCGCAACTTCTTACCAAAGTGAACGAACAATTACCAGAATTAGGCCAATTATGTTTGTAGGTTGCTCATAGTAGACTGGCACTCTGCTGTGCCCTTTTTTCAATATTAAGTTCATCAAATCCCTTTGTTATAGAAAAAAATCGATATATTTAGTCAAAACAAAACTAAGCAATATTGCATGTGCAACAATTGTCATTCGTAAGGGTTCAAAAGATGCAATACCTATCAAGTTTGGAAATAATGTCGACCACAAAAGTGTCTGATATAGGAGTCATGGCATCGCTAGCTGTTTTCTCAGATAGGTCAAGTGTTCCAGCAATGATTGTCGTCTCATCATGTGTGAGATCTCCACCTTTTCCTGCCTACTCACAAGTAATCAGAAGATCACAACGCTGCTGTAATATAGATTCAAACAGGAAACCAAAGTCTAGGCAGCATGGTTCAAATTGACTTGGACTACAAAAATATCAGGACATTTTGATATCCTTATAAACAGAAAAATTGAACGCACATATTATATGAAGGCAAAAAGTGGAACATATGGATTGAAGCAAGTATTGGAGATCCCAAAATGGAAGTTGGTGATTTAGAAAAAGATTCCCAAGTAAACCGATTTTAGCATCAGAAAGAGTAAATGAAATATAATAACAAGTCTTTATGTGAATCACTTTTTTTAAATAATATGAGTCATATTTTACTATAAAGAAAGAGCTATAAACTACATACCTCATTACCATGCAAATCAACTAGTGTTTTCAACTCAGCTCTGCGGAAAAGAGCTACATTGCCATGTCCCAGCAGATAATCTAATAGATGAACATTATAAAAGCATGGGTTGTAAGATTAAGCAACAATTTTATCAAGTACCACAATGCTATAGCAACATGTTAAAGAAACAAGAATCACCATGCTTATTGGATATGCAACAGGTGAACAAATCCAAACAAGAACACGAACAAATGGTGCCACGGTTGCATCAATTGTCAATCCATATCTCGAACAAACAGATTGTGGTATAATCTGCTCATAAAAATTGATGTATCAACTTAACCACGCAACTTTTAACAAGTCTACTGAGAGAAACTGATCCAAATAGCCAAGTCATATATAAAACTTAAAAATAAAAATAGCTAAGTCCTCAATAAGAAAATCTTGTGGCAGACCAGGTGGACAAACAAATCCCACCATATCTGCATATGCAGAAATGATGGGCTCCAGACCCACCATTCAGCGAGTCTGATCTGGAAGAGTTGGACTTACGAAAGATAACACTCATCTGCAGTCCCCCTGTCCAAAATATTGTATAAACTCAAAATGAAATTCATTTCTCACCTCACCAAAAAGAAGAATCAATGTTACTGAAATCAAGATAGCACCCCAAGCTGTAACCAGGCTATCCAAAAAAATGGGAAGCGCCTGAAGGAAAAAACAACTAACTCAAGTTTGAAGTAAATCAATACAATTCATGGAACAGCTTGCGTATTGCAATTACGAGTACCTCTATAGAAGCAGCATTGCAAATAAGCAGGGTGCAAAGCAATAAATGCTGATTTCTGACAACTGGCAGTATCTTTGCTGTTGAGACAGAATACAATCTATAAGTATGGGGAGTATCTAAATACACTAAATAGAAGAAAGATGAAACATATCATTGATAGTTTTTTAAAAAGGAGAATAATACTAATTTCTAATATATAAAAAAAGTATACAACTAACTTCTTCACTAGTAGTGCATATGCAACACAATTCATTATTCACAATACTATTGTCATTTATCAAGTTAAAGTGAAACATAATGGACTTGGAGCTTTGTTGGCTGTTTGCAGGTAAGAGTTCCGTTGGTTGGTTGCAGGTACATGTGTACAAATCATGGTTTTAGTGTGATTCTCCAGAAAAATTTGGTATTGAAGATCAGCAATTTGGCTCGGTACACTGGGCCGATATATAATACCTCCTTCCTTTCCAAACCCATTGGCAAAATTTCTTGGAACTTCCTTCTTAGCTAACCAAGACTAAATTAATACTAATCACTGCTCTAAAAATCTCTAGCAGATTTAAGTGGTGGAGGGGCACCTAGTCATTTTCCTATGACGTATTGATTATTGACCCGAGAGGGGCCTTATTATTGTACATGTCTGTATATATTATGAGAAAATATTATATAAAGCATATAGCAGAAGATATGACCAGTACCAAACATCCCTGAAAAAGGATATGGTTTCCGTATGTGGTTCAAAATCTTTACAAGGCGAAAAGATGAGATTCAAGTCATTTGGAAAGTGATGGCGGGCCACTGCAATTGCTAACATTGTCATATTTGTGCGCCCCCCCCCCCCCCCCCACATGGTTTTAAAAGTTTGCTCAACTTATAAACGGCATTGAACTCAAAATTTGATGCGTTGATCTGCTGCAATAATTTCACCCAAGACTCACTTTAACTTGTACAGCTTTTCATACAGAAGGCAAAACACAACTTTTTTCTAGATTGAAGTTGCAAACTTCTTATCCTTATTTTCTTTTTCACATTTTTATTACGTTACCATGTAGAAGAACTTGAATCTGAATCTCTTGCCAGTTCCTTTTTATTTTATTGTTAAAAAGAAAAAAGAAGAAGCATTTTTAGACGTCATTCTTCAATCTTAAATAATATTATTTGAAATTTTATGGTTTTCCTTTTCAGCTTACTTGTTTTTTGTTTTTCTTTCTGATAGTTGTTTTGCAAAGTGCACATATCTGTATGATTCATGATGTGAGGAAGAAAGAGAAAGCAGAAGAAAGCACTCATAGAGGATGAGAGTTGGCTACATGAGGAGTTAATTACTACATTCAATGGTAGACATAAAGTTCCTCTTCGCATCTTGACTATTAAACACTGACATATATACATACATACGTACATACGTACATACATAAATACATACACACACACACACACACACACTATATATATGTATGTATATATACTTTAATGAATTGTAACGACATTTGAGGGTTGAAAAACTGAACCATAGAAGTGATCAGGTCACTCACAAGGCAATTGCTTGGAACTTGCCCGGTAATTTACCAAGTCTTCACTAATAATTTAGTGAAGGCTTACTAATATATACGGGTACAACATTTAACCCCCAAGTTGCACAACAAAAAGAAGACCAAGCATAGAGATCTCTCTAGATTGTAAGTTGCAAACTTCTCCTCCTAGCTATTTCTTGTTTTGCAAAGTGCTTTTCTATATGTGTCTTTGTGTATATCCTACAAAACTTGTGCTTCTTGGGCAAGAATATCAATGATTCAATGAAGGCTTATAATTAGATCACATCATTTCATTCCCTGGTTAAACTGTACAACAAATAGGAGGCAAAATCACAGCTTTTTTTAGATTGTATGTTGCTAACTTTTCTCTTCCTCTTTTTAGTTTTTCAATTTTCTCCTTGCTTTGGTTTTAACTATGGGTTGTAAAGAAATAGGCATGCTATTTGTTTGTAACATTAGTACGTAGATCTATGAGTATTTTGGAACGACTGGGTCAGTCTCCGTCTAGAACCCTTAGGCCATGTTTGTTTGCAAGGATTATAATCCCGGGATTATAATCCCATGGATTATAATCCCAAGACTATTAATCCTAGGATTAAATAGTCCTAATCACATGTTTGTTTTTCATGTGATTATTCATGGGATAACTTAAAATAATCTCATGTTATGTTTTAATCCTTCATGATGGGATTATAATACCTAGCTAGACATGGTATTAAATAATCCTTCATCTTAAGCTATTTTATAATCCTTGGACTAATAGTCCCAAGCTCAAATTTAAAAACAAACAAGACATTTGGGATTAATAGTCCTATCCCAAGTGTAATCCTTGCAAACAAACATAGCCTTAGGGATTTTACCTGAGACCGATACTTAAGTTAGCACGGTATATGAGTTGGGGAAGAGTATTCTCTCTCTTGATGTAATAATTGTGGCCGATGAGGTATTTGCTTAGTGGCTAAAACTGAGGTGCAATGACCTTAAAGTTTCAGGTTCAATTCTCACTTATGAGAATTTATTTCTTTCTTTATGTGAAAGTTTATTTTCGTTATGAAATTATATTGTACTTCCCAAAAAGTAAAACTTCAAAAAAATAATAATAATTTTATAGTTATTAGTTGCATATGCAAGAAGTTACCTTGATTATGGGGTATGTATCTCTATTTATAGAAATTTCCCGGTGGTGAAATATCTGAAGTGCCATTCTTTGAGGTAGAATGGCTACACTGTCCACAATCCTGACAGTTTTAATTTCAAGCTTTAAGGATGACTTAAATGACAATATGTGATTTCGCTCTCTCTTCATGAATATGTATACTGAGTAGTGGATATAGTGTTCTAATGGGATTATCTTGGTATTGCAACATATAAATGTATTTATCTTTACCCTAATTCCAATAAACAACCACTTCTAGATCCTGTAGTTGTTAGTTATCCAGGCACTTTAAAAAGAGAAATATGTAACTACTTTCAACATGTGTTTTGCTGGAAATATTGACCTGACTTATCTTCTTTGTATGTAGTATATATTGTGACTTATGATGTGGGGAAACCAGAGAAAACAGAAGGAAGCATTGATAAAGGAGAATGAGAGTTGGCTACATGAGGAGTTAATTACTACATTCAATGGCAGACATAAAGTTCCTCTTTGCATCTTCACTGCCGAAGAGCTCATCAGGGCTACAAACAACTTTATTCATCCCATAAATAGGAATCCATATTTCTACGGAGGTTCTTTGGAGCAATGCTCAGTTTTAGTAAAGAATCCCCGGTACCCTCCTATTTGCAGACAGGAGCAAATCCATGACATAGTGATTACCTCACAGATGAGCCACCACAAGAATGTTTGGAAGCTCGTAGGATGCTGCCTGGAATTCGAAAATCCAGTTATGGTTTATGAAAATAATGTAGGTGTTGATATTCTTGATGATTTACTTTTCTATCCCTATGAAACTGATGATACAAGAATATTGGCATGGACGAGTAGGTTAAGGATTGCAAATGACATTGCCAGTGCCATTGTTTATCTTCATATGGCATTTCCTACGCCTACGCCCATAGTCTATCGGAATCTGAGTGCACAAAATATTGTAGTAGACCGCTCTGGAGTTGGTAAACTGTTCGATTTTTCAAACTCCATTTCACTTCCTCCAGGGGAATTGGAATTGCAGGTAAATAGAGTTGTAGGGGAATTTTCATTCATGGCCCCCGAGTATATGTGGTATGGCACTGTTTCTCAAAAGATAGATGTGTATGCTTTTGGTATACTTCTACTTGTGCTCCTAACAGGAAAAAAAGGTGCTTTTTTAAGTGATCTGGGGACTGAAAATGCTTTTTCAAGTGATATGGAGTCCCCAGATTTTAACTTGGCTAGCTATGTTGGTGGTAAAGAGTTTAACGAAATTGTGGATCCTAAGATATTGAGTGAGGGAGGAGGAACTGAGCACGAGCACCAACTCCAGGCTTTCCTACAACTCGCCTTGAAATGCATCCAACGGGAAGCAGAGAATAGGCCAGAAATGCTTGATGTAGCTAAAGAACTCAGGAAGATTAAGAAGTATTTGGGATAAAAAAATTCCTAAAGTCCCGGTCAGTTAGTTACTTGGGCACATGGATATTGATAAATCCAACAAGTACTCACTCCAATTGTGTTTCTCCAGCAGGAATCAAATAATATTGGGTTCAGTATTGGTTTAAATTTCATTCTTCAATCTAGATAAAGATATCTCAAATATATATGTTTACTTGACCTGAGAATCACATGGCTGGCACTACTTCTTCCTTAGGTGAACAGCACCTAAGGAACTACACTTTGTGCGATGGAGCATGTGTTGTTTATACGTTTAGTTTCTCAAAAAAGTGCTTTCAGACCTAAAACTTTTACTGTTCAAAGCACTACTATTGTGTTACTAAACTCTCTTAAATGCAAGTTTACTGAACTATCCTGCCAACGAGGCAGTTAACCTGCCTTGAATACATCATATGCCACGTGTCTGTGCTTTATCAGTTTCTAGGTAATGCAGCATACATTAAAGAATTAGAAACAAACCAACCATAGAAGTCACTAGGCAATTTTTGGATGCATGTATTATTTAAGTAATACTTTGTTATCAACGACGTTTTTGTATAGTTAGATGATCTCGATCTTCTTAGATTCCTAAGAAGTCTTGATTGATTATATAATTACTCCCTCTGTTCCTAAAAGATTGTCGTTTAAGGTTAATTCACGTAGATTAAGGAATACAACTACTCCTTATGAAAAATACTATATTACCCTTGTTTTAATTATCTCAACTAATTATTAACTTTGTAGATTCCAAAAAGGAATATACTACCAACCATGAGATTATGAAGTAGAAATATTGGGAAGGGGAGAGATTTGTAAAAATATTTCAACAACCAAGAATGGTTTTGTATTTTTTTGAGAAAAATCATTAAGTAAGAGAACTTTAAATAAGGGTAAAGTTGAAAAAAATTACTCCATCTGCATTGATAAACTCAAAACGTCAATCTTTTTAGAACAAAAATTACTTCCTAAAACGACAATCTTTTAGGAACATAGGGAGTATATTATATGGTCTGTGTATCCCCCAGAAATTACCCTTCTTAATAATTTCAATGAATGCTTAAGGTCACAAATTTATTGCACCTAGAAACTACAAATTGCACAGCTAACAGAACAGCTAGTATACGAAGGCTAAGTTACAAGTTTCTCAAGAATGTAAGTTCCAAACTTCTTTTTCTCCTTTTTTTTTAACTTCCTTATTATGTTTGATGTAGAAAGAATTGAATTCAGTTCTCTTGCCTCATCTTTTTATTATTAAGAAGAAGGATTCCTTATCTCAAATGATTATGGGTTCAATAATGTTATTTGTTGACTTTAATTTTGTTCTTTAATCTACATGTCAAGCTGAAATTATATCAATACTTTGCAATCTTATAACTCTGGTTCAAAGCATTTGTTAACTTTTAGTTTTTTTTTTCAGTATATTATTGTTTGGTAAAGTGCATAATCTGTCTGATTCATGATGTGGGGAAGAAAGGGAAGAAAGAGAAAAAAGAAGGAAGCATTCATAAAGGAGAACAGGAGTTTACTGCATGAGGAGTTTAGTACTACATTCAATGGCCAACATAAAGTTCCTCTTCGCATCTTCACTCCTGAGGAGTTCATTCGGGCTACAAGCAACTTTAATTTAATGATCATATTATATGGAATATATATGTATGTCAAGTTCTTCAGAGGTTCTATGGAGCAACGCTCAATTTTAGTAACAGATCTTGTGAATCCTTGTCATTGTTGTAACTGGAGACAAGATCGAATCCATGACATAGTGCTTACTTCACAGATGAGCCACCACAAGAATGTTTGGAAGCTCTTGGGATGCTGCCTGGAATTCACAGTTCCATTTATGGTGTTTGAATATGTTGTAGGTGTTGATTTTCTTAGTGATTTACTCTGCAGTCCCTATGATATGGAAGAAGAATATTAAAGTGAACGAGTAGGTTAAGTATTGCAAATGACATTGTCAATGCCATTGTGTATCTACGTAGGAGTTTCCTACACCCATCATTTATAAGAATCTATGCGCAAATAGTGTTGTGGTAGACCACTATGGCATTGGCATAGCTAAGCTATTTGATTTTTCACTGTCCATTGCGCTTCCTCTTGGGGAATTGAAGTTGGAGGTAAATAATGTGGAAGGGGAACCTGAATTCATGGCCCCCGAGTTAACCAAGTATGGCACTGTTTCTCAAAAGACTGATGTCTATGTTGTAGCTCTTTTTTGATATAGAACAACAATATTACCGCCTGAATCGAATGGTTGACCACTCTTTCTTTAAGACTATATTCGCTCCTTACTTTTGCTACACAGGGTTACTACGAATTAGTCTCCCAAGATAAGACAGACCCAGATTTTATTCTGTACTATAATTTGTTGTGTAATAACAAATCTAGTGCAAAACTATAAATGATAGAGAAGAAATTATAACAAGAAAATATTAGAATAATATTTCCTTAAGAACTTGAAAAAGATTGATTTAATTTGAAGTGATTGTTTTGGGTAGACTTGGAACCTATTTATAGGTTTTCTAACACCCTTTTGAAGAGGTTTTAATTTCCCGAAGAGTTTCAATATTATAAGAATGTTATTGTGATGACTTGAACCCAAGTTCTTAATATTAAGACCTTTTATTTTATCCAACTGAAACAATTCATTTATTGGCGATATAGACAGCATATAATATATTTATTATATACTTTCTAGATTTGAAAATATCAACAGTCTATGCTTTCGGTGTGCTTCTACTTGTGCTCCTAACACACAAAAGAGCTTATGTTAGATCACCATTCTACAAAGTGTCCGTGCTGGACTTGCTTTTGTACATTGATGGTAAAGAGTTGAACGAAATTGTGAATCCTATAATATTGAGCGAGGGAGGAAGTGAGGAAGAGGAGCAACTCCAGGCTTTCTTACAACTTGCCTTGAAATGCATCCAACAGGAACAAGAAGATAGTCCAGAAATGATTGAAGTGGGTACAGAACTCAGAAAGATTAAGAAGTGCTCGGGAAATGCAAATGCTCCGGTTGGTTAGTCAATCACATAGATATTGAGAAATCCAAGAAGTACGTCCATTTGTGGTACTGCAGCAGGAATGGTATTGACAATGAGAGTTTGGTGTCAAATGATTTTGGGTTCAGTATATTCATGTAACTGACTGAGATTTCATTGTTCAATCAAGATAAAGTTGTCTTCAATAATTTTATGTTTTGTTTAGCTCACTTTTTAACTATATATGCTTCTTGATGGAAATTTATATCTCTAATTCAAAGCAAAACACTTTTCTGAGTGTTTAATGTTATGTAAAGTGCATCTATCTATCTTAAAAAACGAGGAAGAAAAAAATAAACTATCTTTCCAGATTTGATAGACGCGTTTATTTATATTTTTTCCTGCCTTCAAGAGTCTGTTTTCAAGTCCCAAAAACTTTCCCTTCCCTATATTCACATAATGATCTGAAAATTGCATAGTTCTTGAGCTATAGGCACAAGGAAATTCTCTGAAGTCGGTTCAATCTGCAATCAATTGACATTATTTCTAGAGGTTCTAAACATCTTTGCCTACTGGAAAATAAAGTTCCATTTTTTTTTTGAAAAGCATCACCATGACTCGGCAAGAGAAACTACTAAACAAGAAGTACAATTAAGTCATTGATAATTGTAAATAGTTTGAACTGGGAAAGGGTTAATGGAGAGAAAATAAACAGCTACAAGAGTAAAGAAGATACGGTTTTTTATATGTGGGGCTGAAAATCCACAAGGCTGATAGATGAAATTTAAGTTGCTTGGAAAGTTGTGACAAATGCCGGGTCATAGCAAATGCAAAAATTTCATACTTGTGGTCCCAAATGGCGTTGAAAGATGGGTAACTATACTTATAAGGACATTGAACTGATAAGTGTAGGCAAAATTTGATTCGTATGTGACATTGTTACAATAGGCGCAATTACTTAGAACTTTGACATTACCTTCCCAAGTCTCCGTTAATATATATATATATATATATATACATATACATATATATATATATATATATATACAATAATTCTCTCTGACGGACTGACTTAACGAACCATTGACGAACTAAAAAAAAAGAGCGGGCTTTGGTTGTGGCAAAGTGAGTCAGCTGACTTAAAAAACAAAGTGGGCCAACTGAATGGTCCGTTAAGTCAGTCCGTCGGAGAGAATTACCGATATACAGTAATTCTCTCCGACGGACTGACTTAACGAACCATTGACGAACTAAAAAAAAGAGCGGGCTTTGGTTGTGGCAAAGTGAGTCAGCTGACTTAAAAAACAAAGTGGGCCAGCTGAATTTAAAAAAAAAAAACCCAATCTGCATATATCTTCCCCAAACCTCTTTCTCTCTCTAAGCCTACGAACTCCCTCCGGCGATTTCACCTTCATCTCCGGCCAAATTGACACAACACGGCTCCCTTTTGGTAATATTGTTCTTGGACTTTTGGAATACTTTTGGTCATATTTTTTTAAGGGAAGAACTTCAAAGCTTGAACTGTTGTTATTTGTTCTATAAAAAGAGATTACAGTGCTGCCACTGCAAACGCGGTAAATGATGGGGTGGAGAGTCAATGCATAATTTTCTACAGGCCAATGCATAATTTTCCTTCGCAGAGGAGATCATAAAAATAGGCATAAACATTTCTTCACTTCACTTAATTTTGTCATACTTCTTAATACCAACAAAATATGCCTCCACCTTCACAGAAGTTTCCAGGTTGCAGGACCCAAAAGTTAACAAGGGAGGATAAACCAGAAAATCCCCAACAGGTATTGCTAGAAAAATGAAAACTCAGAAATGGAAACAAATATGAATTTTTATTTTGGCCGGAGCAGTGTCAATTTGGCCGGAGACGGAGGTGAAATCGCAGAGGGAGTTCGTATGCTTAGAGAGAGAAAGAGATTTGGGGAAGATATATGCAGATTGGGTTTTTTTTTAAAATTCAGCTGACCTACTTTGTTTTTTAAGTTAGCTGACCCACTTTACCACAACCAAAGCCCGCTTTTGTTTTAGTTCGTCAATGGTCCGTTAAGTCAGTCCGTCGAAGAGAATTACCGTATATATATACAATGAGGATCCAGTCCGGGAGTCCGCATTTTAACAAAATGCAGGATCCCGCACCTGATCCTTATTCTATATATATATATATATATATATATATATATATATATATATATATATATATATATGGTCTCCTTCTGCAAAAATTTCATTGTAGACATATGGTCTGTACAGCTCCCCATAGATTCCACACATGTTCAGCATATAGAAGGCAAAACATAACTTTATCTAGATTGTAAGTTGCTAATTTCTTATCCTTCTCCTTTTCCTTTTTCTCTTTCCTTGTATGTTTGGATGTTAAAGGAATGATTCTGTATTGCGCTTAGTTTTAATTATGTTTTGCTGAAAATTTAGACTTTAGACTATTTTTTGCTTTTCTTTCTCCATGTAGTATTGTATTGCGAAGTGCATAGCTCCCATCTGACTTATGATATGGGGTAAAGAAAGAAAACAGAAGAAACCACTGATAGAGGAGAACGGGAGTTGGCTACATGAGGAGCTAATTACTACATTCAATGGGAGACATAAAGTTCCTCTTCACTTCTTCACTGCCAAAGACCTCATGGGGGCAAGAAACAAGTTTATCCATCCTATAAATAGGAATCCATATATCAAGTTCAGCCAAGGTTGTTTGGACCAACGCTCGATTTTAGTAAAGACTCTCCTCCCTAACAAATTTCAACATCTTAATAGCAGACAAGCGCAAATCTATGACATAGTGATTACTTCGCAGATGAGCCACCACAAGAATGTTTGGAAGCTCTTAGGCTGCTGCCTGGAATTTGAAGTTCCAGTTATGGTGTATGAATATGATACACATTTTGATATTCTTGCTGATTTACTTTACGGTTCACGTGCCACTGATGATACAAGTAGAAGAATATTGGCATGGACGAATAGGTTAAGGATTGCAAATGATATTTCCAATGCCATTGTTTATCTTCATATGGCATTTCCCAGACCCATCATATATAGGAAAATAATACCCCATAACATCATCATAGAACGTGGAGTCGCTAAATTATTTGACTTCTCACATTCCATTTTACTTCCTCCTGGGGAATTGGAACTAGAGGTAGACAGTATGGTAGGGGTACATGCATTCATGCCTCCTGAGTATGTTAGGCTTGCTATTATTTCTCAGAAGACTGATGTCTATACTTTTGGTGTGCTTCTCCTTGCGCTCTTAACAGGAAGAAATGCATCTGTTGAACCACAACTGCTTGAAAACTCCCCAAATTCATTGTCTGACTGTTTTGCTGGTAAAGAGCTGCATGAATTTGTGTATCCTGATATAATGGCACCGCAGGGAGTAGTTGAGCAAGAGAAGCAGCAACTCCAGGCTTTCCTACAACTCGGCTTGAAATGTGTCCAGTATGATAGTGAAGATAGGCCAGAAATGATTGAAGTGGCTAGAGAACTCCGGCTGATGATGAAGTACTCGGGGTCCACAAATCCAAATGCCCCGGTAAGTCGATCTGTCACATAGGTATTGACAAACCAAACAAATAACTTCCACTTGTGTTTCTCTAGTAGGAATCGATATTGACAAAAAGAGTTGGTTGTCAAATTGTTAAGGTAAAATCTGAGTTAATATAGTCCAGCATTTGGTGTTCAAGTGTGGTTGTATTACTTGATATTTTCATTCTTGAAAACAAGAAAGGAGGAACTACAGGTAAGAAAGCACAGGGCTAAACAGACAGAACATTCTCACTTTGTATAGCACTGCCTCTGGGAGAATTACAGATGGAAGATATTGTGAGAGGTAGGATGGGATACACAGCTCCTGACTGCATCATCACAGGCATTGTTTCATAAAACTTTGATGTTTATAGCTTCAGTATCTTTCTGCTTCAACTCTTAACTGGAGACGAGCCTTTTGGCATGGATGGTAATGTCAAGATGCCTCATTTGGTTGATCGTGTAAAAAACTTTGTCGACAAAGATCAGTTTTACAAAATACTGGATCATAATCTCTTGGGAGAGGAAGGGGGAATTGAGAAAGAAGATCACTTTCAAACTTGTTTGGCCCTTGCCTCGAGTTGAAGCCAAGAAAAATGAGAAGATAGACCAGAAATGATTGATCTAAAGAACTCAGGTGAATTAAGATGTACATTCATCCATTTTAGCTCCATCAAAACCAGTTGTTGCTTGAGAAGCCACCACTAATGCTATATATTATCTAGTAAAGTTTATCATTTGTTGTATCTTATGTAAGAAGTAAGAACAGCATTGTCAATATCTTACGGATTACGCAGACAGGTTGAAACATATATGCGCTTTAAATGGTCATGCTCTTTGCAATCTACCAAATTATTTCAACCTATTTGCTGAAAGAAGTAGTTGCTAATACTTTAGTGTCAAAAATGGCTACAACTGACCCATGTTTGTGCCTATAATTTTCTGGTGCCTCTTTCCAACCCAATTTATCTTACAATAAAGTTCAACCTTTTTAGTCAAGACAAGAGAGCCATCAATTTTATCCACATGCTAACGTATTCAAAACGAAAAACAAGACCAATGACAACCATTATTGTAACTTAGTAATCTACTTTGCCTTATAGCCTGGAATAGATGTTTGAATGTTGAACTGACCCCATAAATCCTTGCCTCTACTGCCTCTTCAGAAGTTCTTAGGGGTGAGAGATAGATAGAAAACTCACAACATTATATACACAACAAGTAAACAAACTAAAGTATTCAATCATTTGTATTTTAGTACACAACATGCAATCATCTACAATGCTATAAATAACGATGATCTATTGCTCTCAGAAGGAAAAAAACAAAGTTCATTAATCATATATAGGTATTTCCATAAGCATCAACATTGCTTATGTATTTTGAATCATGAAGCTAACCAACATGATTAGACCTCTCAATTTTCCGGAGTTCTCTTGCCACATCGATCATATCTGGCCTATTTTCCCCTTGTTCTAGAAAAGCTTGCAACTGCTGGTCTTTCTCACTTCCTGATCCCACTCCCAAAATTATAGGATCCACAATTTCTTTGAAACAATCTTTAACAATATATTTCTTCACGTCTGTCACTAAATGAACATCATCCTTTTCGCAACCCATATCAAAAACCATCTGTCCAGTTAATAAAATGAGCGGCATTACACCAAAGCTATAGACATCAGACTTACCACTAACAAAGCTTGACATAGCGTACTCAGGGTCGACAAATCCAAAAGTCCCGATCACCACCGAATCTTCTACTTGTGTTTCCCCATCTGGAATCGATATTGATATTGAGAGGTCACACAATTTGGCAACACCGAGCTGATCTATAATAACCCCTGAAGGTTTTAAGTCCCTATGGATGACAGGCTTTGGTAATGCAGTGTGGAGATAAACAATGGCATTAACAATCTGGTTTGCTATCCTTAGCCTGCTTTTTCCACAACAATACTCGTTTGACATCATTAGTAACAACTCTACTCTCTAAAAACTTTGAAAGGCGCACACTTCCTGCATATTCATACACAGCGACTGGGATTTCAAATTCTAGGCAGTAGCCTATGAGCTTCAGAACATTCTTATGCTTGCTCATCTGTGAAGTCATTACTATGTCACAAATAGCAAATGACTTCAATCTTGCGAGGGTTACACCATGGTCATCGTACTTCTTGATTGAAACTAGGTGGCTTCCAAAAGAACCCTTGTATAACTTAAAATGATCAACATCCTTTAAGACGTGAGTATCAAAGTTGTTTGTAGCCAGAAATCTGTCTTTAGATGAGAAGTTACGAAGTGGGGGGTATTTCCCATTACAAAAAGAAAGCATCTTTTCATGCAACATGCTTCCATTTTTTTATTTTTTTATTTTTTCTAAAGTTTATGCTTCCATTTTCTAGGAAAAAGGTTTCTTCCTGTTTCCCTCTGATTGTTAAACATGATGACTGTTTTCCCCTTCCACCCTCCATTATCTAGGCGCAATTCTTTCCTTGTTTCCTTATCCAACAATGCAGATTTCCAGATTTATGCAGGTTTGAAGCAGATGGTGACCGCTCTGTGCCTAGTACCGGAGATAAGGGATTTGAGGGCAGTGGGATCTCCACATCCACAGAGGATGACTAGAAGGGATCAGATCCAAGTCAACAGAGGGTAAATGTTTGTATGTTGAATCAGAACTGTGGAGCAAGAAAAAAGGCAACTAAAGCTACTTAGAAGACAGAGACTAAAAACAGATCCGTGATAATACGATTGTTTCAAATGTGAAGCAATCTTTAAAGAAGTATCCAGACAGCATCTCAATGTTGACTTTTGACCCATCCTCAATTCCACCCCCCCCCCCCCAATATATAAAGTATGATACCAACTAATTTTAGATTGGTCTAACGTGCGACAATCTTATTCATCTATAAACAATTAAAACTCTAGAACAAATCAACAACTTGGACATTTCTTCCCAGCTTCCCAAATCCATGCCTACATATGCCAAATCTTAGCATTCTGTAGATTTTCAGCTGAGTGAATGCATACATGGCAAGACTTGGTATAAGTCAACCAGAGTCTTCAGGCAACTGCTTGGACATTTCTTCTCTGCTTCTCAGTACCTTGATATGTATAATATGTGTATATAACATATATATATATATATATATATCTCTTCATCTGAGGGAAAGCACATATGGATTCAAGCCTTCCTTTCCTATATCCTATTCAAATGATGTGCAACAAATCAACAACAGCTTAGCACAATCCTTCACTAGATCATAAATTGCAGACCCCCCTTTTTTTTTCCCTTCTTCTCTTTCGACTTTTCTCCTCTTTATTTCTTTTAAGATACTACATCATTAACCTTCAAATCCTGGTCACTTGATATAAAAGCCTTTTGGGTATCAGCTCAGTAGACTTCTAAGGAAAAATAATAACTAAAATGATTGCAGTCTTAGCTTTTTAAATTTCAATAAAGGGAAGTTTATGTACTCTGGATAAAGCTAACCTCTTTCTGTGTGCAGATCTGGTTTTTGTAAGTTCATCTCTCATCCATGGAGTGCAGAAGAAAACTGTTGTCATTTTTCAAACAAAGACCTAAAGATGAAGAAATGTCAGAGGCATTCATGAGGAATGGAAGCGCTTTACTAGAGAAGCTTCTAGCTTCTTTTTATGGGAGACACAAAGTTCCTATCCATAGCTTCACCGCCAGAGAGATCATCAGGGCATTAAACATTTCCGCTACCGAGAGTGTTGGCATCATTGATATTGGTCACTGTCACACATTCCATGGTTCTTTGGAAGGGAGGCCAATTATAGTACGAAAGTTCAGCCATCACCAGCTCACCAAAGTTATCAATGACATTGTGATTAACTCGCAGATGAGCCAGCACAAGAATGTCTTGAAGCTCTTGGGCTGCTGCCTGGAATTTGAATGTCCTGCTATGGTGCACGAGCATCGTGCAGGAACTGAACTCCTTTCCAATTTCCTGTACCACCACAATGAAAATAGATCATTTTCGTGGATAAAAAGGCTAGCAGTTGCTAGTGACATAGCCAGTGCTATTCTTTATCTTCACACTGCACTTCGCATACAGATTATTTATAGAGATATAAAACCAGATAAAATCATCGTAGACCAGCATGGTGTTGCTAAACTGTTTGATTTCTCACTGTCAATATCTCTTCCTCCTGGAGAATTTCAGGTGGAAGATGGAGTGACTGGGACATTTGGGTTTATAGACCCTGAATACCTTACTTCAGGATTTGTTTCTCAGAAGAGTGATGTCTATAGTTTTGGCGTGCTTATGCTTGTGCTCTTAACTGGACAGCAAATCTTCCTCAAGGACAATGTAGGCAGTCGGATAGGTATCTTGGAGTATGTGAATGGCTATGTAGATGCAGATCAGTCCATGGAAATTGTGGATTCCAGAATTTCTAACGGGGGAGGTGATATTGAGCAAGAGCAACAAATGCAATCTTTCCTGAGACTGGCTTTGAAATGAGTCGCCAAGGGAGAAGACATGTCAGAATTCAGATATGATAGAGGTGGCAAGAGAAGTCCAGCTAATCGAGAGATCAGTGAGGCCAAGGGAGAAGACAGGCCAGATATGATAGAGGTGGCAAGAGAAGCCAAGGGAGAAGTCAGGCCAGGTATGATAGAGGTGGCAAAAGAAGTCCGGCTATTCGAGAGATCAGCAAGGCCAAGGGAGAAGACAGGCCAGATATGATAGAGGTAGCAAGAGAAGTCCGGCTAATCGAGAGATCAGCTCGCCCTCGTTAGCTCCACTATGGCTTAACGGTGTCAAAATTGGGTTGTTATGAGGTGAAAATGCAAAATGAGCGAAAAGACCAATTTGATGACAATTCTGTAATATAAACATATCTTTATCCTTGTCATTAACATAATAGCACAACTGTACAATGGTAAGTGGTATAACTCGAGCATATTTTCTTTGATACACTGCTCAGATGTAGAATTGTCTGGGTTTTAGTACATTTTTACATGACAGTCCACGTAGGTTCCACTTATAACTACAAACTCTCTATATAAGCCCTGATTGAGAGTATAAAAAAATACTCCCATAACCCCTTAAGTAATAGATTCAACATCAATAGATACAGTCATGAGTCCTCAATATGGTGATCTGTCTCATCAAAGATCTCCTCCTGCATGGTGAAGAATCAATGTTAAAAATTGAGGTCGACTACAAAATAATGATATTATGTCAAACATGAAACTTGATGTACTATACCTGTAAACGCTCTTCAATGACATCTTCCATTGTTATTATGCCAACAGCTTCTTCTTCTTCTGGGAGTTTTGGGAGCGGACCTCCATTTATCTGCAAGATGTCCGAGTCCATGTCTTTCGTCCACTTCTTACCCCTTGAACTACCCTTAAAAGAATTGTTTGCACTGTTTGGAAAGCTCTTCCACTTCTGCAGCGATCTTTTGGTCTTCAAACTCTTTTCTAGAGGCTTCTCACCATCAATCTCTATCTTTACGACCTTCACTGGGTTTTGTGGGAGCAAGAGACAGAGCGTGCGAATTATAAAAAAGAAATCCAAAATAAGACCACTGTAAAGCAGTTTTCAGCATGCATGAGCAGCTTACTTTTAGTAGGGCTTTCAGTGGCAGCCTGCTCCCCCGCCTTTACACACTGTCTTACCACAACAGCCACATGGCTGTGACCTTTCTGAAACTCATTCAAGATGTCATACAGTGGTAAGTTTTCCAGAACCCTAGAACATAAAAGTTATAGAACATGAGTTTGTAAAGAGGTGCATCAATCACCTGCCCAGGTTGTTCTTCAGAAATAACAAGTGCTAACAAAGATGGGATTATCACATCTAGTCAGAGGTCACCAACCCACAATTTAATATATAGAATCTAGTTTTCTACCTGAATCCTTTAACAGGGTCAAAGAACGCAAATGTAGAGCAGATGAAATATATAACATAGAAACTACGGAAGAGCACCAATATACCTTAAAGCTACAACCATGTTGCAACTAAATAACACTGATAAATTTATCTAAATCCAGCTCTAAGAAAAATATTAAAAAGGATACAAGACACCAAGAAGATGACAACAATAACAACTAAAGCACTGTAAATCCATCTACATGATGCACCAAAATAAGAAATGAGGATAATCCTGAAAGATGCAGGTGTGCAATGAAAGTTGGAAAACAAATAGGGCATTCTAATTTAATGCGAGAATGATATTTATTCTAATAAATGTTCAAAAGGAAGGGTTGGCTATACTTGAGTGCCCAACCAACAGAAAGAATACAAAAGGTAATTAGATGAAAATGTCTGATAAGTGATGCATAAGTTTATCTTATACCTATATATATACCCACAGCATGCCATAATAATCAGGGTGTACATATTATCAAAGGAGTGTAATACAGTCGAATTCAGTTCATTTGTTAGGAGGAGATCACGCGTATGTCTGACAATAAAATTCATTATATCGGTCTAAAGATCTGATTAAACTTATTACAGAATTCCAGTTCCACTATTTACCCATGATGCCTTGAGCATAATATTGCACACCATTTTTCGAATTCTATAATTGACTGGACACATTATGACCTAATAAGTCATGCCTCCCATCTCTTTCACCATACTACTAATATCAGCCTAGAATCTAAGACCTATACAGTTTCTTTTGGGAACAAGTTAACTTGGCTCCAAGTGTTTGGATTCGTACCAGTGATTGAAGTTGAGCTGTCTATCCAAGAAAAAAAAAAATTCCTAAAGGCCTTCTAGTCCCGCATCCACCCACATATTACCAAATGTTATCCATATATATTGTTTAAATGAATAGCTAATTACATGATTCCGTATTTTGCTGTAGTCTTCCATTTCCTTATGTCCAATCTGATTTTCTGGCAGACAGACATATCAGTCAAAATGAAGAGGCAAAAAACTATGAAGAGAAGTTTCCAAAAGACATAATTATCTTGGCCAAGCCAAACTCATGCTTGCTAGTCTTTTGTAAAACACAAATTATATGATTTTCCCTGTTTTCACTTTCTAAAACTCAGAAAAATTGCTGCAACCAATCAGAATTACAAATAACAATATCATACTACTTGAGATATTATACACAAATTATGGCAGAGCAACAGCAATGATCCTGAAACAAAACTTATGGAGAAATAGTCTAACTTATATCACTTGTTGCAAGTAAGAATCAAGACCTCAACTTAGATATGTTGAAGAAATATAATTTTTTCTTTCAAATGCACAACAACAGCAGCTTCCGCTCAACATAAGATACCTTGGGATCCTGTGAATGGTGACACTCTTTACAGGTACTTTGGCTTCTGGATAGATAGTTAATAAATTATTCGCCTATAAGCTCAGGATTGAAAATAATATATAAGAAACAGAAAACAATATTGCATATCCCCCTCCCCCACCCCCCAACAAAAAATAATAATAATAATACAATGTGTATGCACGCACAAAATAATAAGTAGTAGTAGATGAAGAAACAAGAAAAGAAGAAAAAAGAGCCATTCTATATCTATATCATAAGAAGTGTGGTGCTGTTTTTTTATTTATTGATTTCCGAAGGACCATAAAAGACTTCACAGAGAATTAAAACAAGATATGTATATTTTTATACAGAATAAAAACAAGCGCAACTTCTTACCAAAGTGAACGAACAATTACCAGAATTAGGCCAATTATGTTTGTAGGTTGCTCATAGTAGACTGGCACTCTGCTGTGCCCTTTTTCCAATATTAAGTTCATCAAATCCCTTTGTTATAGAAAAAATTCGATATATTTAGTCAAAACAAAACTAAGCAATATTGAATGTGTAAGTCATTCGTAAGGGTTCAAAAGATGCAATACCTATCAAGTTTGGAATTAATGTCGACCGCAAAAGTGTCTGATATAGGAGTCATGGCATCGTTAGCTGTTTTCTCAGATAGGTCAAGTGCTCCAGCAATGATTGTCGTCTCATCATGTGTGAGATCTCCACCTTTTCCTGCCTGCTCACAAGTAATCTGAAGATCACAACGCTGCTGTAATATAGATTCAAGCAGGAAACCAAGGTCTAGACAGCATGGTTCAAATTGACTTGGACTATAAAAATATCAGGACATTTTGGTATCCTTATAAACAGAAAAATTGCACCAACGCACATATTATATGAAGGAAAAAAGTGGAACATATGGATTGAAGCAAGTATTGGAGATCCCAAAATGGAAGTTGGTGATTTAGAAAAAGATTCCCAAGTAAACCGATTTTAGCATCAGAAAGAGTAAATGAAATATAATAACAAGTCTTTATGTGAATCATTTTTTTAAATAATGAGTCATATTTTACTATAAAGAAAGAGCTATAAACTACATACCTCATTACCATGCAAATCAACGAGTGTTTTCAACTCAGCTCTGCGGAAAAGAGCTACATTGCCATGTCCCAGCAGATAATCTAATAGCTGAACATTATAAAAGCATGGGTTGTAAGATTAGGCAACAATTTTATCAAGTACCACAATGCTACAGCAACATGTTAAAGAAACAAGAATCACCATGCTTATTGGATATGCAACAGGTGAACAAATCCAAACAAGAACACGAACAAATGGTGCCACGGTTGCTCCAATTGTCAATCCATATCTCGAACAAACAGATTGTGGTATAATCTGCTCATAAAATTTGATATATCAACTTAACCACACAACTTTTAACAAGTCTATTGAGAGAAACTGATCCAAATAGCTAAGTCATATATAAAACTTAAAAATAAAAAATAGCTAAGTCATCAATAAGAAAATCTTGTGGCAGACCAGGTGGACAAACAAATCCCACCATATCTGCATATGCAGAAATGATGGGCTCCAGACCCACCATTCAGCGAGTCTGATCTGGAAGAGTTGGACTTACGAAAGATAACACTCATCTGCAGTCCCCCTGTCCAAAATATTGTATAAACTCAAAATGAAATTCATTTCTCACCTCACCAAAAAGAAGAATCAATGTTACTGAAATCAAGATAGCACCCCAAGCTGTAACCAGGCTATCCAAAAAAATGGGAAGCGTCTGAAGGAAAAAACAACTAACTCAAGTTTGAAGTAATCAATACAATTCATGGAACAGCTTGCCTATTGCAATTACGAGTACCTCCATAGAAGTAGCATTGCAAATAAGCAGGGTGCAAAGCAATAAATGCTGATTTCTGACAACTGGCAGTATCTTTGCTGTTGAGACGGAATACAATCTATAAGTATGGGGAGTATCTAAATACACTAAATAGAAGAAAGATAAAACATATCATTGATAGTTTTTAAAAAAGGAGAATAATACTAATTTCTAATAATTTAAAAAAAAGTGTAAAACTAACTTCTTCACTAGTGCATATACAACACAATTCATTATTCACAATACTATTGTCATTTATCAAGTTAAAGTGATACCAATGTCGATACAATTAATCTGTTAGAATTGGGTTGTCCCTAAAATTACAATCATTGCAAACTGAATTTGGATCATATATTCGACAACTATTTCATTTAAAATGAAACATTTCGATTGTGTGTATAACCCACATCAGAAGGGGGAGAAAAATCAAACATTGAGTACCTGCGTGTTTTCTATCTGTAGGAGTTCCAGATTTGGCAAGAACTTCAAGATCAACTAGACTCATAGACATGAGGCCTAAAGTAAGTCCAGACATTAAACCAGCAAACAACACCAAGAACACAATTATGAGTATGTGAATGAAGAACTCTGTCTCGCAACATGAATACTCCACCGCCATTCAATTTCAAAACCTCTTCCCTTTTTCTCTCTCTTCTCCTACAAAACGCTAACAAAACCCTAAAAAATCAACCTTTAGAGATACAACAATCTCCACAGCTCAAAATCTCCATTATAAACCTTCAGTCAAAACCATAGCTCCTCAAACCAGCTCAGAGTTAAATGTATGGAAATTTTTTGAGAATGAAAATTGTATAATTTGAACTAATGCTAAACAGTTAAAGAGGGAGGGATAGAGGGATATTTGCAGTGTGTGTGTATATATATATATATATATACACACACAGGGAGAGAGAGAGAGAGAGAGAGAGTGCATCCGAAATTGAAACGGTGACAATAAGACGAAAGCCGAGTTGTTTGAGTGTGACGTGTCAGTTTCCCCCGCGAAATAGTAGTTGTGTACCGTTTGACCTCTATTGTCTTGTCCGTTTTTTGTTACTGGAGGTGGATTTGTCTACAGTTCCGATGCCTCAAGTTTCTTCTCCTTCTTTCTAAAATAAACTTACATTTTCAAAATTATAGATATAATTTGACTTTTAAATCAAACGATGACATATTAAATTTTAAATTGATGTGAATTTATTTAATTTTAGTTGATTTGTTATAATTGTATAATATATAACAAAAATTATAATCACAAAATTTATTTCATTTTAAATTTTTATGAGTCATACTAATTTTAAAATTTAATATGCCTTCGTTTAATTTTAAAAATTAAATTATATGCCTAATTTTAGAACGGAGATAGTATATGGATATACTTCTTCTGTTCTCAAAAAGATAGTTTAACTAACAAAAAAAATTGTTCTAAAAAACATTTCTAAGTAGGACAAAATTTTCCATTAACTAATTTACCCTTAATCATATTACATCTTGTCTAAATAATAAATCAATTACATTACATATCAATGATTCAAATTAATTCACTCTCTTCACAAATTTAAGAGTCAATTAAAACAATTAACACACATACTGATATAAAAGGACAACAGAAAATGAATTTATGATATTTCTACTTATTTGACTATTTTAATTTGTGTGAAAATTATCTTTAAATCATTTTTTTGTGGACGAAGAATAGTATAGTTTTATAAATATTGCTGGATTCGAACTTAATCTATTTTTTTTTATTAAAATAGATAAAATAAATGACCAACTTATCAGTAGACTAACATGTGACTTGTGAGCCCAATCCAAATTAGAAGTACATAATTTTGACTCACCATTGCCCACTAGTTGCCACCTTGCCAGCAGAAGAGCCCAAGCCCACATGATTTAAACTGCAGCCATCGTGCCAACTGCAAACAATGCGCGGCAGCCGTCAAGCTGGCTTCTTCGGTCTTCCTCTTTCTAAGTTTTACATGAAAAAGATACAAAATGAAAATTTTAAATTAAGACAGAAAAAAAATTATAATTTTTTAAGTGTAGTTATCGAATTTATAAATAAAATAAAAATAAAACTTAAATTTATATTTTATTCTCATATTAATATTATTGTGTTTCTAATTAAGGGGTGTACTATTAATTATAAATTTATTATGTTATTTAGTTAGGGTGTAGTATTAATTATAAATTTATTATGTGATTTAGTTTTATGTCTAAATTCATTCATTTTTGGCAGAATTTTTTTGACAAAAAAATGACCTACTTTTTCCAAAAAAAATAAAAATAATTTCTTTCTATTTATTAAAAACTCAAAATAAATAAAATTCACCATTTTTTTTCATCCTATTTAAAACCCATTGAGACAGTAACACAGTGTTTTACTTTTACCTGCTGAGAATATCATGAACTTTTCCAAGCAGCTGGGAAAGACTGAAGAAAATTTACCACTGACAACCACCCTGTAATTCTCACTAACTATATGTTAGAGAGAAAGAGATATATATCTATATAACAAAGTGCATATATATATATATATATATATATATAGAGAGAGAGAGAGAGAGAGAGATGAATAAAGTAGCATACCAAGTTGCATACCATATCAGAGCGTTTCTCTCTCCTTTGGGCTGAGACAGTAAGCAAACGAAGGTAGCAGCTAGATCTAGATCCAACTCTACGATCTCCAATTTCAGCTCAGTCCATCCTTAATCCCAAGTAAATCTCTCTCTTTCTCTCTCTTGGTATAGGTAGAAGTTATTAGTTAACATTTCAATTGCTGAATTTGTGTGTTTTTACGGGATTAATCACTGATGCTTTGAGCTTATATACTGAACAAATCTTTGGTGGGGTTCAGTTAAATTGTGCTTTTGTTGCTTGTAATTCACTTAATTTTGGCAAGAGTGACAAGTAAGTTAAGTTCACTTCAGCTTATGAAATAAAAGGACAAAAGAAGAAATTACTGTAAATTGGTAGTATTTGAGTGCGTAATGGGTTTGGTGTAGAATCACATACAATGCCTAATTTTAGCTACTTGTCTTATATGTCCAGCAGTTATTGGTTTTAAGATTTAATTGTTAATGAATTGTATTTATCTGGGATCTTTGAAAAGGGATGAATGGGATTCGTCTTATTTCAAGATCATGTTTTTGTCAAATTTAGGCAGCACAAAGATGTACTAATATTTTGGGGAGTAACAGGTCTGTCTATTCCTTTAAAACAACCTGATCATATGATAAAGTAATTTTGTTATCCCGACCATGTTTAAAGCAGCCACCTATGGAACCTGACTGTAATGAGTAATCACGCCATTTGTAATTCCAATGGGTGGGAGAAATGGTTGATGACCTCAAGGAAATAACCTCATTGTTGTAGGTTATGCTACCCCACAATTGTTCACAATCAAACTTCTTCTTCTTTTTTTTTTCTTTTTTCTTTTTCTTTTTTTTTATTTTAAGAAATAAACCCGAAAAGAAACAAAAGAAAATATCACCTCCAATGTGAAGTCTGTTAGTTTCTAGATTTAACCTTTGACAATGGTTTAGGATACTCAAGTCCCTGGAGAATTTATGATGTTTTTCAATACTACATTTCTCTTTTGTGTCATGTGATTTATGTATGTTCACAATCTACATAAGTTTTCTACGTTGGGAAACTAATACTCCCTTCATTCCACAAAAAGAGCCTCATTTGATATTTTTTTTTTGTTGCAAATATTAAGGATGTATTTTTGTTCTATGTTTCCCCCTAAAAATAATTTGTTGTTAATTTAGTAATGGTGACATGATAATGAAATTATGATGACAAGCTTGAGGACATTGGGTTATTTTATTCTACTATCAATAACAAGAGGACTCCTTTTATGGAACAGAGGGAGCAGGATTTTATTCTCTGTTTTAACTAATGCCACATCTTGCAGACACGTTAAAGCTACATAGAAATGTCAAGGAGGCCAGCAAGTACATCTCGACGCTTTGCAGATGGTGGGAGCATTCCATTTGTGGGCTCCTTACACCCCAAGTCACGACCATCACCTTTATTATCTCTCGGACTCGTAGTTGTGGTAACTCTTGTTTCTGCAAGCTCATTTTATCAGTGTTATCCTAGGGATCATGCTATTACATCTTCATTTTACACAAATAAGTAGGTTTCCCTCTTTTGGAATAGCGAACAAGCATGGGTAATCTGACTGTCCAATTGTCAACCCTTGTCAATAAGTGCCTGTTTTTTATGATCCAGTTACTTCTATATACTATAGTGGGCATGTTGCTGAACTTACTTGATTAAGAAATTTTTATTTTGGATGAAATTTTCAGGGTGCATTCCTGATAATTGGATATTTATATAGTGGTTCAGGTATGTAGTGGTTTTATCAATTTCAATAATTTTCTATACCAAGATTCCACATTATCCTTTACTTCAATATAGGATGGCGTGTTTTTGTAATATATCTTTTTTTCCATCATTAAGTATTCAGGAAGTAAATATATATTTTCAATACTAACTTCTTTTATACATTTGGTGCATAACTTATGGATCTATATTGTTTTCTGCAATGCCCACTCTTCTTGTGTCAGGCGGAAGCAACGCTGATAAAGAGGCTTTAATGAAACTCGAAGGTAACTAACTGTGAGGACTTATGTCATACTTAATCTTGTGCTTTCTGTTCTGAATCTGAATTTGAATTTGATCTGAATTTTTATGTTTGTGTATGAGGGTATTTAAACTAAAAGATAGAACAATTTGGTCTGGGACAAGGAAGGTGCCTTTGACTGTAAGATGTATTGAGTATTTCTTAAACTTATGGATGGTGCTCTATATATATATATATTTATATTTTTTTGCTAATTTGGGGGGATTCAAACCTAGGACCTCTTGCTTGGTAAGAGGCCTAGAATACCACTCGAGCCAAAGGCTCTCGGTGACAGTCCTGTGAACAAGGCATTTTAAATTGGTCAATCCTGTGACTGTTCTCCTATTAGTATGTAAGCATTGCTGAAGAAATTTGTCAGATGGGTTACTTTTCTTGTGTTAATAATGCAACATATGTATATATGCAGGTGGTGTTTCATGCTTATTAGAAGTTCAGAGAGCAATGCCTATTTTGAAAAAAGCATATGGTGACAGTATGCGTAAAGTATTGCATGTAGGCCCGGAAACATGTTCAGTCGTCTCTAAGTTATTAAAAGAAGAGGATACCGAAGCGTGGGGAATCGAGCCTTATGACTTAGATGATGCTGATGGAAACTGCAAGAGTCTTGTACATAAGGGCATTGTGCGTGTTGCCGATATCAAGTTTCCTCTTCCCTACAGCAGAAACTCGTTTTCTCTTGTCATAGTGTCTGATGCCTTGGATTACTTATCACCGAAGTACCTTAACAGAACTCTTCCTGAATTGGCGAGGGTATCGGCTGATGGTTTTGTTGTTTTCTCTGGTAAATCCCTTTGAAAAAGCTTTTGCTATTTTATATTACAACACAATTTGTCTATACTCATCTTGTAGTAATACTAGTCTAGAATCATACTAAGCCATCTGACACTTGTGTAGACCATGCTACTTGATGATGTTAGTTGATATTCTTAATTGCTTGCTGTTGGACAATGGCACTTTGTCAGGAAATGTGCATTTTACGAAGTTCTGCATGCATATTATATGAAGTTTCGCTTAACTAATTACAGAAACCTATAATTTGAAGCTCCCCTGAAATTTCAATTTTCTATTCAGGTTATCCAGGTAAACGTAAGGCTAAAGTACCAGAGTTGTCCAAGTTTGGTCGTCCAGTAAGTGATTCATGGATTTCTCCCTGTTCTTTTTGCATTTCTGTGCACTTCTTGTTAAGTTGAAATTATTGATAAACTGATAGTGGATGTTTAGCCATCTTGCCAACACTATAATTCTTGACTTCCAGATTTCTTGGCTACTGCTTGACTGATAGTGGACTTGAAAGGAATGCTAGTCAAGAAACTTATACTCATATTACAATTTACAAAAGAGTTCACCCTAGTCTTGTGCTGGTATTGTTACTGCTATCAGAATTGATGTTTATGTGAAGTTTTTAAATTACTTGTCATTCTTAATATCTCTGGGGCAAGCTTATATTCCGAAAAAAATATCTTTGGGAAAGAGATTTCAAGTTGTTTACTTAGTGTTGCTGGTTGCTAAAATGGAGTCTAAATGTGAACTTGTTCAAAGGTTTTTCTTTTGTAGATCATTACATTTGTCAAAATGTATTTAATATTACTAAGAAGATGCAAGTAGTTTTTGGGTGTTAATGTGATGTTTGCAAATAGTCAAGTGACATACTGATCTATCTGAATTGTAGCTTCTGAGTTCTGACAGATATATCTTGAGTAGTTAATATAGCTTTCAAGCTAGCTTCATTGGACCACTGTTTTTTCTTGCCCTACAAGATGAATATACTGGGGTGGGTAATCATGAATGAGTAACATGCTGCTCTTTTGTTCTTGTGAAGGCCAAGCTGCGAAGCTCATCTTGGTGGATAAGGTATTTTGTTCAGACTAGCTTAGAAGAGAATGAAGCTGCAACTAAGAAATTTGAGCAGGCTGCAGCCAAAAGGTCATACACACCGGCCTGCCAGATTTTTCACCTCAAATCACATAAATGAAAATCCATGAGGACCAGGACTATCGGACTTTCTTACTAAAACAATGGCAAGAAATGTTATAGTCCCATCAGTTCAAATATATTGCCGGAGATGACAAACCTTATATTTCATGTTCTAATCGCATTGTCAGAGACTGTTGGTTGAAGATTTTGTTGCCGAAGATCATGCCTGTCACCCTACACTACCATGTATTGTTCTAGTTAGTTCAGTGCTGCCTGTGCCCCTTCTTTTAGTTGCAACAATAGTTTCATCTAAAATGTTCAGAAACACTGTTTATCAACACCATTTATCTTGATAACTGTACAAGAAAACTAGTTATATAAAATTCTTTTAATGATAATTGTATTAAATTTACCTATCTTGTTATATGTTTTTCAATTTCTCTCTGTTATTTCCAGAGAAAACATACTTGAATTTGTCCTGGCCTAATAAGGTAGTTTTTGGTTTGGCCATTACTTCTGATGTATATGTAATTTTCAATATAATTTCTCCATCCAAATTAAGAGACTATTTTTTTTATGAGTCATCTCAAAATTAAAGTCCCTTATTGAAAAAGAAAAAAAAAACACTGCCAACTTTTGTGATTTTGTAGATACTTCATCAAAATTACATATTTTTATGTAAAGATATATCTAATTATTTTATATGTTATATTACGATTTTATATTACATATTTTTATGTAAAGATAAAGATATATCTAGTGATTTTATATGTTATATTATAATTTTATATGTCAGACTTTTAAGTTGCGATAATTATAATTGGTAAAACATAGCAGCCTCTTTATGCAATATTTACATATGATAGCTAAAATAATTCGACTGAGAAAGGAAAAAGGAGAATACTGAGTTCGCAAATATGCGCCGGGACTGAGAATCAGGAACCTCCATGGCCGCAAGAGACCACCACCACCATCCCAGGAAATTACTTTCTCCAATTGTACAGAAACACCAACATTGGTAAGGTAACTCTTTGATTTTCTGTATTTCACTTTAAACTTAGTTTAATTAAGTTAAAACTGAACAATATAAGAATTTGTAGGCAATAATAGTAGTATGTGAACATAATTGAAAGCATAGCTGCAACTATCCCTGCAGTGTTAACAAAATCTGCACCTTGTGGAATATGTTACTTATTAGTTTTTTCTTAGGATATTAGTAGATGCAATTCCTTGAGTTTTTACAGCTCCATCCCGTCGTAATGAGATTCTTCTTTTGAAAGACAAAGTTTTTAAAGGAAGTCGAGACTTGTTAACAAAATCGAAGGTCAAGATCAAAACTTTATTTATAATAATGAGATTTAGTACACTGATTGTGAGATCAAACTCCCATTTGGGGAGGCCCAAAGAGGAAAGTTATCTGAATTTGGATTTTGGACAGAGGAAGTATTTGCCTATTTGGAAATAGAAAGCAATGCAAATTAAAAGAATCCAGGTTTTGCTTGTAAAAATGAGGAATGTATTTATTTATTTGGCATAAAGGGAGTTTTAACTGGCTTGCAGTACTGATTATACAGTGTTTGTTTGCTACTTGTAGATCTTATGCATGTTCAACAGTGCAGGATTTGTTGGTGACTCCTTAAATAGGAATATGTTTGTTTCTCTTTTTTGCACTTTAAAACGAGTGTCTGGTGAAGTGAGAAATTAAGTGGCGTCCCGCTGGAGCTGACCGTGGCTTTATCTTTCTTCAGTACAACCTTACTATTGCGTATCACCGGACAAATCTTTTGGCCAGTTATGGTAGGTAAGACATGTTTAAGCATGATAATCATTATGAAATCAGTTTAAAAACCACGTACAAATGACCATCTGAGCATAGATTTGAGTAGATGTATTCAAAATGTATTCCATAGTGTAGGCTGTTTCTTGTGTTGGTACCTTTATAAATTATATAATCCAGACATACTTCATTTCTATGGTACCAATGCTTTCCTTTGAAAAGGATCTGCCAGTGGTGCCCCCAATATATCTCCTGATGTTGGCCTTGATATGGTTTTAGAACACATGGTATGAAGCCATTCATTTTAAAATATTAAGGTATAACATTAGTTTGTTAAAAGAGTTGTTAAGACTTAAAAATAAGCTCCAATCGACTTATTATGTGGGGGGTATGATAAGTTTGTGGTGTAGAAAGACTTAACGAGGGGGTCGTATTCTTCATGCCATAATTAATCTACAGGCTATAATTTTTCAAGAGTGAGTGAGTTTGAAGTTCCATTGTAATACCCGGTTTATAATAATAATAATAATAATAATAATATAATTAGATAATAGAAGTGTAATTGATAATTATTTATACATATCTAAAACCTATAAGGGTTAAGATAAGTCATTTAAGTTTTAACAATCTTTTAAATTTTAAAAGGACTCTTTTACTTGGTAAACAATTTTGCAAAGGAATTACATATATTTAAACAACTAGAGAGAGAAAAACGTAAAAATCATTTGGCTTTGGAGTATTGCAGAATAGAGAAAAAGAAAAGAAGAAAACTCAAAGATAAACCTAAACCCTTCTTTTTCAATTATAGGTTGATTCATATGTATAATTAAATATTTTGCAAACAATAATTATAATAATAAATTTATGAAAAGGAAGATTAGTATACATAATTTATGTGATAAAAGGAATTAGTATGTTAGTTTTCTTATTTTTAACAATATATGGTAAATAGTTTTTGATATTATGGTCCTGATTTGGACCGAACCTCCAACCTTCAGTCACTGTTTTTTTTAACCAACCAAGCAGTAGAATCATATTTCAATTTTAATGAGTCTTTTTTTTTTCTTTAAACAATATATGTATACTATATTTAATATATGCGCTGATGGATTTTTTATTAACACTATGTATACATATATGGATGTGTGGCAAACACATTGGAATTGGATATATATATATATATATATATATATATATATATATATATATATATATATATATGTATATGTAAGTTTATATCATAAGTTCTGATCATGCATGGCAGGTTGTTGTAATTATGTGTATTATTGGTACTTTCCTGGTTAGGTAGATATATTGATTTGTAAGTATAACAAAATGGATTATAAGCTAATTACATAAAATAATTTTTATTTTTATTGTAAAGTTATAGTATCTAAGTAATTATAATTTCACGAAAATATTATAATTTTAGTATATTAACTAAATACAAACTGAATTAATAGATAAATAATAAGTATCAATGTGTGTAAGATATGATGTAAAAATACGTTTGAGGTAGGATATTTTATTCTAATGATTTATGTTTGTTATAAATTTATATTTAGGATTTGTTCGGCTAATATTTTCGTATTTCGCAAAATCGAGGTAAGTGGCTTTTCGAACTATTTAGTATTTTTTTAAAAAATTATAGTTTATTTTTATGTATGCCTTAGAAATTACTCGAATGCCTAAATGTATGGTTTCAAAATTCGTTATGTTTTATTTAAGGCTTCCATTTAAATTAAATGTTATGTTCTTTTATTTCAAAATTCGAATCAAGTATTTATTTTTGAACTGTGAAATGATATTATATGATTTTGAACTGTGAAAAAGTATTGTTTAGAATATCGATAATATTGAGAAAAGAATTTTGAAATCCTTAGTCCGACTATGTATAGAACCCGTTATTGTTTACGTTTAGTTCCGGAGCTAATATAGGACCTACTAAGGCGCACACCTTTTAGATGCACTTCGTGGAGCGTGCATTTTTGTAGATACCTTAGTAGGGTGCGTGAACATTGACACTATCGAACTTTTGGGCCGTGTTACAGGGCTATTGTAACCTTAGTCGCTAGTGCTGTGGATTAAAAGATATATTGTATACATTGAAATCTTTTTTGAATTGTCTTAGTTTTTAAAGCATATATACTATTGTTATTGAACAAAAAGATAATTCGAAAAAGTATTTTTGCAAATTGTACTTGATTCGGCTAGATAAGGAGGATTGCTACTTGCTGAGCTTCATCGCTCACCCCTTACAAATTTTTACATGTTCCATTGTTGAGAGCTGAACACTTATTTGATGCACTTTGGATAGCTGAAGATTTGTTTAAAATGTCATTTCTTTTAATGTTGAATTTTGATAGAAACTATTAGTTTTGAGGAGCTGCGTCTCCATTTTATGTTTTTAATATTTGGTAGTATTTCACTTTGAAATGGATTTAAAAGATGTTTATTGTTGAGTTTAATTTAAGATTATTGTTGAATTATTTTGTTTGAGCTGCGCTATTGATATTGTTGCCTTGTGGGCCTTTAGGCTTGCGGCGTGTAACACTTCGGGCCTGTAACGGGTTCGGGGTGTTACATCCATATTCTTCAAAATTAATTATAATTTCACCTATGTGGAGTTTCTTGGCTAGAAAAAGTATACCGTGATTTTCCCATTTACTTACTAGTGGAATGAATGAGAAATTAGTAGTTCTGTTCCAAACCAAAACATATAGTCCACAAAAGATTGAATTATCAAGGCACTGCAATAAATTGGAGTTTTCACGTTCTTTAGCTTGATCAAAGTAATAATTTCAATTTAAAGTTTATATATAACACTACCAGATTTCATATTGAATAACAAATCAACTAGAAAAGTAAATTTATTTTGTTTGTAGATATCATTTGTGGAGGGAAGGAGACGACCTGGTGCAATCTTATTATTTCGTACGTACACAATCCCCTCGGCATTTTACCCTTTTGCGTCGCAACCGGGCTCATAAGCAATATTTTCAAATTTGTACCGAGTCAACGAACCAAAAAAATTAAATTAAGAGGTCAATCATAGTAGTTGAATTGTTATTAAATCAATTGTTAAAAATACATTTAAAAAAAATATATTATTACGGGTTATTAAAAATTTTAGAGTGTCTTTTCTTATAAACAAAAATATAATAAAGTTATGGTTTAATATAGCTGAAAGTGTTTAACCAGTAGTGATCAATCGATCAATCGGTTCAATTCGATTTTGGACCAAATTAAGTTAACCGGACATAAAATTAATTTTATTTCCGGTTTACAAAACATTGCTCATAATTAAGCATGCCCATAATCAACTATTGCTCCCGACTCATAATCATAATCATTTAATATCCAATCATTTAGTACTTGTTTTTTTTTTATTTTAGTAACGTTATGAATACAAACTATATACAAAAAGTTATGTACAATCAGTATAAAAAAGAGAGAAAATAAAAAATGAGACATACGATTGAATGTTTTATACATTTTCATTGATAAATAATACATGTATCCTACTCTTTATACATAATTTTTTATATATAATTTGTGTAGATAGTATTATTCTTTTTAATTCAACTTAACCCTAAAGTCTATGTTCTTACCATAAATTTGCCGATATTTGAATGGTAAAGTTACTCTAGTGTTTTTGTCTGGTTTAACTAAAACTCGACCCCCATTAATAACATAGAGCTCTCTCTCTTTGATCAAGATCTCATTAAACAACGTGGGTATTTTGTCAAAAAATATTCCCTGTTTAGATTTTAGATCAATATGGAGAAATGGTATGTGGTCCTTTCTCTGTCCAAATGTGAGCCAGTTGTGGGGGTATACCGTATACGTAATACTTCTCCCTTTCTAAATTATAAGATGTCATTGACTTTAAAAAATAAATTTGAGACAATTTTAAACTCAAATTAAAATGATTAATTAAATATTATAAAATAATAAATTTTACAATCAGTAATATTTTTTATATAATTTATTCAGCCTAATATTAAGGAATTTATATAAATTTTGAATTTAAAATTATTTTAAATTAACTTCAAAAAATCAATAATAATTATATGGATGTTGTATATCATAATCCTATGATTTTCCTCCCTCATGCAATATGCATTCATGATTAACTCTAAACAAGTCTCGTTGATAAATAAAAATATTTTTGTGACTAAAAACAGTTAAAAAAATAATATAAAATGATATGTATATTTATAATTGGTTACAATTATTGCGTCTACACATATATAGTGAAGTGTTAATTAGTAATACTCTGACATATTTGTAATCATATTTTGTCATCCTATCATTAGTACTTGTTAACGCCAGATTTTGGCCACCTGATAAAATCACCAAAAGGCAGAGCCAAAATTGCGCCAACGGATGATGGTGTAGTCTTGTGGATTTTAATCCACAAATATATAAATAATAACATACACCAAGAATATAAATACAGAATAAATAACAAGAACACCAACATTTAACGTGGAAACCCAAAATGGGAGAAAACCACGGAGAGAGCGAATTCACTATAATATCAAAGAGTACAAAAATATCTATCTCCGACCTCCCCCATTGTTTCCTGCTCAACCTCTATTTATAGAATAAATACACTCAAGTGACCCATGTGCAACATGACTCACAAACTACTCGGGTCCAATCAATTAGAGCCGACAATAATATGGGTCCAATCAAATCACAACCCAACAGTACTCTTACAAAAGATATATAATAAGGGAATTAATAATCCACAGTCATCATCATTTATTATCATCCTCAGTTATTCCATCTCTCCGTCAAGATCTTCAATGTGGCTTCTATTTTTCTCATTTCTTATATTAGATTATGGTTAGGCCACACTATTATAAATACACGCACCTATCAATATTATATTTAACTTTAATAAAAATCGAAACTTTGCATAAAACTTTGAATTTCTTTTCTATAATTAGTAGTAAATATATCTTGAACAATTGTTTTAGTACATATTATCTAAAATTGAAACTGCTATGTATTAGGCATGTAAAGTGACATAAGGAGATCTACCAATATTGCCCTCCGCTCAATTCAATTAAAGCCAACTACCGTAGAAGGTAATGGAGCGTATGTAAATCAAACAATGTTAATTATAATTACATATTAATTAATTCCTATTTTTAAGGGAATATTAGTCTCTACAAGACTCTTAATTTCTAACCTCTAATTATAATCTCTTCCCCATTTTAGATTAAAAAAAAGTCTGTTATACTTGCCCGAATTAATGTGGCTCCACTCTATTACACATTTTCTTCAATTCTATCTAATACACCAATTATTTGATCTTAATAATTTTGTAAGTAATGATCAAAATATGTTAATAAATAGTTGATGGTATTAAGATCAATACTACAAAAAATTAGAATCATATAAAATATTTTCACCGTTAAAACTTAAAAGAATTTTCATCAATTGAAATTTTGATGAAAAATCCATATGTTTATCAAATGATAAAAAAGTGTCGGATTACTTTCATTTTTAAAATAATTATACTATTCAATATAATAAATTAATTGACCGGTACCGATTTCAATTGTATTATTCATAACTATAAAATATGATATATCGGATGAAATTGGATAAGGGATCCAAAATCCTATTTTCCTAGTCAAAATGTTATATATTATTAGGATAAATAATCAATTCTCAACCTTTCTCTCCTTCAATTCCTTTCTTAAGGCATATGATATGGTCTTTGGAAAGAACACTATTCTTAGAATTACCCATTTTAACTAGTGGATAGAATTGATACTTACCCTCTTCTATTACAACTTTTTTTATCTATAAATACCCCCATATATACCTCAACATTTTCCATAAGCCATAGCTAACTAGCTCCATTTGGATTGATTTACACACCCGATTGAAATTACAAAACAATCCAACGAAAAATCAATCCAAATGGGGCCCACTAAAATTTCACTATCCATAATCCTTTGCTTCATCATCCCCTTAGCCATGGCTCAACACCCCCCAGCAACCTTTACCGCGGAAGAGTTACTTGACGCCCACAACAAGGCCCGAGCCGCAGACGGAGTCGCGCCTTTAAAATGGAACGACACCTTGGCGGCCTACGCCAAGACTTACGCGTCCCAAAGGGTGGGAGATTGCGATTTAGTACATTCGGAAGGACCTTATGGTGAAAACATTGCGGAATCCTCTTGGGATGCATCGGCTGCCGAGTTTGTTAAGATGTGGGTGGATGAGAAACAATTTTATGACCGGGCTTCCAATACATGTAAGGGCGGAGAATGCGGGCATTACACGCAAGTTGTTTGGAATACTTCGGCTAGTGTTGGATGTGCCAAAGTACAATGTAAGAACAATGGTTGGTTCTTTTTCACTTGCAACTATGATCCCCCTGGCAACTACATAGGCGAACGTCCTTTTTGAGGATTTCCTTTTTTATTGATTAATTATTTTTTTAAATTTTTTTTTATTTGTACCGCATGCATGAAAATGCTCCGTCGGAAATATTGTTGTGGATGGATGCATGCATGTCATCCTTAGGGATCGATGAATATATATGAAAATTAATTTTTTTAATTTATATTATTTCGGATTAGTAACCCTAGGCTTACTCATCTAAAGTTCAAAAATTTATTTAAATAACTCGTACTAGTCAGCCCATATTAGACTTAGTTAATTAGACTAACCAATTAGCTTGGTTTATATATAAAACTAATATTATCCCATAAAATATCATTAAGTAAAATAATATTACATTCTCTTATTTGGGATATTGATTAATTGTAACATAATTTTATATATGAAAACAAATCACAAGCTATTTAGAAATTACATTAAAACTTTATACGCGCTTTTGATAAAATTATTGGTCTAGTAACTACTCTGAAAGTCAATCCGGTCCAATAGATTGCATGCACCGGTAACCACATGAGTGAATTTAGAGTGGATGCCCGTCCATCCACAGCCGGTGGAAAGAAACACGATGATTGCATGCACTGATGCTTACCATGAATCGCAGATATTTGGAATGACTTGTTAATAGCACAATAAGAAAACGTCAAGGATAGGACCTAAAAATCGTCAAGGGTTGCTTAAGAAGTTGTTGGGCTGTAAATGGAGTTTAAAATATCCAATATTCGTTCTGAAAATTCGTATCTGTATTCAATTCAAAGCGAAATTTATTCGTATCCGTGTCAAAACGAATATTATCCGTATTTGTATCCGTAATAATATTACATATGCACATATACATGTATAAAGCTCTTTTTTTTATCGGCAAAAAACGAAATTTATTCGTATAAGTGAAAGTTTATTGACTCGCTGTGAATGTACAAGTGAAACTCTCATAATTAATTAAGTTGGTGGGGGTCTAGGTATTTGATACAAATTGTGAATAACTAGGTCAAAAATAAACTTATTAATGATAATAATACTAGTTGATTGTAAAGATGAAATGAGACATGAAATTGATAAGTCTATCTATGTGTATATATGAACTATTTGTACATAAGTAGGTGGGGATTGTGTTTGAATGATAAAAAACTTTACTTATCTTAATGAAACTATGATTAATTTACTGACTCGTGGGGAAAAGTTTATACTATTTTTTCATAAAATTTTGCTCTTGTACTTATTATAGATATATACTTAATATATTTGAGATTGGATTATATAAACTTATTTTTATTCATGTTTGTATTTGCCGTGAAAATTTACAATCAGAGTTGATGTTAAAAAGAGAGAGATGATTTGTTATCGATCTAGGAGGATAACGAAGGTTTGAAATTATTTTAGAAATCGTTTCGTTTTTGCTTTGTTACACACACACACACACACACATATATATATATATTGACTTACTTGCACTATATTTATTTTTGTTAAAAAAATAAATATACTTGTAATTATATTATATTATATAATTTGGGAAAGTCAAAATGTACCTCTTAATTTGAGAAATTGTGATGGAATTATATTCCCTCCATATCAAAATTAAAGATATATTTTAACGTTTCAAAATAAATTTACAGAATTATAAATTTAAAATTGATATAATTATCTATATTAAAACTAAATAAATTTTTATTAACTTTAAATTTTAGAATTTTAGAATTTTTTGTTGGAAATGGGTTTGAACTTTCTCCTCCCCAAGGAGTATAACGTGGTATATTTATGTGTTCAAATCCATTAAGAATTGAATGAGAAAATTGACTCTGAAGCCACCTACTTGAAATGTTGAAAATTGTAAAAGTCCCACACATGGCATTAGAGGGAGAAATAAAGTATTTATATATGGGATGTTTGCTCAATGGGAAGGGCCCCAAGGGGCACCCCACTTTTGTGGAAGAGAGAGAACCTAGCCAAGGCTTGGTTCGAACCCACACGCGCGCGCCGCCGCCGTCCGGGCGGGGGTCGTGGGTCGTGGGCTTTGTATATATAATTTTTTGGACAAAATTTATTTAAAATTTTGTTTAACTTATTATCATAACTGCCACTGATACTACGTCGTTTTAATGTGTCACGAAATTATCCTATAAATAAGAAGGAGGGGCAGCCCATTTTCGATCAATTCATTTTTCCGCCACATTCAATTTCCTTTCAGAAAACCTTTAGCACCGGTGAGGGAATAAATTTGCTTCAAGGAGACTTTGTGAATTCAAAGGACTCGAATTTGCTTTCTTCAAATTCTGATTTTTCCAAGTAAGTCATTTTCCAATTCAATAAATAAATAAATTACAATTACAGGAACAACAATCTTGAAGCAAATTTAATCGTCCTGTAATTATAGTATTGTTTTATTTGAAGAATAGGAAACTGTTTTAACATAATATTTGTTGCATGTTAAAACAGTATGCTGAAGTGTTTCGGTTCTTTATAAAAATGAAGTTGAAAATCAACTTAGCAAAAAGATTAAAGCAATAAAAAGCAATAGAGATGGTGAATATGAATCACCATTTGAAGAGATTTGCTCTACTCATGGTATTATTCACCAAACTACTGCTCCTTATTCACCTTAATCTAACGGTATTGCTAAACGCAAGAACCGAACATTGAAAGAAATGTTGAATGCTATGTTAAACAGTTCTGGAGCACCCCAGAATTTGTGGGGGGAAGCTTTGCTTTCTGCCAATTATATTCTTAATAAAGTGCCTCATAAGAAAACTCATAAAACACCTTATGAATTATGAAAAGGTCATAGACCTTGCTATAAATACTTACGAGTGTGGGGGTGTCTAGCAAAGGTAATGGTTCCTAAACCAAAAAAGGTTAAGATAGGACCAAAAACAATTGACTGTGTTTTCATTGGTTATGCAAATAACAGCAGTGCTTATCGCTTTCTTGTTCATAAATCTGAAATTAACGATATTCATGTTAATACATTTATTGAATCAGGAGATGCATCATTTTTTGAGAATATTTTTCCATACAATGGAAATAATGATTCAAATTCAAACAAAAGACCTTTGGATGCTACTAGTGATAATCCTAAAAATATAGACAAAGAATCTGTAGTGGATGAACCTAGACGTAGCAAAAGGGCAAGGACTTCAACGTCTTTTGGTCCGGATTTTCTAACATTTTTGTTAGAAAACGATCCTCAAACTTACAAGGAAGTAATATCCTCTCCTGATGCTTCTCATTGGAAAGAAGCAATTAATAGTGAAATTGAGTCCATTATGCAAAATCATACATGGAAATTGGTGGACCTTCCACCTGGTTCCAAACCCTTAGGGTATAAGTGGATCTTCAAAAAGAAGATGAAAGCTGATGGTTCAATTGATAAATACAAAGCAAGGCTTGTTATTAAAGGTCATGGACAAAAGGAAGGATTAGATTATTTCGACACTTATTCACCTATTATAAGAATTACATCTATTCGGCTGCTAATAGCTATAACATCTTTAAATAGACTTGAAATACATCAGATGGATGTAAAGACTGCATTCTTAAATGGTGAATTAGATGAAAAAATATATATGGAACAACCTGAAGGTTTCATTGCTCCTGGACAAGAGAGAAAAGTATGCAAACTTGTTAAATCCTTGTATAGATTAAAACAAGCACCAAAACAATGGCATGAGAAATTTGATAATGTTATGTTATCAAATGAATTTAAAATTAATGAGTGTGACAAATGTGTTTATGTCAAAAGCACTCCAAAGGAATATGTCATTGTTTGTCTTTATGTGGATGATATGTTAATCATGGTTAGCAACAATGAAGTTATCAACTCAACAAAATGTATGTTGTCAAATAGATTTGACATGAAAGACTTAGGGATTGCTGATATAATTTTAGGAATCAAGATTTCTACAACTTCTGATGGAATTATATTATCTCAATCTCATTACATTGAGAAAATACTTGAAAATTTTAACAAGTATAATATAATTCTGAATAAAACCCCAGTTAATATAAATCTTCATCTAGCAAAAAATGAAGGTGATAGCATATCTCAACTAGAATATTCTCGTATAATAGGCAGTTTAATGTATGTCATGAACTGTACTAGACCAGATATAGCTTATTCGGTAAGTAAGCTAAGTAGGTATACGAGCAATCTAGGTAAAGATCACTGGAAAGCAATTTTGAGAGTTTTAGGATATCTAAAACATACTCAAAAATATGGATTGCACTATACAAGATATCCAGCAGTATTGGAAGGATATAGCGATGCTAATTGGATATCTGACAATAAAGACTCAAAATCCAGAAGTGGATATGTCTTTACACTTGGAGGTGCAGCAGTATCTTAGAAATCCTCAAAACAAACGTGCATTGCAAGGTCTACAATGGAATCAGAATTCATTGCTTTAGACAAAGCTGGAGAATAAGCTGAGTGGCTTCGTAATTTCTTAGAGGATATTCCAAATTGGTCAAGATATGTGCCAGCTATATGTATACACTGTGATAGCCAATCAACAATTGGAAGAGCAAAGAGTCATTTATATAACGGTAAGTCACGTCATATACGACGAAGACATAATACCGTTAGACAATTGCTCTCAAATGAAATTATCTCAATTGACTATGTAAAGTCAAAAGATAATATTGCGGATCCGCTTACAAAAGGTTTAACAAGAGAGCAAGTGAAAAAATCATCGAAGGGAATGGGTTTAAAGCCTACTGTTTAAATAAGAGTCGTCATAGTGGCAACCCAACCTAGCTGACTAGAAATCCCAAGATCTAGGTTCAATGGGCAAACCGAACTATGTAGTACTCAGTAAAGCACTGAGGAGATATATACTCCTAACCATTCCTATTATGATTATGAGACAGTGCACATCTGTCGCGAGAATCAGGATAAGTTACGCTTTTAATGACTTTTATATCTTGAAATATGTTCAAGTGGGGTATTGCAGGATACTCTTGATATAAGTCACCTACGTAACTAAGAAGGGGCCCACTTCTGTGAGAATTTTGAAGGCTGAATTCTCTAATATACTTACGGAACCAAGAGGCGTTTCAAGGCCAAAATGAACACAAACGTGAGAACCAATTATGTCTGAAGAGATATTTTGTGAATTCTATTGTCTTGATTTACACGAAAAGCTGACAGTTCAAAGACATCAAGTCTACTGATTAGCCAGGGAAATCCGATAGACTTTACGAGGGCAAGTTCAAAGCCACTAGGCTACTTAACGTGATGAAGTATCTTTTTCTTCTGTACTCGAACTAGTGTCTGCATATTCATTTTTAGCATGTTGTAAAACCAATTTTACATTCATGTGGGGGATTGTTGGAAATGGGTTTGAACGTTCTCCTCCCCAAGGAGTACAATGTGGTATATTTATGTGTTCAAATCCATTAAGAATTGAATGAGAAAATTGATTCTGAAGCCACCTACTTGAAATGTTAAAAATTGCAAAAGTCCCACATAGGGCATTAGAGGGAGAAATAAAGTATTTATATATGGGATGTTTGCTCAATGGGAACGGCCCCAAGGGGCACCCCACTTTTGTGGAAGAGAGAGGACCTAGCCAAGGCTTGGTTCGAACCCACACGCGCGCGCCGCTGCCGCCGTCCGTCCGGTCGGACGGGCGGGCCGGGCTCGTGGGTCGTGGGCTTTGTATAAATAAGAAGGAGGGGCAGCCCATTTTTGATCAATTCATTTTTCCGCCACATTCATTTCCTTTCATTCATCATAACATAACAGTTAGTTACGTTCGAGTACAGGACATAAAAAGTTCGAAGAATTCTTAATTTTGAAGTGCTTCTAATTAAGAATTGGAAATCCGTTTTATCTTGGGAAGTAATTATTCAGAAAACCTTTAGCACCGGTGAGGGAATAAATTTGCTTCAAGCAGACTTTGTGAATTCAAAGGACTCGGATTTGCTTTCTTCAAATTCTGATTTTTCCAAGTAAGTCACTTTCCAATTCAATAAATAAATAAATTACAATTATAGGAACAACATTTTTCACCATGTGAATATAGTTATACCATTATGGTCTATCAAGTCCCCTGGGACATTTTTCCATTGTTCAGCAACGTGGTTTATGTTTCAAGCAACGTGGTATCTTGACTCATTCCCTTTACAATGTGGTTCGGCAGAGTGTAGAGAAAGAAAAATGAGAGCTATAATAGCGAGGGTAAAATTGTCAAATTATTTATTTTACACGTTATTTTTGGTAATGTAAAATATTTCACTTTCTCATCATTTCCCATCTCTCCAAATCCTTCCACTTTTGAGGGGAAAATTTTGAACAAAAAATTAAATCAATTTTACCGCTAAATCCATTCCTTTCCTTCCCTAAAAAAACTCAGAAACATGAGATTTGAAGGGATTTTAATTATTTTCCCGTCCCTTCCCCTCAAATAAAAACTTACAAACACAATATTAGGGTTGATTATACTTTTTTTGACATTTTAGTACTTGTTTTCTTACTTGAACTTCAACCCTAAAGTAAGTGTTCGATTATTTTATAATTGGGAAAAATGTTTATACACAACTATGTAGTACATAGTCGCCTATGAAGACGATTTTTTTGGGCTATAGCGACCGTTCAACTATTGCTATAGATATTCTAGTCTAATAAAATAAACAATTGGTTACCTCACGCGCTTCTCTACCAACAGAATATGAGGGATCATCACATGCAGTTATGGCTGGTAGGCTCGACTCTACACCGGACTATATGAACAATTGGGTTTTGGGAATCTAATCAATGTTTGTATAATTTTTAATTTTTAATTTTAAAAAAAAATAGAAAAGAAAAGAAGCTCTACTTTCCATGTATAATGTTTGGGAGTTGAAACTTTGATAAATACCTTGGCTATCAATAGAAAAACAAGAATGTTAAATAAATAGTTCTCCCTTGTTTTTCATGTAAAATTGAAGAGTCAAGTGCCTCCGAAGTCCCGATACTCCAAAGGAAAGCCTACAAAAGCAAGTAAATGGGACTCTTTTGGAACAAAGTATAAGTAAAAGTTTATTGACTCATTGTGAATATACAAGTGAAACTCTCATAATTAATTAAGCTGTTATCGGAGACAAACCCAACACAGAGCAAACCAAACACACGCTTTTGAGAATAAACCGAATTTGAGAAGAAACCCAACAGAAACAGTACTGAGGAGACCAATTTGGAAACAAACACAAGACAAACAGTACATAGCAAGGTCGGAAAAGAGGGAGAAAGAAAAAGTACGAAATTTGGAAACTGGAGAATAAAAGTGAGGGATGCCATCAAGGTTAGGGCAAAAAATTATAAACTCATTATTGACGAAAATGCCGTCGAGAATGACCCCGTCGATAATGGGTCATTAGCGATGGCTTTGCCATCGCCAATAACTTTTTAGTCCCGTCACCCCTTTATTTCCCTCCCCCGCGAATTTATGGCGCCAAAAAAAAATCCATTACTGACGTCAAGAACCTCTTTGTCGACGGACTGTTTCTCAACAGTTTTGTTTTGGATTCCTTTTATATTTGCTGGTTGAAGAACTCTTCTCATTGAAAAGTGTTAGAATAGATGGATCACACACACGCACACGACAATATAGAATTAACACATAGATTTACGTGGTTCCACAAAATTAGGTACGTCCATGAGTGGTTAGTTGTTTTATTGATTATCTTTCTTAGGTTACATAAGGCTTTACAATAGATAGTATTTATAATTACTAATCCTATTTCAACCCTACTTCACATTATGACTCAAATACCCATAATGTCCTTCCAATAAACGAACTAGGAAAACTGAGTTCGCCGAACGGCGCACCCCGCGTCGTTCCTTGGCTTCCACTGGCGCGCCCCACGCTAGTCCTCTAGAACCTGAAACCCGCCTGTGGCGCGCCCCGCGCCGTTTCAAGCCTTGCCACGGAGCGCCCCACGCTACCCTTACAGAGCGCCTAAAAAATCCTAGCGCGCCCCACACCACTCTGATGCTATGTAATGGCACGCCTTGCGCCGTTCCTACAGTAATCTTCGTTCCGCTCCGTTCGGTCGCTTCGCTTCCCTCACTCCGCTTTGCACTCGGCCTTTTCCGTGAACTTCTCAGTTATGAGCCACAAGTTTCAACAATCTCCACCTTAGCGAATAACCTCGCCTATTTAGAAGATAAGTCACTTGTTCCAAATGGTGGGGGGGGGGTGATTCTCCTCTCTAGCATGTAGAGACATTAACCAAGTCCAAGCAATATTTGAACTTGTCTGCAGTCACAGTCTTTGTCAACATGTCAGCTGCATTATCTGAAGTATGCACCTTTTCCAATATCACATCACCTATAACAATCAACTCTCTCACTTTGTGAAACCTTACGCCGATATGCTTGGTCCTTGAATGATACGCCTGATGCTTTGACAAATAAATGGCACTTTGACTATCACAATACAGTTGCACTCCTCCTTAATTTATGCCCAACTCATTCACAAAACCCTTCAACCACAATGCTTCTTTTTCAGCCTCAGCCAACGCCATATACTCAGACTCAGTAGTAGATAGAGCTACTAGAGATTATACCATGGATCTCCAACAAATCGGTCCACCTGCTAGTGTAAACATATACCTTGTTGTAGATCTCAAATCATCCAACCTCCTAGCATAATCAGCATATACATACCCCACAACTAAAATCTGATCCTGTGGCTTCACAAATATAATCACATGATTTGCAGTACCCCGCAAGTATCTGAATACCCACTTAACCGCTTTCCATTGCTCTCTACCTAGATTTGCCATATATTTGCTCACTGTGCTGACTGCATGTGCCAAATCAGGTCTTGTACATACCATCGCATACATCAAGCAACCGACTGCGTTCGCATAAGGTACGTTCGACATATCCCGAGTCTCTTCATCCGACTTCGGACACTGTGCTGTAGACAACCTGATGTGACTTGCCAATGGAGTGCTGACCTGTTTAACATTAGTCATACTAAACCTCTCCAACACTTTCTCCACATAATTTTTCTATGACAACCATAATTTACCAGCTGTCCTATTCCTGTGAATCTCCATTCCAAGTATTTTCTTAGCAGCACCCAAGTCCTTCATGTTAAACTCCTTTCTCAACAAGGTCTTCAACTGTTGACTTCAACCATACTCTTCGCAGCAATAAGCATATCATCCACATAGAGTACCAAGAAAATATAGGAACCATCCTCAAGACTCTTAACATACACGCAACAATCATACTCATATTAAGTGAATTCGATCCGGATCATGAAAGAATTGAACTTCTTATACCATTGTCTTGGAGACTGTTTCAGCCCATACAGTGATTTCCTTAATCTACAAACCATGTGCTCAGTCTCCGGCCGTTTGAACCCCTCAGGCTGCTCCATGAATATAACTTCCTCCAAATCACCATGGAAAAAAGCTGTCTTCACATCAAGCTGCTCCAACTCCAGATCATAGCTAGCCACCAATGCCAATATAATCCTGATTGAAGTATGTCTCACTACCGGAGAAAATACCTCATCATAGTCAATTCCCTTCCTCTGTGAATATCCCTTTGCAACTAATCGAGCCTTGAATCTTTCCCTTTCCTTTTCTGTTACAGCTTCTTTCTTCTTGTATACCCACTTTCACCCCACTGGTTTCTTTCCCTCGGGCAATTCTGTCAATTCCCATGTCTCGTTTTTCTTCAATGACTCCATCTCCTCCACCATGGCCTCCATCCATCTGTCTTGTTCAGGACTATCAATGGCCTCCTGAAAAGTAGACGGATCCCCACTAGTGGTAGATAGAGCATATGCAACCATATCATCAAACCTGTACCTTTCTGGTGGTTTGATAGTGCGTCTGGGTCTCCTTGTGGCTATGCTTTACTCCTGCTGCTGAATATCCTGTTCCACTAGCGGTGGATTGTCAATGCCATAGCTTTCTAGCTTAATCTGTACTTCTTGCTATTGGTTGCTAGTTTCTCCCCCAACCTCTGTTTTCTGAACTTCCTGATGTGCCTTAACCATGGAAGCTTCATCAAAAACCACATCTCTATTAATCACTACCTTATTCGATTTCGGATCCCAAAGCTTGCACCCTTTCACTCCTTTCTTATACCCAGGAAAGATACACTGTTTAGACTTTGCGTCAAGCTTTGGCCTCTCATCACCGGGAACATGAGCATAGGCTGGACAACCGAATATTCTCATACCTGAATAATCTACATCTTTACCTGTCCATACCTCCTTGCTACCTTACTGTCCAGAGCAGTACTCGGTGACCTGTTTATAATGTAAACTGTCATGCTCACTACTTCTGCACAGAAATCCTTTAAAAGCCCTGCAATCAACCTAATGCACCGTGCCCGCTCTGTTATAGTTCTGTTCATTCTCTATGCTACACCATTCTGCTATGGAGTCTTTCTAACAGTCCAGCTTCGTTGAATCCCATGCTCTTCACAAAACTTCACAAATGGCTCATACTTGTACTCTGTCCTATTATCTGATTTAAGGCATTTAATTCGTCTCTCTGTTTGGTTTTTCACTTCAGCTTTCCATACCTTGAACTTCTCAAAAACCTCAGACTTGTGTCGCGTGAAGTACACCTAAACCTTTCTCGAAAAATCATCGATAAACGTTACGAAATACAGTGATCCCGCTTTTGAAGCTACCCTCACTGGCCCCCAAACATCAGAATGTACATAGTCAAGTATTCCCTTCGTTTTGTTCACCGCACGCTTAAAACTCACCTTACACTATTTTTCCAGAACACAGAACTTGCAGAAATCAAGCTTGCACGATTTTACCCCTTTCAATAGATTTGTTCTATGTAATTCAAGTATTCCACGTTCCCCCATATGCCCCAACCACATATGCCATAACAAAGTATCATCAATATCAACAGTTGTAATGACAGCAGCTCCACCTACAACTGTACTCCCCTATCAACCGATAGATGTTTCCATTAACCTTAGAACCTTTCATAATCACTAGCGCACCCTTTGTCACTCTCATGGCTCCACCACCTGTTTTGTACTCATAACCATTAGAGTCGAGAGTTCCTAGTGAAATTAGATTCTTTCTTAAACCTGGAATATGCCTAACCTCAACCAGAGTTCTCACAACACCATCAAACATCTTCACCTTCACTGTGCCTATTCCAATGATATTGCACGAAACATCATTACCCATTAGAACTGTACTACAATTTACAGATTTGTATGCGTCGAACCACTCTCTATTAGGTGACATATGGAAAGTGTGACGCCCCCAAAATAGGTCCATACAACCCATTTTGAGTCGCCAATAACATTCCACAAAATACAAATACAAATATGAATTTTTCCATTTACAACTAATAAGTGTTGTGCAAAATACGACAACACATTACAAATACATCTTAAATTCTCAATACACTTATTGTCACACTAATAGTAAGGTATTGAGACACTTCTAATATCTCGGACCATCACTCTATTCCCCGGCTAGTCCCCGCTACACTCTCTTTTCCTGAGGAGAACAATGGAACAAAAAGAAAAAGGGTGAGCACAAATAGCCCAGTAAGAAATATCATGACTAAGATAATGAAGAATAAAAATTATCTTTAGTCTTCAACAGAATTAAATCAGAGATTTAAAGATATTTTAATTGTTTAACAACAACAATTGCAGCGGAACCAACAATCCATTAGAAGAGTCAAGTAGATTATAATATCTACCATCTTCTATAAATTAAAGGATCACCACCAATATTTTATCCCTGTAACACCAATCAACAATTTCTGTTTATGAACATCCAAATCAACAGTTTATATTCAACAGCCTCTCTTTGCACTACGTGCCAAAGATATTTATTTGTAACACCGAACAATAATTTCAACAGCCTCTCTTTGCACTACGTGCCAAAAATATTTATTTGTAACACCATCGGTCATGATCATGCCAAACGCCAGTTCATCTTTGCACTGCGGGCCAAAGAGAACTTTCACCATACGCCTTTGTTTGTAACACCAAAAGTCATGATAATACCAATACACAGTTTGCTCAAAATCATGTCACGCCAGTTCATCTTTGCACTACGGGCCAAAGAGAACTATCACCACAATTTAAATATGAGGATGAGGATGATGTCAATGATACAGTGAGATCAAGGATAAGAAAAGCTTTATAATTTAATCAGTATCAAAGATTGACCAAATTGCCAACACGATGACCAAATTGTGGAGTCAAATTCAAGAATGATATTCAAGAAATTGTTTCATGCTTCAACTATAACGTATAAAATGAAATAGAAAGATTCAAGTGAAAAGATATTAGATAAAGCACAAACTATTAAGGATATTCTACTAATTTTCAGGGATTTTCTCCATTTAAAAATAAGGTTTTGGAAACAAACAAAGATTTCTTATCTTAAATTGAGAAATGTGAAAGAAAAAGATATCCCTTAAAGAGTACAAAAGAAATGATACGTTATATGAAACTGCAAATGGATTTCACCCGTCATGCGATAATTCGCGTAGACAGATTATTTTCACAACAGATTAATAAGTAACGAATACAAAGGGTTATTCACCAGGTATGCGTCAATCCGCACGAACATGTTATACCAACAGATTAATAAGGAATGAATACAGAAGGGTATTCACCAGGTACGACACTCGTACTTACAGGTTATTCCCATAGAATAATAAGGAATGAATACAAAAGGATATTCACCAGGCATGCGTCATACCGCACGGACAGGTTATCCCCACAAATTAATATAGAATGAATAACAACCTTTATGAGTATAATATCACTTACGAACATGAAAGCAAATGATATTATATAGAAGTATGAAAGAAATGATATTCCCTACCTTCGTTAACTGGATGTTACTTTCTATGAAGTTTACTAACTTCGGATAATACTAGTATTCTCACAAATACTCACAATAGCCTAGCACACTAAGAGAACTCAAGAAATTTAGAGAGAGAGAGAAAGTATAAGCAATGAAGGTGTGAAATTTTCTTAAGCAAACCCTCCCTAGTTATAGGAAAATCAAGGTGAGGGCATTTTAGTCTTTTTCCCAAATTTTCTTGGTTTATTACTCTTATACCCTTGGCATATTCTTTTAATATACTTTATGCCATAGTATATTCTTAGAATATGCTTTTACTTAGGTTTTTAACCTTAAGGTAAAATAAAAACTGAATTAACTATTTACTGACGGTAATTACTATTGAATGACATGTGGGTCCCGCGGAAAAATAAAATCTGAAGAAATTCTTCTACAAAAATAATTTGTGGGTCCCACCGATCAAATAGTTATGGGTCCCACGGAATAAAGTGTGGGTCCCACAGAAAAAAATAAGTTAACTTACAACAAACGCTTCACGTATTTTTAATCAACACTATTTTAGACTTTCAACAATTATTCACCGTTAATATTATAGACTTATAATATTGACAACCATGCTACCTAATCTAATAATTTCAAATAATACGAGTTACTGTGTCATGATAATTATTGATGAAATACTGTGCAGATGCAAAAAAAAAATTTATTTATTTATTTATTTATTTTGAAGGCCTCAGTGATGTCTTCATCGGCACAACTCAACTTACCCCCGAATAAATCCAGGGCGTGAGACCACTTGAGCATAGAGGAGCTTACCAGGACTCGAACCCACGTTTATGGGGACTTATGTCCGGCTTCCCACCACTAAGCCATCACCCCAAGCGATGATAAAATACAACAACATAAATGTATAAACATGACTAGTATATCCCTATAGTTAGAATGTATGCAATTGTCGTTGTACTTTACCGAATATAATATTTCTCGACAGAACAAATATTATCCGACAGAAAAAATATTCCCCGACATACTAGTTTGACTTTTTGTATAAATGAATAGTATATACGTATGAATAGTACTTTCGTATTTATACCGTATAATTTTCGTATCCAGCTTATATAAATGTTATGACGTAATTCGAAGATCGAAGAGAATGTAAAAGCGTTTTAGCGTGAATAGTACCCCGTGAATAGTGATCGCATGAATAGTGATTTAGCGTTATTACTAGACATCTCAATTGTCACATTTCACTAGTAACTTTATCATTATCGATTTAACACCTTTCTGTTTAAAATAATAATAAGAAGAAAATTAAATTCTATTTATTAAAATTTTTGGGGTCTTACATAAAGAACATGCCGAATCTAAAATCCATGAGTCTACCACGTCTGTGTTTGTTGAAACTGACAACATATCCCCATCCTCCGATGATTCTTCCACAACGTTTGCAGTTTTCGCTAGTTCTGTTTTCTTCCCTGTTCTCTCATCCTTATTCCCGTGCGGACAGTCTTTCTTGAAGTGTCTTATCTCGTGACAGCTGAAACACTTCAATCCCTTTAACTTGGGAGTCTTGCCCCTTGACTTCGATTTCCCATGCTTTCCTGATTTTCATCTTTCCGATTTTCTGCCATGTTACTCTCCACCTTTTACCACCAGCCCTTCACCCGAAACACCTTCAGTCCGTTGCCTTCGTTTGTTAAACATTAGTAGATCAGAAGTGACTTCCTCTAATTTCATAGTCGATTTCCCCCATAGAAGGGTTGTAACAAGATTCTCCGTGGAGCCCGGTAAAGAGCATAACAACATCAGCGCCTGGTCTTCTTCTTCGAATTTCACCTCAATCCTTAATAGAGCGCTAGTTTTCTGATTGAATGTATGAATATGTTGAATAAGATCCGAACCCTTGATCATCTTTAACCCAAATAACTTCTGCTTCAGAAACAGCTTATTTGTCAATAACTTTGACATATACCTAGATTCCAGTTTAGTCCAGACACCCGATGGCGATTCATCACCGATCACGTGATACATAACCTCGTCTGCAAAAAACAAATGAATTGTACTTACCGCTTTTGCCTCGAGTTCGTCCTAGTTTTTAGTCGACATTGTCGTTGGTTTCTTCTTCAACGCCTTCATTAATCCCTGTTACACCAACATATCCTTGACCCTCTGTTGCCATAGCCCGAAATTCCCAGTCCCATCAAACTTCATCACGTCAAACTTTGTAACTGATGATGTTGATGTTATCGTTCTTTGCGTGTTCAATCCAACCTGGCTGTGATACCAATTTGTTAGAATAGATGGATCACACACAAGTACACGACAGTATTAACACAGAGATTTACGTGATTCCCCAAAATTAGGTACTTCCACGGGCGGCTAGTTGTTTTATTGATTGTCTTTCTTAGGTTATATAGGGCTTTACAATAGATAGTATTTATAATTACTAATCCTATTCCAACCCTATTTCACATTATGACTCAAATACCCATAATGTCCTTCCAATAAATGAACTAAGAAAACTGAGTTCGCCGAACGGCGTGCCCCGCGCCGTTCTTTGGCTTCCATTGGCGCTCCCCGCGCTAGTCCTCCAGAACCTGAAACCCGCCTATGACACCCCCCACGCCGTTTCAAGTCTTGTCACGGCGCACCCTGCGCTACCCATATAGAGCACCTAAAAAATACTAGCATTCCCCGCGCCACTTTGATGTTATGTAATGGCACGCTCCGTGTCGTTCCTACAGTAATCTCGTACCGTACCTCGGGTGTTCCGCCCCCCACCTCCCAAAGCCTTCTGTTCAGTTCCGATGGACCAGTGCGTCGCGAAGCTCCGCTCCGTTCGGTCGCTTCACTTCCCTCACTCCGCTCCGCTCCACATTTGGCCTTTTCCGTGAACTTCTCAGTTATGAGCCACAAGTTTCAACAAAAAGTAATGGAACAAAAAAGGAAACACGACTTGTCAACCAGCATCTGTACAAGGCTCTCAAAGGATCTAATTTCTTCCGTTTACTGGACATCACCCACATGAGTGAATTCAGAGCGGATGCCCATCCATCTACAACAGTTGGTGCCTGGTGGAAAGAAACACGGTGATTGCATGCACTGGTGCTGACCAGGAATCACAGATATTTAGAATGACTTGTTCATAGCACAATTAGAAAACGTCAAGGGTAGTACCTAAAAAATGGCCTCATTTAGTTTTTTGAAAAGTTGCTTAAGCAATTGTCAGTCATCATGTCCGGGATAACCGGCTGCTGGATTCTATACTAACACTAGTGTTTCACAAATAGTTACTGTACCATCACTAAGCCTGAGAGGGTTATGTTAGATCTAATTGTGCCTATTTAGTGCTCGAGCCTTACGGGGAGATATGGACATTCCTTACCACATGAAAATGAATTTATTGAAATTTTGGATTGGTTGTGTTACCATTGAGTTCAATTATTTTCCATTGCATTGCATCGCTCCTTGAGAAAGATGTTATTATGATCGCTCCTGAAAGGATAAGTGCTCCTTAAAATGTATACACACTCTTGAATATTGCTCATAGTTTGTTAGCTCTAAAGGAGGCCTGCTTCTTACTAAGCGAATAAGTGTGGACAAACTCTTGATCAACGCACATAGTCAAACGCCCTCTAAACTCCAAAGGAGACGTGTTCCTAACAAGTGTTATTAGTTTTATAGATAACAAGTGTGTTCTCTCTTGTGAAGGTGTCTGAGATAAAAAAAGAGCTTTTGACAGTGAACACTTTCTTTTTTAATTTTTTAAAAATCTTCCTTTACCCTTGTGCATCGCAAACGGGCTCATAAATAATATTTTCAAATTTGTACTAGGTCATTGAACCAAAAAAAATTAAATTAAGGGGCCGATCATAGTAGTTGGATTGTTATTAAAAATACATTTTAAAAAATATATTATTACCAGTTATTAAAAATTTTAGACTATCTTTTCTTATAAACAAAAATATAATAAAGTTATGGTTTAATATAACCAAAAGTGTTTAACCAATAGTGATCAATTGGTTCAATTTGATTTTGGACCAAAGCTAACCGGACATAAAATTAATTTTATTTACAGTTTACAAAACATTGCTCATAATTAAGCATGTCTGATGTGATAAAAATATGTAACTGCAAGTGCACAGTGTCAAATTGAAAAACTGGCAAGTACAGGTCGAACCCACAGAGACTAGATTAATTTCAATGTATCCTTAATATCTATTTTAGGCGAATTAGAAATAAATATGGTGGAGATGATTAATTAACTAAATAATGCAAATTAAAATTTAATGAAAACTAGTAATGAGAAAAACTACCTAGGAATTCGAATCCACTAAATACTAACATAATAAATAATTTCTTATTGTCCAAATTAATTCTCAAATTATTTTTCCTTCCCTTTAAAAATAAAGATTCATATAATTAATATGAGCAAGTATAAGTTATGAAAAATTCACAGATTAACTATAACTTATCAAAACCTCGCAATCAATATAAGAATCATATGCAATTGATGCGAAGAAAAATATGAAGGCGAAAATAATTAAGCACTAATTTCGTAACGAAAAGAAATTAATTAATATGTAATACCTAGTTTCATCATCATCCTAGATATTAGAAATTTAGCTAGCCATGAAAATTAAAACTAACAAATTCAAAATTAAAACTACTACTAATAATTGCATGAAATAAGAACAATAATTAAAAAGAGAATTTCTATTAGAATAAAAGAAAGTTACAAATACTCCCTAACACTAGTACCACACATGATCGGAATAAGAGGAAAAACAAAGCTCTCAATTACTAAATAACTCTCTCCCTTCTACACCAGCGAAAAACTAAGGAAAAGAAAATAACAAGTGATGTCACTTTCTCTAAAACAAGAGACCTATTTATAGGAAAAATAAATTTGTGCCCTAATTTAGATTCATTGAACTTGGCCACTTTTTTACCCCTTTTTTTTCGCTTCTTTCCTTCTTGATTTCAATCTCTGCATTGTAATCTCCCAAAAGTTCTTTTTTATGTAGGTTTCAACTTCCTAGTGGCAATCAACTTCTCAAAGATATCTTCTAGATGGACTTTCTTTTTCTTCATTGGATTTGACTTGCACACCAAGATTGTTCCACCTCCTTCCTTTTCCTTGTAGAATTCTTCTTGGATATTTCCTTACATGAATAAGAGCATTAAATATTGCTTGATCACCAAGATTTTGACTTTATCACAACAAAATATAAAATCCTAAAAAATAAAATAAAACATATTAATTTAATAAACTAATATAATTAAAAGGGACAAAATTAGGGATAATAAAATGTATTAATTATGTGCTTATCAAATACCCTCATACCTAGCTTTTGCTCGTCCTCGAGTAAAATAAAAACAAAAATTATTACCCCATTTTCGTAGGAAACACGATTGCACTTAGCATGTGCAACAAGCCTTTAAATCCCAAGGTTACCTAAGTGGACGAGTTGTGTCTCGTGAGGGTTTGCAGTGAATATACCCACAAAATTCAAAATTCAAAACAAAATATTTTTGGGTTTAACAAATTATGAAATTGAAAGAAAACTTCTAAGTATACATGGACAATATACATAAGCAAGATTAAATTCAAAATCACATTTTCACCTTATCAAAAATACTCAATCTTCATTTTAGACACCATCCTTCATAAAATTAATTCCATGTGATGCATGCATTGTGTATGTGACGTAACTCTTAGTATGAATTTTTACCATGAAAATCAAGCAAATTCATTTTTTTTCTTCTTTTTTTCACCATTTTTTTTCATTTTTCCCATTCTTTTTTCATTCTTTTTTTAAAAAAAGTTTCCCCTTAACTTGTGCAATGTCTCATTTTCTTAGGCTTTTCAGAGTTACCCATGTAGCGAGCGTTGGACCAATGACTCCCAAACCAATTGGTTTTAAGGCACTAGGTGTAGAGACACCCTTAAGGGCTTACTAACTCGAGTAACAAATGCCACAAAACTAGACTAGTCAAGCTGCTTATATCCATCATACTTTTCAGCGTGAATGTCGATGTTTTCTGAGGCTTGGATACCGAGTTATTTCATTCAATGGACATTGAAGCAGTTCTTTTTTCAACTTTTTTTCCAACTTTTATGTTTCCTTTTTCTTCAAATTTTTTCTCTTTTTTTTTCTTGAAATTACTCAAATCATAGTTTATACCCCACAACTAAGAGTTAGTGCGAACGTGAAGTGCGAAAAATGCATAGGAACTTAATTTTACTCAAGATGGTGTTTTGAACTAAGATTTTGTATCTAATCAAAGGTTCAAGAGTTCTTAATCTTTTAATCTTACTCATGAGTTTTGCTTCAAAGAAACTTATTAGAATTAATTCAATTCATAAAAAGTCAAACAAATTTTTTTTTTTTTCAATTTTTTTGTTTTTTTGTTTTTTTTGTTTTTTTTGTTTTTTTGTTTTTTTTACAAAAGAATTAATTTCCTAAATAGGAAAAAAAATTACCGAAAAAAATAATAAAAATGCAAAACTCCCCTCATATCTAAATCATGCATTGTCCTCAATGTATGCAAATGAAGAAAGAGAACAAAGAAATGAAAAAATTGTACCTTGTACGGTGGAGCAGAAATCGGACGACAATACTGTACAAAAATAAAAATATACAGACAACTTACAAATACAAGTACAATGTCAGTTATTTGGACTAATATGGGTCAACAAGATATACCACCTCTTCTGGTTCGTTTGACATTTCTAAAAAGGGTTTAAGTCGTTGACCATTCACTTTAAAAATTTCACCACTCTGTGGATTTTCAACATCGACTGTCTTATGAGAGTAAACTACCTTTACTACAAAAGGTCCATCCCATCTAGAACGCAATTTGCCAGGAAATAGATGTAGCCTAGAATTATACAAGAGAAGTTTTTGACCAGGTGAAAATGATTTTCTCAAAATTGATTTATCATGAAACACTTTTGTTCTTTTCTTGTAAATTTTAGCATTTTCATAAGCATCATTCCTAATCTCATATAACTCAGCTAATTGCAATTGTCTATGACTCCCACCAGTAGACATATCAAAATTCAACTGTTTAATTGCCCATAAAGCGCGATGTTCAAGTTTAACAGGTAAGTGACAAACTTTTCCAAATACAAGCCTATACGGTGACATTCCTAAATTAGTTTTAAAGGTAGTACGGTAAGCCCACAATGCATCGGACAATTTAAGAGACCAGTCTTTTCTATTGGAACTCACCATTTTTTCCAAGATTTATTTTATTTGCCTATTTGAGACTTCTACTTGACCACTTGTTTGGGGGTGATATGGTGTTGCAAGCTTGTGGGTGATGGAATACTTTCTCAACAAGGATTCAAAAGGCTGATTGCGAAAATATTTTCCTTGATCACTGATTATGGCCATAGGGGTACCAAAGCGAGAGAAAATGTTCTCTTTCAAAAATTTGACAACAACCTTGTTGTCATTGGTCTTGCTTGGAATAACTTCTACCCACTTAGACACGTAATCCGCCGCAAGTAAAATGTACAAATTTCTAAAAGAATTTAGAAACGGACCCATGAAATCTATTCCCCACACATCAAATAATTCAATGACGAGAATGGGTTGCATTGGCATCATATTTTTCCTAGTGATCCCTCCTAATTGTTGACACCTATTGCAACTGGCACAAAATTCGGCGGCATCCTTGAATAGACTAGGCCAATAGAAACCGTACTGGAGGACCTTGGCGGCCGTCTTTCTGCTTCCAAAATGTCCTCCACAAGCTTGGTCATGACAAAATGACAGAATATTCCTAAACTCATAGTCGGGTACACACCTCCTAATGATTTGATCAGGGCAATATTTAAACAAATAGGGGTCGTCCCAATAAAAGTGTTTGACTTGTGAAAGAAATTTGGATCGGTCTTGTTTGGACCAATGAGAAGGAATCTCACTAGTAACTAGGTAGTTCACAATATCAGCAAACCAAGGTGTAGCAGATTTGGAGAAAAGCTGCTCATCTGGGAAAGATTCATTTAAGGGCAGGTCAAAGGTGGACTCCATAACTAAACGAGATAAATAATCAGCTACCACATTTTCGGATCCTTTTTTGTCCCTTATCTCTAGGTTGAATTCTTGGAGCAATAAGACCCAACGAATTAAACGAGCTTTTGAATCTTTCTTGGAGAGAAGATGTCTGAGGGCAGCTTGGTCAGTGTAAACAATGATTTTAGACCCAATAAGATAAGATCAAAACTTTTTTAGGGCAAAAACTACAACTAGGAGTTCTTTTTCAGTAGTTGAATAATTCAATTGTGCATCATTCAAAGTCCTACTAGCATAGTATATGACATGGGGAATCTTGTTAATTCTTTGCCCTAGAACAGCACCAACTGCATAATCAGATCCATCACACATTAACTCAAATGGTTGACTCCAATCAGGTGACTTAATGATAAGAGCTGAAGTTAACTCCTTTTTGAGTTGTTCAAAGGATTGGAGACATTTTTCATTAAATTCAAAATTTTCATTTTTACCTAGAAGATTGGTCATGGGTCTTTCTTTCTTACTGAAATCTTTAATGAATCGCCTATAAAAGTCTGCATGTCCTAGGAACGAACGAATTTCTTTGATTGTCCTAGGTGGTGGAAGATTGACAATTAAGTCGATTTTGGCTTTGTCTACTTCAATTCCCTTTTCAGATATGTTATGACCAAAAACAATTCCTTGTTTTACCATGAAATGACATTTTTCCCAATTTAGAATTAAGTTTGTTTCCTTACATCTCCTTAGAACTAAGTCAAGGTGGTGAAGGCACTCATGAAATGTAGACCCAAATATGAAAAAATTATCTATGAAAATTTCTAGGAATTTTTCCACCATGTCAGAAAAAATGCTCATCATACATCTTTGAAAGGTGGCAGGGCCACTACAAAGCCCAAAGGGTAGGCGACGATATGCAAAGGTTCCATAAGGACAAGTGAATATGGTTTTTTTTGTCTTCTAGGGCTATGGTAATTTGAAAATAGCCCGAGTATCCATCAAGGAAATAAAAATAAGCATGACCAGCTAACCTTTCCAGAATTTGGTCTATGAATGGTAAATGAAAATGATCCTTTCTTGTGGCAGCATTTAGTTTTCTATAGTCTATGCAAACCCTCCAACTAGATTGGACACGAGTGGGAACTAACTCATTGGCTTCATTTTGAACCACAGTTAAGCCAGACCTTTTGAGCACCACCTGAATAGGACTTACCCAAGAGTTATCAAAAATGGGATATATGATCCCATTATCTAGACACTTAAGAATTTCTTTCTTAACAACCTCTTTTAGAACTGGATTCAACCGCCTTTGTGGGTCTCTCACTGGTTTAGCATCATCTATTAGGTGGATCCTATGTTGGACAATGGTTGGACCGATCCCCTTAATATCAGTTATGCTCCATCCTATGGCTTCCTTGTTTTTTCTAAGGATGATCAATAACTCTTCCTACTGTGTGTTTGTTAAATCGGAAGAAATAATCACAGGAAGAGTTTTGGAGGGACCTAGATTATCAGGAAGAGGTTTAAGTTCTAACTCTGGTGGACTTTTTTCAAAAGGTTCTGAAGAGTGCAAGATTGGCTCAGACACGGGTTCCCATTTAGAGTAAGACATTGATGTAGATGACTCTAACATTTCATTCACCTCATTTACATATTCTGTCTCATCCCAATTTTTATCAAAATGATTTAGACAAAAATTAAGAATTTCATCTTCTCCTATAAGTTCATTTTCAGACATTTCATTAATCATGTTCATTTCAACAGGCTGGTCAGAAAAATCACTAGGTTGCTTTCCCACATTAAACATATTTAAATCAATTGTCATGTTACCAAATGTCAATTTCATTAGTCCATTTCTACAATTGATTAATGCATTAGAGGTTGCTAGAAATGGTCTACCTAAAATGACAGGAATTTGACCATTGGGATTAGCCACAGGCTGGGTTTCAAGGACAACAAAGTCAACTGGAAAGACAAAATCGCCAACCTTAATGAGTACATCCTCAACTATCCCTTTTGGCACTTTAACGGAACGGTCAGCTAGTTGGAGTGTGACACTTATCTTTTTCAAGTCCCCTAAACCCAAGGTTTGGTACACAGAAAATGGTAAAAGGTTCACACTAGCGCCTAAATCAAGCAAAGCCTTTTCAATTAAGGTGTCACCTATGACTCATGAAATAGTAGGACAACCGGGGTTCTTATACTTCACAGGGACTTGGCATGACAAGATAGAACTTACACGGGCTGTTAGAAAAGCTTTCTTAGGAACATGAGTGGTTTTTTTGTGTGTGCATAAATGTTTTAGACATTTAGCATATGAGGGAACTTGTTGAATGGCATCTGGAAGGGGAATATTAATTTTTACTTGTTTGAACACTTCTAGAATTTTGTCTAACTGGGCTGATTGATTGTTTGAAATAAGTCTTTGAGGGAATGGGGCTTTTGGTTTAAAGACTTTTTCATTTGACTCAGAAGATGTGGTTTGATCATTTTTGGACACATGCTTAGTGGATGGGCCTACTGACTCAAAGGTTATGGGCTTTTCAGGTTGGTCTGACTTTGAAGATGGATTGTTAGATTCAACATTTAAATTTTTTTCTTCTTCATTATCAATGCCAGCATGATTGTTAAAATAATTTTCAGACCTTAAAGAGATTACAGAATTCACATGATTGACTTAGTTTTCAAGTGAATTAGCATGATAAGGTTTCTGATTAGGGACTGAAAATTTTGGATTGGTTTCGGGTTGACTAGGAAGCTTACCCTTCTCTCTTTCACTAACTGTAGTGGCCAATTGACTCATTTGGATTTCTAAACGAGATAAGGCTTGGTTAGTGCTTTGCATGAAATTACTATGAGATTTCATTAAAGTTTCTATGCTCTTCTCTAAAGTGTTAAATCTCTTCTCACTTTCATTAGAAAAACCCGGCGGAGTCGCTGAATTTAAGTTTTGATATGGACCAGGATTCAACTTTTGATAAGGTTGAAAAGATTGATTTAAAGACTGATTGACCTGATTTGAAGGGTTATTTGGGTAGGGTCCTTGGTTCCATGCAAAATTAGGATGATTTCTCCAACCTGGATTATAAGTGGGTGCAAATGGGTCGTTCCTAGGTCTTTAAAACATTGCATTGACTTGTTCATATTCTTCAGGTTGGGCTATGATTCTAGGACATTCCTCTATCACATGACTTGGTGAATTACACCTTAGACACATAGGTGTTGAGACTTGGTTCACATGTGATGGTTCCCTAGTTTCTGAAGCTTCAAGTCTTTTAAGTACACCAGCCAACTTAGCTTCGGTGGCAATTGAATTGTCAATTGTATGAATACCCCTAGATGAGTTAGGTTTATCGGTCTCTCGGGTGGTTTCCCATTGCATGGTTTTTTCTGCTAAGTTTTATAAAAACTCCCAAGCCTTTTCCTCATCATTATTCAAAAAATCCCCTTGGCACATTGACTCTAACATTGTTTTAGTGGAATAGTCTAAACCTTCGTAGGCAATTTGGCACAATCTCCATTTCTCAATTTCGTGGTATGGGCACTAGGATAGCAAATTTTTAAATCTATCAAAATATTTCCAAAAGGACTCTTTTTCAAGTTGGCAAAATTGATGAATTGCAGTCCTAATTTTAGTAGTTTTATGATTTGGAAAATATTTTTTTAGAAATGTAACAACAAATCCCTCCCAGGTTGATAGGGAATTATTGGGCAAGCTATATAACCACTTTTTAGCATTATCTTTCAAAGCGAAAGTAATAAATCTTAGCATAATTGAGTTATCAGACAATTGTTGAATTTTCATTAAAGTACAAACTTCCTCAAATTCCTGAATGAATAAATATGGATCTTCTAAACCAGTGAACCTAGGTAACATATTTATAAAATGCGGTTTAAGTTCAAAATTATTACCTGTTACTGGTGGTAGACTGATGCATGAAGGTTGGGCAGAACGGGAAGGATAACATCGATCCCTTAAAGAAACGGTTTGTGCGATCTCGACCTCCATTTTTCTTAAAGTAAGATCTTTTAAAGTGGGCTCCAAAAAATCAAGTTTTCTCACTAATCGGGATGTTTTGTCCCTAATTCACACTTTTTGCATACACTACTCAGCAAATAAACAAATAAACACACAAAAACAAATAAAAGAAAATAATAATAATAATAATAATAATAAAATACTTCTAAGGTCAACCTAAATAAAATCTAAACAGCTTCTAACTGTTCCAAGTTACACCTCAAGGTCCACCAAATTCGAAATTAATCACGCCACTAGCCAGGTAAGTGTAAGAACGGTGGGAGTCTCTCCGTGGGTACGGTGACTAATTAAATAACCACACATTTTTTAGGCGTTTGCCTTTTGAACCACTTGCCTAGATACTAGTAGTTTGATCAATTAAAAATTTAGTCTCCTCTTCGAGTTTCTTGTCCTAATTGAGCTCGAGAGTCCTATGGGCTAACATCTACTTGATTTTATTAGGTCAAGGTTATGCAAAATGTAAGTTGAGTTGTTTGTGGGCCAAGGAAGGGTGATGAAATCCCCACCTTATCTTGTTAACAATTTTTTGCCCTTAATGTTAGATTAAAGATGAAAATGCACAAATAAAATAAAAAAAACGGTAAACAAATAAAATGTCCTAAAACTATGTGGATTATGAAGTGAAGAGAAATTTGACGTACTTCAATCCTCCAGTAATCACCACAATTTATATTTGACAAAAAAATAAATAAAATAAAACCTAAACAGGATGTGTTCTACTTGAGTGAATGCATGAATGCGACAATTAGTTTTCTAACTAACAATAAAAACTAAAAAAAAACTAAGCTGCTATATATATATTTTTTATTTTTTTAAAAAAATAAAATAAAATAAAATAAAATATGGAGATACGAAGTACCCGAAAAAGCACATCAACAAATTTTTTATCTTTTCGCTCCTTTGATAATCCTGAAAAAGAAAAAAAATGAATTAAAAACTAATTCGAATGAATAAAAATTAAGGAATAAACAAAATTAATTCTAATCCCTGGCAACGGCGCCAAAAACTTGATGTGATAAAAATATGTAACTGCAAGTGCACAGTGTCAAATTGAAAAACTGGCAAGTACGGGCCGAACCCACATAGACTAGATTAATTTCAATATATCCTTAATATCTATTTTAGACGAATTAGAAATAAATATGGTGGAGATGATTAATTAACTAAATAATGCAAATTAAAAATTAATGAAAACTAGTAATGAGAAAAACTACCTAGGAATCCGAATACACTAAATACTAACATAATAAATAATTTCTTACTATCCAAATTAATTGTCAAATTATTTTTCATTCCATTTAAAAATAAAGATTCATATAATTAATATGGGCAAGTATAAGTTATGAAAAATTCACAGATTAACTATAACTTATCAAAACCTCGCAATCAATATAAGAATCATATGCAATTGATGCGAAGAAAAATATGAAGGCGAAAATAATTAGGCACTAATTTCGGAACGAAAAGAAATTAATTAATATGTAATACCTAGTTTCATCATCATCCTAGATATTAGAAATTTAGCTAGCCATGAAAATTAAAACCAACAAATTCAAAATTAAAACTACTAATAATAATTGCATGAAATAAGAATAATAATTAAAAAGAGAATTTCTATTAAAATAAAAGAAAGTTACAAATACTCCCTGACACTAGTACCACACATGAACGGAATAAGAGGAAAAACAAAGCTCTCAATTACTAAATAACTCTCTCCCTTCTACACCAACGAAAAACTAAGGAAAAAAAAATAACAAGTGATGCCCCTCTCTCTAAAACAAGAGACCTATTTATAAAGAAAAAAAATTTGTGCCCTAATTTAGATTCATTGAACTTGGCCACTTTTTTCCCTTTTTTTCCCTCTTATTTCCTTCTTGATTTCAATCTTTGCATGGTAATCTCCCAAAAGTTCTTTTTCATGTAGATTTCAACTTCCTAGTGGCAATCAACTTCTCAAAGATATCTTCTAAATTGACTTTCTTTTTTTTTCATTGGATTTGACTTGCACACCAAGATTGTTCCACCTCCTTCCTTTTCCTTGTAGAATTCTTCTCGGATATTTCCTTACATGAATAAGAGCATTAAATATTGCTTGATCACCAAGATTTTGACTTTATCACAACAAAATATAAAATCCTACAAAATAAAATAAAACATATTAATTTAATAAACTAATATAATTAAAAGGACAAAATTAGGGATAATAAAATGTATTAATTATGTGCTTATCAATGCCCATAATCAACTATTTCTCCCGACTCATAATCATAATCATTAATATCCAATCATTTATTACTTGTTTTATTTACTACTTTTATAACATTATGGACACAAACTATATACAAAAAGTTATGCACAACCAGTATAAAAAAAAAAGAGAAAATAGGAAGTGAGACCTACGATTGAATATTTTACATATTTTTCTTGATAAACAATATATATGTCCTACTCTTTATGCATAATTTTTTATATATAATTTGTATACATAGTATTATTCTTTTTAATTTAACTTAACTCTAAAGTCTATGTTCTTACCATAAAATTGTAGATATTTGAAATGGTAAAGTTACTAGTGTTTTTGTCCGGTTTAACTAAAACTCGACCCCCCCTTCATGACATAGAGCTCCCTCTCTTTGATCAAGATCTCATTAAACAAGGTAGGCATTTTGTCAAAAAATATTCTCCTGTTTAGATTTTAGATCAAAATGGAGAAATTGTATGTGGTTCTTTCTGTGTCCAAATGTGAGCCAGTTGTCGGGTATACCGTATGCGTAATACTTCCCCCCTTCTAAAAATATTATTGACTTTTAAAAGTTAATTTGAGATATTTTCAAACTCAGAATTAAGATGATTAATTAAATATTATGAAATAATGAATTTTACAATCAATAATACTTTTTATATAATTTACAGTATTCAGCCTAATATTGACTAAAACTAAGGAATTTGTATAATTTTTAAGTTTAAATTATTTTAAGTTGACTTTAATAAGTCAATAATAATCTTATATTCTGAAACGGATGGATGGAGTATATCTTAATCCCATGATTTTCCTCCCTCATGCAATATGCATTCATGATTAACTGTAAAGAAGTCTCTTGGATAAATAGAAATATTTTTGTGACTAAAAAACAATTACGGAAAAAGTATATAAAATAATGTGTATATTTATAATTGATTATAATTATTGCGTCAACACATATATAGTGAAGTATTAATTAATTATACTATGACATATTTGTAATCATATTTAATTAATAACCCACAGTCATCATCATTTATTATCATCCTCAGTTAGTCCATCTCTCCGTCAAGATCTTCAATGTGGCTTCTATTTTTCTCATTTCTTATATTAGATTATGGTTAGGCCACACTATTATACATACACGCACCTGTCAATATTATATTTAACTTTAAAATCGAAACTTTGCATAAAACTTTGAATTTCTTTTCTATAATTAGTAGTAAGTATAGCTTGAATAATTTTTTTTAGTACATATTATCTAAAATTGAAACTGCTATGTATTAGACATGTAAAGTGACATAAGGAGATGTACCAATATTGCCCTCCGCTCAATTCAATTAAAGCAAGTAGCCAACTACCGTAGAAGGTAAATGGAGCGTATCCAAATCAAACAATGGTAATTATAATTACATATTAATTAATTCCTATTTTTAGGGGAATATTAGTCTCTACAAGACTCTTAATTTCTAACCTCTAATTATAATCTCTTCCCCCATTTTAGAATAAAAAAAGTCTGTTATACTTGCCCGAATTTGGCTCACTCCATTACACATTTCCTCCAATTCTATCCAATACACCAATTATTTGATCTTAATAATTTTGTTAGTAATGATCAAAATATGTTAATAGATAGTTGATGATATTAAGATTAATCTACAAAAAATTAGAATCACAAAAAATATTTTCACCGTTAAAAGCCTAAAAGAATTTTCATAAATTGAAATTTTGATAAAAAAATCCACATGTTTATCAAATGATGAAAAAGTGTCGGATTACTTTTATTTTTGAAACAATTATACTATTTTATATAATAAATTAATTGATCAGTATCAATTTCAATTATATTATTCACAACTATAAAAATATGATGTATCAAGAATCCAAATCCTGTTTTCCCGGTCAAAATGTTTTAATATTATTAGGATAAATAACCAATTCTCAACCTTCCGCTCTTTTAATTCCTTTCTTAAGGCATATGATATGGTCTTTGGAAAGAACACTATTATTAGAATTACCCATTTTAGCTAGTGGATAGAATAAACACTTACCCTCTTCTATTACAAAATTTTTTATCTATAAATACCCCTATATAAACCTCAACATTTTCCATAAGCCATAGCTAACTAGCTCCATTTGGATTGGTTTACATACCGATTGAAATTACAAATCAATCCAACGAAAAATCAATCCAAATGGGGCCCACCAAAATTTCACTATCATAATCCTTTGCTTCATCATCCCCTTAGCCATGGCTCAACAACCCCCAGCAACCTTTACCGCGGAAGAGTTACTTGATGCCCACAACTAGGGATGAGCAAGTAACCAAATCGTCTCCGAAACCGCACCAAAAACTGTACAAACTGCACCAATTAAAACCGCACCAATGATTCCGGTGTATGTTGCGGTTTTAGGTGGGATAAAAACCAAATTTACGGTTCGGTTTTGGTTACTGGTCAAAACTGCACGCATAAAACCGAAACCGCACCATGTGTGTGTATGTATGTATGCATGGGCAGATGGAATATTAGGGTAGCCTATGCTTACTTTTTTTTATAGGTAAACTCAATGGGGCATAATTTATAAGTTAGTAAACTCAAGGTGGTAGATTAATAAAAGAGTTGAATTTGGTGGGGCAAAAGAAAAACATTCATTCTAATCTAAATATCTAATTCTCTAAACCAAAGTAAAGGTTACTACAATGCATAGTGATAGTGCATATAGAGAGAAAGGGTTGGTGATGGTAAAGTTTCATGTAAAACTGTTTTATAATTAAGTTAACAGTCTATTCTTTATTAATATTCAATTAAGTTAATAGATATGTTCATGAATTATAAATAATATAATGACAAATTGACAATTAATACAAATTCATGTGTAATTGCAGGAAGATATGTTCTTGGGTTATAAATTAAATTGTATAAAACTTTGTTGCCTTAATTGGTTTTGTAACCGAAACCGTACCAAATGAAACCGCACCACACATTTCAAAACCGCACCAAACCGCACTATGCGGTTTCATGTGCGGTTTTGGATTTATGAAACCACACCTAAGCGGTTTTGGGTGTGGTTTGAGCTCCAAACCGCTCCATGCTCATCCCTACCCACAACAAGGCTCGAGCCGCAGACGGAGTCGCGCCTTTAAAATGGAACGACACCTTGGCGGCCTACGCCAAGACTTACGCATCCCAAAGGGTGTGAGATTGCGATTTAGTACATTCGGAAGGACCTTATGGTGAAAACATTGCGGAATCCTCTTGGGATGCGTCAGCTGCCGAGTTTGTTAAGATGTGGGTGGATGAGAAACAATTTTATGACCGGGGTTCCAATACATGTAAGGGCGGAGAATGCGGGCATTACACGCAAGTTGTTTGGAATACTTCGGTTAGTGTTGGATGTTCCAAAGTACAATGTAAGAATAATGGTTGGTTCTTTTTCACTTGCAACTATGATCCCCCTAGCAACTACGTAGGCGAACGTCCTTTTTGAGGATTTCCTTTTTTATTGATTAATTATTTTTTTAAAAAATTTTACTTGTACCCCATGCATGAAATGCTCCGTCGGAAATATTGTTGTGGATGGATGCATGCATGTCATCCTTAGGGATTGAAGAATATATATGAAAATTAATTTTTTAAATTTATATTATTTGTGATTAGTAACCCTACGCTTATTCATCAAAAGTTAAAAATTTTATTTAAATAACTCATACCAGTCAGCCCATATCAGACTTAGTTAATTAGACTAACCAATTAACTTGGTTTATATATAAAACTAATATTATCCCATAAAATATCATTACGTAAAATAATATTACATTCTCCTAGTTGGGATATTGATTAATTGTAACATAATTTTATATATGAAAACAAATCACAAGCTATTTAGAAATTACATTAAAACTTTATACGCGTTTTTGATAAAATTACTAGTCTAGTAATTACTCTAAAAGTCAATCCGGTCCAATAGATTGCATGCACCGGTAACCCACATGAGTGAATTTAGAGCGGATGCCCGTCCATCTACAACCGATGGAAAGAAACACGACGATTGCATGCACTAGTGCTTACCATGTATCGCATATATTTGGAATGACTTGTTAATAGCACAATAAGAAAACGTCAAGGATAGGACCTAAAAATCGTCAAGGGTTGCTTAAGAAGTTGTTGGGCTATAAATGGAGTTTAAAGTATCCAATATTCGTTCTGAAAATTCGTATCCGTATTCAATTCAAAGTGAATTTTATTTGTATCCGTGTCAAAACGAATATTATCCGTATTTGTATCCGTAATAATATTACATATGTACATATACATGTATAAAGCTCTTTTTTTTTCGGCAAAAAACAAAATTTTATTAATTAATAACCAATGTAATACAAATGTGACATATTCAAAAAATATAGAAAAGGCCACAAAATAATTGGATCATATTAAATCCTTGAACAAAACTTTGTTACCTAAAGTAAGATCAACACATCCTTTCAAAAACTACTTGCATGTCAACATTTGCTCAAGTCATGATACACATGGCCAAACATGCTTCCTCCATTAGTTGGTGATACCAAGTGTTGGGATGTGTTCACTTGGGCCCAATGAGTAGGGTGGGCCCTAATCCACGTAGAGGAGTTTTCACCTATGGGGATTTATTTTGGGAAGTATGAGGATTTTAAGGAATCTAAGATTCCTAATTATGTTTAAATTCTAATTCCAAGGAAAGAGTCAGGATTTATCTGACTTCCTTTCTTTAAGGAGATTGTGTTCTATCCAATCATAGGTAATTATCATGATTAGGAGTCCAATTGGAGCGGGAAAGTATGGCATTAAAGGCGGTGTGATCAACCATAAATACAAGGTTAAACCCTAAATTCAAAGGTATTGACTTTTTGCTCACTAAAGTGCTAAACCTCCATTGTTTACACCTTGAACGGCCTGTATGTATTATCACACCGGAGCTATCCCTCGGCGGCGAAAGCCATCAGCTCTCTGAATGTGGTTTGTTTCTGTGTAGGATTCAACGCGTATTTGGTGATTAGGCGCGCAGTAAAATCATGTCGTTAACACCGAGTAAAATCACAATAGTAACCAGCACCATAGCAGTAACTCCGTTATAAATCCCTAGGAACAACCAATTCTAACCAAGCTCATTCCATGAACCAACTCCTACATTATAAAGGAGTTTGTTTGGAATTCCTACATTTTAGGTAGTATGTTGTGACAGAAATCAGTATTACTTAGAATTATTAAAACCCTGTAGTCAGTTGTCCTCTTAAAAGTACTACAGTTTTCTGGTGTCACACTCACAAGCCTTTTATACTTTTGTAGCAACAACAAAGATCCTGAAGAAAATTGTCATACACCTTTTTTGTACCTTTCATCAAATTATATGCATGCGCATGTGTTCGAGTGAGGAGGGTGGTGTTGGAAATATTAACAATATTAACAAGATCGACATAACAATAAAAATTGGAACAACTTATCTGGTATAATAGGAATGAAGAACCGAGGCATAACAAATCTACTGTCCTAAAAAGTGATTCCGGCCCCCCTGGTAATAACCTCTGGTACAAATAGGCTCATGACATTCACCCTCCAGGATTCAACGGTGAATCCTTTAATTGTGTGTACTTACAGAAAAAGACTTTGGATTTGTCTTTGTGGATTGCCCGACTCAAAGAATAGTAGAAGAATGTTTTAATGAAGAAGAAAGAGTTTGTTCATGTATGAAGTTGTTGTTCTTAACATCAAGATCTGCTCAAATATTTATAGGAGAATGGGGATGAGATCTGAAACATAAAACATGTTTTCTGTGACTTAATCAACAAAAAACATGTAAGTTAACTTGGTAAAGCATGAAAGAAGTTTTAGGAACAAAAAATGTGTTTAAGACTTAATCAACCAAAAACATGGAACTCAAAGATATACTAGTGTACCAAAGAAAAGTTCTCAAACTAAAACAATTTGAGACTTTGCCAAAACTAAGACTTTTGAAGCACAACCAACAAATGAAAAGTTCCCAACTAACTACTGTGGGACTTTGGCAAAACTGAGGCTTTTGAAGCACAACCAACAAATGAAAGTTCACAACTAATTAATGTGAGAGTTTGCCAAAAGTAAGGATTTTGAAGCATAACTAACAATCCCCTACATGATTCAAAATTATCAAGAAAAATTTAGAAGAAGTGAGAAGGGCAATGTATTTTAGATACATCATGTCGATACCTTGTGGGTTTGAATCGACACTTAGTGGAACAAGCTCATGATTGTAGATTATAGGTGAATAAAAATTTTGAACCCATTATCGGTGATACAAATAGTTGAACTTGCACATATACCAAAAAATCCTGAATCCATACAAGTCCGCGGTTGGGCACGCTTTAGGCCATGCGCCATATCCTAGATTTTCATAAAGGCTCAAGAGAGTTTGCCACAGGGTCTCATAGGAAGCGGCCTACACTTCTACCTTTATATAGGTGAACCCATCAAGTGTAAACTGACATACACTACCTATTAGGGCTGTGAGTTTCATTAAGAATCTAAACAATTCATCCTTTCACAATTTGTCAATAAGCACACATGCACACAACAAGGGATGTTAGCAATAGTCTCATCCCTTTGGATGCTTCTTGTACACTATTTTTAATCAATCCCTTTATAAGCAGATCCGCTAGGTTCTTTTAAGAACTCACAAATTCTATGGAAATAACACAGTTACTGATCAGTCCTCGTATAACTTTTAAACGAATATGTCTCCGTTTCCCATTATACACATGGTTCATTGCTCGCCCAATAACAACTTGAGAATCACAATGCAGAGATATAGACTGAATTGGTTTAGACCACAATGGTATGTCTGCCAATAAATTTCTCACCCATTCTGCTTCTAAACCTGCCAATTCTAATGCAATAAATTCAGATTCCATAGTAGATCTAGCAGTACAAGTTTGTTTAGCAAATCTCCAAGAGACAACTCTTCCACTTAAAGTAAGCACATATCTATTAGAGTTTATGCCCTAGAGGCCAATTCTTTGATGTAATTGCTTAACGTTTCTTTTGATATTTGATTGAATAAATGAATTATTTTATTATGGTTTTATTTACTGTGTTATATAAATGTTAGCATAATAAAAGTCCTTAGAATAATGATACAAATTATATAGCTTCAAGTATGTGACTTGAACATGAGATTATATAATTACAATTAGTATCATTACTCTTAAATGTCCCTAGTCGAGTATCATTGAGAATGAGACAACAATGATACATTGAGACTAGTATGTGGATTGACTGATGGCCAAATCTCATTGGTCATTAATATATGAGATATTAAGTCAATGCATAGGTACATATTAGAGAACAATGTACTGGACAGACCCATCATGAGAATTCTACATGGAACATTATACAAAATGTCATAAGCAATTCTCATAGTGACAATGATGTAATGGTCCTCCGACCTAAAATCACTATATTACTACACGGGAATTTATGTGTTTTGATATAATCAAAGGTCACCTTTAATATGGTGGACAATAAAGGTGATTATTGGGTACATCATGAATCGTGTGAGCAATATGAGTAATCTAGATGAAATTTAACCTTCCTATATATTAGGGGTGATATCCATAGGCCTCTTGATTGAGTAGGACTATGAAATGCATGATCATGCTCAAATAGTGATTTGTTTGATATAGTCTACTCAGTGATCAAGAAAACTCAGATTAAATTATGAAGAGTATGACACATTCCATGGCTCGAGTTTAATCTAGGATGTCAAGGTTAAAAGGATTAAATTAGATTGAAACATTGGTCACAAAAAGGTTGCATCGAATCATCGATCTTATTATTACTTGGATAGTAATGATGCATTACTAGATGTCACTCACTGTTTATAATTTTATAAATATGATTTTAAAATTATTGCCAATATAATAATAACCTATAGGGTCACACACTTAGAACGTAATTAAAAGAGAATTAATTTAAATTGTAAGGATTTAAATATGTCGATATGATTGATAGTATTTAAATTACGAATTTAAATTAACAGGATATTTTGTATATATGTATATTAATTAAGTAAGACTTAATTAAAATATAATATATATAAATTCGGATTTTATTGTTCTAATAGGATTAGAGTTTTGTTTAATTACTTTTTGGACGTTGTATACATCTGATATATCAGCAGTCTTGTTTACGTGAGACCAAAAGAAAAACAAAACCCTAGCCGTTTTTAGAAAAGAGAGTTGGGCGTTCGTGTGGATACCATAGAGACGCAGTTCCGTTGGATTGCGTTGGAGATTCGAAGCCGTTCCAGAATTTCATCGTTCCATTCAAGCTCGAATAATCGGTAAAACAAATCTAAACCTCTGAATTAATTTATTTTTTGCATGGATCCTGTTTTAGGGTTTCGAAATAGTTTAAAATTTTAAATTTCGCTGCTTTTATGTGTCGAAAACCCTACAATATCAACTAATGGAGTTTGATTCATCATTATCAGATACCCAATTAGCATCACAATATCCTTCTAAAACATTAGGATGACAAGTAAAATGTACACCTACATTAACTGTTCCTTTTAAAATACCTCATTAGGCGTGCCAATGCATTCCAATGATCTTGTGAAGGATTATGTGTATATTTGCTAAGTCTACTAATGTCATATACAATATCAGGTCTAGTATAATTCATTAAGTACATTATACCATCAATGATTTTGGCATCTTCAGTTTGTGCAATACCAATCCCCTTTATTTTTCTTTAAATGCACACCATGTGAGACTGGGATAAAAACAAACCATGTGCATTTCTATTAGTTCTCATGCCAAGAATCAAGTTCATTTTTTCATGTCAAAATTTAGAGAATAAAAAGGTTTTAGTAGTTTTCACAACTTTCTCATCAATGCCAAATATCAGCGAGTCATCCACATATAAATAATCACACTAATTTTTATGCTTCATATCTCATGTATATATATATATATATATATATCATATTTTCATGTTTCAGATCTTATGTATAATATCACATTTCTCATACTTCACATCTCATGTATAATTCGTATTTTATACATGCTTCATCATTCTCATATTGTACATTTATACATGTTTGACATCTGATACATGTTCCATAATACTCATGCTTTGCATTTTTCAAATTATGTAGTTCACATAGAACAATTAACTTTAATCATCAACTGACTATTAACAGTTATTATCACATCGTTCACGGAGTGTACATTAAAATAATTCACAAGAATTTCACATAATGCTAAACATTAGCACATAACACATAACAACAAGTACTAAAAAACTTGTTTTAAAATTATCATTAGACCTATCAACTTTTAACTTCTTTTAAACATCCAATAGATTTACATCTTCTAGGCAAAATAACTAGCTCTCATGTATGATTAATCATAATGGATTCTAGTTCACTATTAATAACATCTTTGCAAAAGATTGCATCAATGATTTCATTTCTTCTTTTTAGGCCCATCTTTAGTTACCAAAATTCTATATGCAACAATGTTTGAAGCATATCCAATAAAAATACAAACCATTTTTTAGGTCCAATTTTATTCCTTTTTAAATTCTGGTATAACTACTTTAGCTAGACACCCCCACATTTTAAGATTACCCCAAGTTAGGTTCATGTTCATTCCATAATTGATATGGTGAAAAGTCTCTATCCTTTTATGTGAAACTCTATTAAAAAATTCATTTTTTCAGAAAGGCAGGCTTCTCCCCACATATTAGAAGATAAGGTAAAATTAATTAACATGACATTCATCATATCTTTAAGTGTTCTATTTTTCTTTCTAACTAATTTTCAACCTCAGCTTTATTTAATAAACATTTCTGCCACTTCATCTTTTAGAGGTAATGAGATATATTTGAGTATATCTAGAATTATCATCATTGTTCATCATCTTTGTCAAATGAACCAAATTAACATAAAATAATGGAACATAAAACTAGAAAAAAGACTTCGTCAGGCTTAGGAAACACAATCCATATAAATGCCCAATTATTTATCACTAATTTTTCAGCTCATATAAGACGTGAATTTAGGGAATAATTCAATTAAATTACTACATCTAAATCACTCCCACTAGGAACAAAGGTACATGAGTTATTACAATATGGTAATTTCAAGCACCAACAATTAATATTACTCAATTAATATTAGAAGTATGCAATAAACACATTAAAATACTTCCAAAAAATTTACAACAGTATCTTATCATCACAAAAGATTGCTGTAATTTTCTGGAATTTTTTCTGATAATCACGCTATAATTAATAAATAATTTTTTGAAATTAAAAAACTGTTAGACGGGTCAGTCAGCGGGTCACTGGTATTTATTACCTATTCTATGAAATTGTCAACTAGGTTTACAACAACAATAATAATATCATAGGTTGATCAGACATATTCATTCCTTTCCCAATAACCTCCCGGTATTTAAAGTTTGCTCTATTATAGGTAGAGTTGTAGGCCTGCGGTCTGGACCGGTCTAAGGTCTGGATCGACCAACTAGTTATATAAAGAGTTTGGCTAAATTAACAACTTACACAGCCCTCAAGAATTAGGCCGTTACAAAATCTTCACTTAGTAGTCATTTTATAAGGAAAACTTCCTTAGATTTTTAACATTTAACCAATATGGGACTTAGAAACAAGTAGGCAACCAATGCCTTCACTTGATAGGCCATTTATAAGGAAGGGATCCTTAGATTTTTTTATCATTTAACCAATGTGGGACTTAGAGACAAATACCTTGCAGACAACCAAAGAACAAATGGATGTATATCCCACTTCGAATATGAAGGGCTATCACTCCAAGTTCACTAAGTATTTATATGATAGCCACTTTTTTTCTATACATATTAATTCAACTTTTGAAGTCCCTCATTGTTTAATAACAATATAATCTTGTCCTGCATTTGTTTTATAAATGGAGGGAAAGTATATTCGGATAGTGAACAAGGTATTAGATCATGTAGTGTCCCCTACATGTATGATTATCTATAACATAATTCCCTTTTGCAGAATTATCTCCATTAGATTTTTCAAAAATTTCAGTAGTATTATAATCAAAAATAACAATCTTATCAAAAACAACATTAATAATAGTAGCAGGAACTTCCACAATAGGATCCACATACACATATTCCAGATTCATAGTTTCTAAATAAAACAGTCTTTTAGATCATCTCTAAAAATTTATGCCATGAAAACGTTTTACGTGGACAATGATGGTGATACAAATCTAGAGGTTGAAGAAGGTGATACGAATATGGAGGTTGAAGAAGATGAAGAGTTCGTCTCTTTTGCACCCTAATTTCATCCATCTATTTTTCCTCCATATTAAAAACTCTTCATACCCAAACCCAAAAACGAAACCTTATTTCGTTGCTAAGCTCACAATTAAGTCAGTGGTTGATAAATTTTTTGATTTTTGGGTTTATTATTTGGAATTATATATTAAGTCTGTTTTTGTGTATAAATTGTTGGTATGGATGGTAGTTTAATGGGTTTAATAAATAAGGTAACATACATTTTGTAACGACCCCAAATCCGGGTTACTTGACCTCGGGTCCAGTTCGTCACAATACTGTTTATACAATACAATTCTTTTAACGTGAATGTATTTTCTATAATATTACAACACATCTCAATCTAATCCCATGTTTTCTAACTTTTAATCGTACAAATTATTCTAACTTAAGAGTATACAATATATCAACTTGTAAATAATAGTGCAATAATATAATATCGCAACATAGGCTTTAATTCCTCGTTTAAATATCTTACTGTCAACCAACTTCTTTTGACCATCCAGGTCCTTCTGCGCTAGCTGCAAAAATCTGTTTATGGCGTGGGTAAGCAACTACGTTGCCCGCAAATTTAACAGTTATCACATAACACATAAATCATGTGTCATGCATGCTTTAAAATTTATCCATGTATGACAGTTATACATGTAAACATATTAACATGTAAGTCATATCTCATCAGGCTTTTCATTGCACAATATAAAGTTCAAACGAACATAACAGCTAAATCCACCGTTCATAGCATGTTATAATATAACAACACATTATCATATAATAACATTTTACAGATAAGAGCAAGTTCTGAAAAACTTGCCTCAGTCTGTAGTTCATCGCCTATATTAATCGCGTCGAATATTTCTTTTTCTTCCTTCGAATGATAACCTAACATAATGAAATAATACTCATCAATTAAACATCTTAACAATTTATATATTAATATTATGATTAAATAATATTAATATACTCAAATTACTCATCATTTATATATTAATATTATAATTAAATAATATGAATATATTTAAAATTCTCATCATTTATGTATTAGTATTATAGTTACATAATATATATATATATATATATTATATATATATATATATATATATATATATATATATATATATATATATACACACACACACACACACATATACTGACAGCAACCTTATCTTCCTACTCAAAGTATGCCCACATAATTATAAAGGCAGCATCACTAAACTCTACAGGAGAGATGTAGACCACAATGTCAATGTGGATGTCATCCAGAACAACAACAGTTTGTTCAAACACATTAGAAGTCTCATAACCAATATTCTCAAATATGTTTCAAGTCTCACCTTAATATTAATATAATATTGTATTAATATCATATTAATATTAGTATATATTATTAATAATCATATAAAAGTAATTATATGGTTATAATATCATCTCATTATGAATATAAAAATATAATAATAATATAATTATAATTATATTATTATTATTATTATATAACATAATCTAAGAGAACTTTGATACCATGCTTCTTTTTATTTTTTTATGCCAAAGGAAAAGGCTCATCCATATGAACGTACTCTTATTCGCTCCGTTCAGACAAGCTATTGTAATATCTTGAGCCATTCTAGTTCATGATTCGGATACGGGTCTCGCCACAGCAATCAAGCTTCGGTGTTCGCTCTGTGATTCCATCCTCTCGGCTTCTAATCCATAAAAAATTGCTACCGAGCTGGTTCATCCGAAGAGGCCAGCCGTCTACGTGAGTCCGTGACCGTACCACATGCACGAGTAACACAAAGCATACAAACTGGAGAAAAGGAAGCTGAAGTTCTCTTTGTTTCCTAAACCACCCACACGTTATCTTCCTCCACCAACCCGTCGTAAGTTCAAAGTGATCACATAATGCAGCCAGTCCTCGACATGTATTAACTACGAAGCTATAAGGAATAATGGCAAAAAGAGCATTGCTGCGAGCTGGTAAGCTACTGGCGGCAGTAGCATAAGCCTAGCCTAGACTGCACATCTGTGCCTGCTGGCTAGGGCGGTGCGCGCGTAGGGGTTGGGGCGCTGGGCGTGCGCGTGGGTGCGCGACGCTACGTTGGGCGGTTGAGTGAGCATGTCCGTGTCATGGAATTTATTCTTCTCACCCATCTCTCTCACTGAAACCCCCATTCTCTCTTCTCTTTTTCCTTTTTTCAGACCCTCCTCTCTCTCTGTGTATTTATTTTATTGCTATTATGTAAGCCGAGCATGGAGATAGGAAAAGCTAGTGATTATGCCTTGGATACTCTCCCCTTATTTTCTAACTACTCATTAATATAATTTGAGTCAAAAAAAAGTATAGGAACCTGTCAAATGAAGTGTGATAATTGCCTAGCCACTTAAGGAGTCATCCCATGACTTCAATTTTATAGGAGAGTAGGAACCTAGCCAAAGGTTCCTGCACATGAAATCTTCAAATGAACAGCTCATAAGCCCCATGTGCAACCCACTAGCAGAAATTGAAATAAAATTCCTGGAAGTCTGCAACCCACCAGGTTGAGCAGCCTCGCTTCTCCCCTATTTTTGGTTATAACTTAATAAAAGGCAACACAACCCTTTTTCCTTTCGTCCGCATTTTCGGCTTCTCTCCTCACTAGTCATCCGACTTGGGTGGAGTTCAATTTTCTCTTTCTTTTTATTGCAAGTGGTCTGGATAAGTGTACACATATATACATATACATATATATATATATATATATATATATATTCGTTCAATAAAATTAGTATCGATACAACTCATACAAGTGGTATTAGTAAAAATATAGTTGAGTAAATTTTATTCACATACGTATAAAATCCTTCTATAAAAATGGAATTTAACCACTTATAACACAGTTAGTATAACGAATCATCTATTAAAACAATTAATACTTACCCATTAATTATTCTAAATAACTCACTTATTTTTATTAAAATAAAATGCATATATTAATTGTCTAAGTTTAATTAAGAGAATTAATTATATCGTACATAAAATTTAATTCATCATATAATTTTATCTTATCCTTAATTAATTAATAAAAAAAAATTAATTAACCCTCTTCATTTCATATCTAATGTTTAAAATAATTTCTGAAAATTCGGGATATTACATTTTTTCCCCCATGTTAATTTCTTCTTTTGTTTCTGATCCGTGGTTGTGTTCTTTGAATAATAGAAGGGTTTGTGAAAAAGAAAGTGAAAATGGAGATGAGGGTTGTTGTTCAAATATGATCAGAGTGTAAAATTTAATTTGAGGAAGAAGATGAAGAACATGAGATGTAAGCTCGTTTTGGGCAAAAGATCTCTATTTAATTATTTTATTTTATTTTGTGTTGTATGATTGATTTAATGGTTTTTGGCTACAGATCTTGATCTTCAATGTTTGGCTAAGAGGAGTTTTGAATATGGGTAGAAGATGATGATTGATCTGGTAATCAATCATGAATGTAGTCTTTAACTAATTAATTAAATTTAAGTGTTAATGATAATTAATGATTGTAAATATTTTTGATTTTCTTATTTAGTTATTTTGTATTTTAATGATAATACTTGTAATAATGCTAATGACATAATTGCCCTTACAAAAAAAGATCAAGTCGGATTTTAGGCGGGTTTCAGTGAAATTGAAGAAAAGGAACGGAATTGACATAAAATATCACTTTAAGGACCCAATTGACGAAAAATAAACTTTAGGAATGACTTTTAAAATGGGTGACAACTTGGAAGAACAGAAGTGTCATTCAACCCATAAAAAAATGATATTGTCATATGAGTCTCTCACGTGAATGTGGAACTTACTCATTATTTATGTGACACAGATCAAATAAAAATATTACATCTGTTTCAAATTATAAGATAAATATAAATTGACTTTTAAAAAGTTAATTTAAATATTTTTAACTTAAAATTGACATGAATTCATTTAAGCTTAAAAAGTAATAAATCTTATAACTAGTCTCAAAATTTAAAGCTTAAATGATTCGTGTCAATTTTAAATTTAAAAATATCTCAAACTGATTTTTTGAAAATCAATATTAGTCTTATAATTCGAAGTAGAGGAAATAGTATTTTTTCATGTGAAAATATCAGTTCCTATTTTTTATAATTGTAATTGTTAATAATATAAGAGTCCTACTATATATTGTCATAAATTTATGCCGAATTACAATTATAAAACTTATCAATACATGAGATATTTGTTAAGAATTATAAGTTGATCTCACTTATTACATATCTTTCTAAAAAAATAATCACTAATATTTATCCAACTAACTGACAATTAAAAAAATCAATATAAACATTCGCAATATATATTATTTTTCGCTACGCATACTGCTTTAACTAAAACTCCCCTCTTCTTGATCATGACATTGAGCTCCCTCTTTTCGTTTAGTTGTGGATCTCGTTATACAAGGTGGGCATATTGTCCAAAAAAGAAAAAGAAAAATCGTGTTAGATTATATTTTAGATAAAAAAATAGAGAAATGCATGGCGTGTGGCCCTTTCTCACTCAAAATGCGAGTCAAGTTGTGGGGTATCATAATCCCTTCCTCATGCATTAATATGAATTCTTGAATAATTCTAAATTAGTATCGTGGACAAATTAGTTAAGCATGTGAATTTATGTTGGTTTTTAGTACATATCTTGAATAATTTATTTTAATATTGTGGGCAAGGAAATTACACCTTCCTAGGGTTAGGGTTTCGTGTTGACTGGAAAGAAGAGAAATCCACGAAGAGCACGGAATTGATTGATTGATTGAAGAGGGGAGAAGAACAGGTGGACAATTACTCCAATGACACGTGGCAGAACTCCTAGAATCCAGAAATCGGGTTAGGGTAGCAGGAATTCCAAGAGCCTTCTTGAGTCTTCGAGTTGTGAGAGAGTTCCAAGTGTAATGAGCTTCCAAAAGTCTAGGTATAATGTCTTGAGAACGATCCCCTTTTCTTAGAATAGAGGGACTATTTATAGAGCTTGCCTGGGAAATAGTCACATGTCAGACACATGTTTTAAGAAAAATTTCAGAAATACCCTTTAGTCATGTTTTATAGGGAAAATTCCAAAAATGTCCTTTAATCATCAAAGTAATGCTCAAATTGCCGTGTTCTTGTAGCCACCAATCCAATCCCGCAATCAATTCCCAAAATCGGTCGCATCCACGAATCTTCTGCCTTGAAACACGTGGAAACTTCCCCGGGTCTAGCGCATTTAATTAGGTTTTTGTACATTTAATTAGGTCACATGAACCCTAATTTGTACATTTAATTTAATTAGATTATGTAAACCCTAATATACACTTGGGCACACAAATATAAACTATCTAAAATTAAACAGTACAATGTAAAGTGGCTTGAGAGCGGTACCAAATACCAATGCTCTCCATTCAATTAAATTAAAGCTGGCTATTGTAGAAGGTAAATGGAAGATGATGCTAAATGGATTGTATCCAAATCAAAACAATGTTAATTATAATCATTAATTCCTATTATTATTATTATTATTCAATTAAATTATGTAAACCCTAATATACACTTAGTCCTACAAATATAAACTATCTAAAATTAAAAAGTACAATGTAAAGTGGCTTGAGGAGCGGTACCAAATACCAATGCTCTCCATTCAATTAAATTAAAGCTGGCTATTGTAGAAGATAAATGGAAGATGATGCTAAATGGATTGTATCCAAATCAAAACAATGTTAATTATAATCATTAATTCCTATTATTATTATTATTATTATTATTATTATTATTATTATTATTATTATTATTTGGGGAGTGGGGGCATTAATCTCTACAAGACCCTAAATTTCTAACCTTCTTGCCCGGTCAAAATGATGTTATTAGGATAAATGACCAATTCTCACCCTTCCTTTTTTCCATTCCTTTCTTTAGGCATATGATATGGTCTTTGGAAAGAACACTACTTTTAGAATTACCCCATTTAGCTAGTGTATATAATTTACAATAACCCTTCTCTATTACAAAAATTTCTCTATAAACACCTCCATATACCTCAGCATTTTCCATAAGCCATAGCTAACTAGCTCCATTTGGATTGGTTTACACACCCGATTGAAATTACAAATCAATCCAACGAAAAATCAATCCAAATGGGGCCCACCAAAATTTCACTATCCATAATCCTTTCCTTCATCATCCCCTTAGCCATGGCTCAACAGCCCCCAGCAACCTTTACCGCGGAAGAGTTACTTGACGCCCACAACAAGGCCCGAGCCGCAGACGGAGTCGCGCCTTTAAAGTGGAACGACACCTTGGCGGCCTACGCCAAGACTTACGCGTCCCAAAGGGTGGGAGATTGCGATTTAGTACATTCGGAAGGACCTTATGGTGAAAACATTGCGGAATCCTCTTGGAATGCGTCGGCTGCCGAGTTTGTTAAGATGTGGGTGGATGAGAAACAATTTTATGACCGGGGTTCCAATACATGTAAGGGCGGAGAATGCGGGCATTACACGCAAGTTGTTTGGAATACTTCGGTTAGTGTTGGATGTGCCAAAGTACAATGTAAGAATAATGGTTGGTTCTTTTTCACTTGCAACTATGATCCCCCTGGCAACTACGTAGGCGAACGTCCTTTTTGAGGATTTCCTTTTTTATTGATTAATTATTTTTTTAAAAAATTTTATTTGTACCCCATGCATGAAAATGCTCCGTCGGAAATATTGTTGTGGATGGATGCATGCATGTTATCCTTAGGGATGGATGAATATATATGAAAATTAATTTTTTTAATTTATATTATTTCTGATTAGTAATTCTAGGCTTACTCATCAAAAGTTCTAAAATTTACTTAAATAACTCACACTAGTCAGCCCATATTAGACTTAATCAGTTAATTAGACTAACCAATTAGCTTGGTTTATATATAAAACTAATATTATCCCATAAAATAACATTACGTAAAATAATATTACATTCTCCTAGTTGGGATATTGATTAATTGTACCATAACTTTGTATATGAAAACAAATCACAAGCTATTTAGAAATTACATTAAAACTTTATACGCGCTTTTGATAAAATTATTGGTCTGGTAACTACTCTGAAAGTTAATCCGGTCCAATAGATTGTATGCACCGATAACCCACATGAGTGAATTTAGAGCAGATGTCCATCCATCCACAGCCGGTGGAAAGAAACAGGACGATTGCATGTACTAGTACTTACCATGAATCGCAGATATTTGGAATGACGGAGTTTAAAATATTTAATATTCCTTCTGAAAATTAATATCCGTATTCGCATCAAAGCGAATTCGTATCTGTGTCAAAACGAATATTATCCGTATGTGTATCTGTAATAATATTACATATGTACATATACAATTATAAAACTCTTTTTTTTTATCGACAAAAAATGAAATTTTATTAATTAATAACAAATGTAATACAAATGTGACATATTCAAAAAAAAAAGAAAAAAGGCCACAACATAATTGTATCACATTAAATCCTTGAACAAAACTTTGTTACCTAAAGTAAGACCAACACATCCTTACAAAAACCACTTGCATGTCAACATTTTCTCAAGTCATGATACATATGGCCAAACATGCTTCCTCCACTAGATGGTGATACCAAGCAAAATCACAACAGTAACCAACACCATAGCAGTAACTCCATTAGAAATCCCTGGGAACAATCAATTCTAACCAAGCTCATTCCATGAACCAACTCCTACATTATAAAGGAGTTTTGTTTGGAATTCCTACATTTTAGGTAGTATGTTATGACTGAAATCAGTATTACTTAGAATTATTCAAACCCTGTCGTCTGTTGTCCTCTAAAAAGTACTACAGTTTTCTGGTGTCACACTCACAAGCCTTCTATACTTTTGTAGCAACAACAAAGATCCTGAAGAAAAATTTTCATACACCTTTTTTTGTATCTTTCATCAAATTATATGCGTGCGCATGTGCGAGTGAGGGGGTGGGTGGTTCGGAGGAGAGAGTGAGAGTGTGTTAACTTAATTACGAGTTTAAATTATATCTTGTGAGGTAATCTTTTTGAACATCTAAGATTCAGCCACTCCTAAATAAATAGAAAAATCGATTTCAGAACATTTTAATGGCCTACGTGGTTGCAATTATTTGAAGATGTTGTGAGAATAGATACGAGCTAGGCTATATCAAGGAATTAATGAGATTATTGTTCATTGTCATTCTAAAACTAGGAGTTGAACTCCGTGTGACCGTGTCCCCCACCCCCTTCCTCAAATAAGTAAACAAACAATTCAGCATATCATGTATGTTTTAGTGAACTAGAGATGACAATCAATGATTTGGTCATTAACACTTCTTAATCTTTCTTCTGTTGTTTCAGTTTTGGAGTCTGGAACTTTTCCTACTTCTTTTGACGAAGCTGTGATTTTAAAGGTAAACAATTAACCCCCTGATCAGTTTCTGTTTATAAAAATAATTCTTTACTTGTTAAAGGAAAAAAAAAGATGAATAATTAGTATTTGCTTGATTTGTGTTGTTTGGTTACTATCTGAAAACAAAGGAAAAAAAGGCATGACAACTTATAATCTTGCTTCCCAGGCTGGAATGGGTGGTGGAATGAATCCTGGTGGCATTCCTATGCAGCGGGGTGTTGCTCAGGCTCATCAACAGCAGCATGTTTTTGCTTGTCTAGTTAGAATTTGGTTTGTTGATTTTCTTTTGTGGATATCTTGATTTCTTTTCTGATGCATAATTTACTACATGGAATAGTTGAGAAGGAAATACCCTGGAATGGGGATGAATGGATATCCTCCGCTACAGACTATATTATTCTGCTTTTGTTTTACCGACTTATGTTTCCATTTCTCTATAGTTTTGTTTCTGGATTTTGCTTGTCTATGATTTTAACTCATTGTGTTTTTGTTTTGTTTCGTGAAATAGGGGATTGAACTGGTTCATTCCTTTTCTCGGCACCAACATAAGCATCTATCTCTCAAGATTTGTTTTTGTACATGTATGTATATCAAAGGTTACTTCTTTCCATGTATTTTTTAGAAACTAATGTAACAACCCGGGTCAAATCCCGAGTCCGAAACAAATCAAATCCATCCAAACAAGGCCTTAAATTACTGGCCCAATAGTATCTTCTTGGGTCTAGCCCACCACAGACTCACCCAAAAGGTCATGACTAAAGGTACTATTGATAGTAACTCTTTCGATATGGGACAGGGATGTTACAATCTCCCCCACTTAAATTTCTGACATCCCCGTCAGAACCGACACACACATCGGTCCCCAGATCTTTGCCTCTCTAACTATTGTGGGATAATACTGGCTGGCTTCGTGTCCCCACCTCCGGACCTCCTTTTCTCCATTGTGGGATAATACCACAGCCTTCGTGTCCCCACCTCCGGCAACCCGATCGGATGCCCCGACCCGAACTTTCGAGAGTCGGCTCTGATACCATATGTAACAACCCGGGTCAAATCCCGAGTCTTCTTGGGTCATCTTAGCCTACCACGGGCTCACCCAAAATGTCATGACTAAAGATACTATTGATAGTAACTCAATTCCTTATATACAGACAAACGTTTCCCTTATCTTTCGATATAGGACATGGGCGCTACAACTAAACTGTGATGGGTGATATAATTTTGTGCAATGTCAAGATTATCTTTTCTTTACGGTCACCAATGAACTAATGCTTAGTTTCTTTCTCTCCAAATATATAAATCTACATGTTCATTAAGTTACCATGTTCACATCTTATTCTTTTGGATGTTGAATTGAGCTGGCGGATTCCATTAAAACTGCTCTAGATTCGATTAATTTGGTTCTTGAAAGTTCCCATTGTAGTAATAATAATGCTTTGTTGTTTGTGTGTGGTATGCATATATTCTTTTGTGTGTTATATTTAGAAATGCAAAAACTCTACGTGGACATAAAAATTGGACATGAAAATTGGATATAAGTGTATTTAAATTTCACTTATTTGTATTTTGACCTCCAATGATGAGTAAAAATACAAATAGGTAAAATTCAGATACACTCATGTCCAATTTTCATATTCGCCTAGAAGAACTCTTATAATTGACTAACCTTTTAGTAGACAAGGGATCCATCACAAATTTATATAGTAAAATAATACTCTACCTGTTTCACAAAAAGAGTACGATTTGTAAAATTTATGAATATTAAAGCTATATTTTTATTTCATGTATATATTAAAAATAATAAGTTATTAGCTTAGTAGTGTGGTATGATAATAAAATTATAATAACAAACTTAAGTGATTTTTTTGTGAAATAAAAAATATGACAAATGGGACTCTTTTGGAAAGAAGTATAAGTGAAAGTTTATTGACTCGTTGTGAATGTACAAGTGAAACTCTCATAATTAATTAAGTAGGTAGGGGTCTAGGTATTTGATACAAATTGTGAATAACTAAGTCAAAAATAAACTTATTAATGATAATAATACTAGCTGATTGTAAAGATGAAATGAGACATGGAATTGATAATCCTATCTATGTGTATATATGAACTATCTGTACATACGTAGGTGGGGATTGTGTTTGAATGATAAAAGAATTAATTACTTATCTTGATGAAACTATGATTTACTGATTCATTGGAACAAGTTTATACTATTTCTTCATAAAATTTTGCTATTGTACTTATTATGGATATACAATTAATATATTTGAGATTGTTTAGATTATATATAAATTTACTTTTATTCATATTTGTATTCGCAGTGAGAATTTACAATCGGAATTGATGTTAAAAAAAGAGAGATGATTGTTATCGATCCAGGAGGATAACGAAGATTCGAAATTGTTTTAGAAATCGTTTTGTTATATATTTTTCAAATTACTAAATTACTTTAATTTGATTATGATCATCATATTTTAGTGGATTAATTCCTTAACTATTGTATTGTGATGTGAATAATTTTAAATGATGTATATAATATTTCTTATGTTTTATTTTAGATTGTATTGTTATTGTTGAATAAATATGTGCATTACTAATTTTTTTTAAATCTAAAAAGGCTATAGCGACAGTCGTCGACCGTAACTGTAGTGTTCCAAAAAAAACACCAAAGCTTATTCCAAGGGTTAGGACCATTGCTATCAACATTTATAGCTACGGTCATGACCGTAGCAATAACTTCCAATGACCATATATAGATAACGAGCAAAAACACGATTTTGGCATGACCTATAGCTACGATTGCGATCGTCGATAAAGACCTCAAAAACTATAGCTAAAGGCTTTAGCCACGCGACCTATGGTGAGGGTCGGCGATCGTCAATAATAATTATAGCTATGGTCGACGACACTCATCATAGGTATTTTTTTTTAGTAATGGCAATAAAAAGTTACATAACTTATCAATGCAAAATTTTCTATAATCAATGCAATAACAAATTATAAAACTTAGTAGGGTAAAGTTGATGTCAACTTCAATCTAATCGGATCAGAGGGCTGCTCCTAACAAGTGCGGACGTATATATGTTGTTGATCAATGCACGTAGTTTGTTATTGTACCTTGTGATAAAAAGATCTTCCGGATGGTCAACAAATATATTTATCTTTTTAAATTTTAATTAAAAAATGCTTTTAGTCTTGTTCGCTAATCAACTTTTACTTCGGACTCATACTCATATATAATTGCACAATCTCCATTGATGGCGTGACTTTTCCCCATCACCATCATTCATATTTTTTTTTGATAATGTGGAGTTTCCCAACCGCAGTCGGACTAAGTCTCCCCACCTTGAGCCATGCTTTGCGTACAGGTACCCTCAATGATTCACCACGAACAAACCTCAATCACAAATCAACCATCACCGAAAGTCTGTGGTAACAGCCGTAGTCACTGTTGAAACTTGAAGGTCGAAGTAATTTGTCGGAAAAAGTAGTTCTTCAATAGTCGATTTTGAAAGGAGGAAGAGGAAAAAATTGAAGCCGATTATTCCTTGCTCCTTTACGTGGACAATGATGGTGATACGGATCTAGAGGTTGAAGAAGGTGATACGAATATGGAGGTTGAAGAAGATGAAGAGTTCGTCTCTTTTGCACCCTAATTTCATCCATCTATTCTTCCTCCATATTAAAAACTCTTCATACCCAAAAGAGTTCGTCTCTTTTGCACCCTAAATTCATCCATCTATTCTTCCTCCATATTATCTTATAATGATATTTCGAATTTTGGACGAGTTTCAGTGAAATTGAAGAAAAGAAATGAAATACATAAAATGTCATTTTAAGGACCCAATTGACGAAAATAAACTTTAGAGACAACTTTAAAAGTGAGTAGCAATTTGGAAGAACAGAAGTGTCATTCAGAGTATAAAATAATGATATTACCATATGAGTCTCTCACGTGTGGAACCCCCACTCATTATTTATGTGACACAAATCAAGTGAAAATATTATCTCTGTTCCAAATTATAAGATAAATATAAATTTAATTTTAAAAAGTCAATTTAAATATTTTTAACTTAAAATTGACATGAATTCATTTAAGCTTAAAAAGTAATAAATCTTATAACTAGTCTCAAATTTTAAAGTTTAAATGATTCATGTCAATTTTAAATTTTAAAAAAATCTCAAACTAATTTTTTGAAAATCAATATTAGTCTTATAATTCGAAGTAGAGGAAGTAGCCTTTTTTCATGTGAAAATATCAGTTCCTATTTTTTATAATTTTAATTGTTAATAAAAAAAAAAAGAAAAATCGTGTTAGATTATATTTTAGATCAAAAGTAGAGAAATGCATGGCATGTGGCCCTTTCTCACTCAAATTGTGAGTCAAGTTGTGGGGTATCATAATCCCTTCCTCATGCATTAATTTGAATTCTTGAATAATTCTAAATTAGTGTCGTGGACAAATTAGTTAAGCATGTGAATTTATGTTGGTTTTTAGTACATATCTTGAATAATTTATTTTAATATAAACTATCTAAAATTAAAAGGTACAATGTAAAGTGACTTGAGGAGCGGTACCAATGCTCTCCATTCAATTAAATTAAAGCTGGCTATTGTAGAAGGTAAATGGAAGATGATGCTAAATGGATTGTATCCTAATCAAAACAATGTTAATTGTAAACATTAATTCCTATTATTATTATTATTATTATTATTATTATTATTATTATTATTATTATTATTATTATTATTATTATTTGGGGGGGGGGGGGGGTTGTGGGGCATTAATCTCTACAAGACCCTAAATTTCTAACCTTCTTGCCCGGTCAAAATGATATTATTAGGATAAATGACCAATTCTCACCCTTCCTTTTTTCCATTCCTTTCTTTAGGCATATGATATGGTCTTTGGAAAGAACACTACTTTTAGAATTACCCCATTTAGCTAGTGTATATAATTTACAATAACCCTTCTCTATTACAAAAATTTCTCTATAAACACCTCCATATACCTCAGCATTTTCCATAAGCCATAGCTAACTAGCTCCATTTGGATTGGTTTACACACCCGATTGAAATTACAAATCAATCCAACGAAAAATCAATCCAAATGGGGCCCACCAAAATTTCACTATCCATAATCCTTTCCTTCATCATCCCCTTAGCCATGGCTCAACAGCCCCGAGCAACCTTTACCGCGGAAGAGTTACTTGACGCCCACAACAAGGCCCGAGCCGCAGACGGAGTCGCGCCTTTAAAATGGAACGACACCTTGGCGGCCTACGCCAAGACTTACGCGTCCCAAAGGGTGGGAGATTGCGATTTAGTACATTCGGAAGGACCTTATGGTGAAAACATTGCGGAATCCTCTTGGGATGCGTCGGCTGCCGAGTTTGTTAAGATGTGGGTGGATGAGAAACAATTTTATGACCGGGGTTCCAATACATGTAAGGGCGGAGAATGCGGGCATTACACGCAAGTTGTTTGGAATACTTCGGTTAGTGTTGGATGTGCCAAAGTACAATGTAAGAATAATGGTTGGTTCTTTTTCACTTGCAACTATGATCCCCCTGGCAACTACGTAGGCGAACGTCCTTTTTGAGGATTTCCTTTTTTATTGATTAATTATTTTTTTTAAAAGTTTTATTTGTACCCCATGCATGAAAATGCTCCGTCGGAAATATTGTTGTGGATGGATGCATGCATGTTATCCTTAGGGATGGATGAATATATATGAAAATTAATTTTTTTTAATTTATATTATTTCTGATTAGTAATTCTAGGCTTACTCATCTTCAACTAACTTGTGAATGTGCTTCAATACTTTCAAAACAGCTCGTCTTCTATTTTGTCATGACGGAACTTAAACCATCTCTCATCATCTTATGAAGACCCAGAATCATCTAAATGTAGTACACATATATTTATATCATTCCATGCATGAAAATACCAAAACACTTCTTAGCAGGTAATGTAACATAAGGTTTATACACCAAATCACGACTATAACTTCTATCCCATAGCTCTAAACAGAAAAGCCATGCAAAACAGCACAGTAAAGTCTTCCCTCCTCGTTTACCCATCTCTGCTCTAAAAAGAAAACCTTGAATTGCATATCAAAGTCACTTATTAGAAAGAATTAAACACCTGTAAATCTTTCACAAAAGAGAAATCAACAACACCCCTATAACATACCCCATAATTGAGACTTGAACAAAGACCCTCAATAGAATCATCCCCCTAACATTATTAACCCCACATATGCCTTGCTTCTTTCCTTTTCTTTCTCTCCTTTTTTTTTTTCTCATTCTCTCTCTCTCTCTCACTCTTTTCCCCCTTTTGCATATTCGCATAAAAAAATTTCTATAATTTTCTCCACAATTTCTTTACTCCTTTTTTCTTTCAATTTTCTTTGCTAAAAGTATCCTCTAACTTTTCCAATGCGTTCCTTTTGATTTCAAGATTGTCACCAATCTCTCATTTCATATTAATTGGCATACAATATATGAAGATATTAATATCAATTGATTATATATCTTTTATAGATATTTTATGACATATGATTTAAAAAAATTTAAATATTATATCTAGTTTTATTATTTTATTTGGTTGATTATACATCATTTCTAATTATTAGTTGATTAGGTGAATATTTTTTTTGGTTATTAATTTAACATTGTGCAAGAATTAAAAAACATAAAATTGAAACTTTTAAAATTTTATTTTGAACGAATGCAGATACAGATACAGATATTTGATATATTTATTCATTATATATTGTAAAAAATGGATAATATTCGTATTCAAATATTATCCATCGAATACAAATACGAATATTTCATATTGCATATCTGTCGGATACGGATATTAAAATTCATTTTCGTATACGGATATACCTATATCCGCATTCAATAATATCCGTTTACAGCCCCAAGCAGTTGTAGGTTTGGGATTGATATCATCGTGTATGGGATAGAGCTGTACAGCCCAGTGCTGAATTCTATACTAACACCAGTGTATTACAAATAGTACTGTACCACCACTAAGCCTGAGAAGGTTAGGTTAGGATCGGATTGTTTTGGGCCTTCGTTAGCACATGAAAATGAATTTATTGAAATGTTCTATTGGTTGTGTCAACATCGAGTTCAATTATTTTCCCTTACTTTGATTAAAGAGTGCATGTTTTCTTCATGTTTTCTAGCGTACGCTGCTTAAGCAAAATGTTATTATGATTGCGTCCTAAAGGAACATAGTTTGTTACATGTAGTCTTGATCATTGAAGATAGTTTGTTATTATAAAGCATAAACATGCTATAAAAAGAGGATTCGGGCGAAGTTAGTAAATTCATATAACTTTTCATTATATTTGTTATAGAAAATATTGCAGTAATCAATGTACACTACAAGAAATTTGACCAACGGCTACCTATAGCTACGCCCGATGCGGAAGTGTAGCTATAGGTCCCTATAACTACGGTCACACACATCGACTGTAGGAACAATCATGTAAAGTGACGGCCACAATCTGTACATTATGCAAGTTTGCTACGGTTGAGGTCGTGGGTCAAGCACCTTTTATTTTTCTAATTCATTTTCATTTCCTCCTTTGTTCCCTGATTCTCATCTCTCGATTGAACTAAAGAGCGTAAGAGGATTTTGCACCATCTTTAAGAAGCCCTAGATACAAAGATACCACCATCTATGAGAAGCCTTAGATGCCAAATTAATGGATTTTGCACAGCTAAGTTCTTCCTTATAGTTTATATTCTTTTATTTTCGCCTGATTCTTCCTGTAGTTAGAGCTTTTCTCAGATTTTTCACAGTAAGATTCAGTGCTAAATTGGGGATTTCACTTCGATTCTCTCGCTCTCTCTCACACGATCACACATCTGAACTTCAAATTCATACAGTTCAACTTTTAGTACTTCAAATTCATACCGCACAGGTTACTTGACAAATCGTCCATTCAAACTCTTACTTCTATGCCTTTGCGAGTTAGTAAAAAAATTGTAAGTTCTCTTCTCACTACCATCTTCAATTTCATAATTTCCTATTAAAATTATGTTGCCCGATTTCACAATCAACAATTACGTGCAAGTATACACGATCAACAAGTAATAAAGTGATAAGATAGAGTGTCAAACCCACATGAATTACTATGTTTTATATCTCCAACTATCAATTTAGATTATGACTCTTCTATTAAACAATCGCAATTTGAATACTGATCGAAACTAATTAAATTAACACTGACAATTATCACAAAAATTGAAATTCAGATTTAAAAAGATTAAGACTACAATATTCCCAGTTATTTATCATAAACCACTCTATCTATATCTTCCAATTATTCACTTCAATGGAGTTGTTAAAAGAAATTCAATTGTATTTATAAGCCCTTTTCCAAGTGATCAAATAAATCTATCTAATCCAATTAACTCTGCGGTATTCCTATGCAAAATCAAAGGATTAAATTCTTTAAGCTTCAATTTCCAGCTGTTACATGCAGCAAAGTAATATCCTTATTCCCTTCACAATTCTAATTATTCAACACATGCAAATAATTAAGAATACATGTTATCTTATCCAGTTCTAACCCTAGATTGCATCTCCCGAATTTATCTAAAGTACACCGCCAATTGTTGGCCAAACAATTAATCAATAAGCATAAAATAAGATAGACAACTCCCATCAATTGAATAACTGGAATTAAATAGATAATTAATTCATAAGCATAACTGGTTCAATCGTAGCCTTAACTAATGATTTAGTTCATACTGACAATAAAAACTAGAATACCAAAATAAGTCATCATAATTAATTACAAATCAGAGATAAAAGATTAAAAGAAAAGTCAATATAATCTCTAGCACTCCAATCTGAATTCCTCACGATGCTTGACTTGTTCTTCAATCTCCTTGTTCAGCTCTGAAAATTTAATCTCTGAATATGTCTGTCTCTTCCTTGATCTCCCATTTATATCTTCCTTTAGTCTCACAATCAGAATGGTAGATAGAATCCTTGTTCACTTCAACCTTTCCAAAATAACTGAATGCTGACAAACTTTAAAATTCCACCAACCGCATTCTTGCCCCGGCGAGAAGTTCTTCACAAGAATCCTTGCCCCGGCCAGATCTCGCCCCGGCGAGAAAAATAAGCCATGACTTCTCGCCCCGACGAGGTTGCCCTGCACCCAGCTATTTTTCTTCTTTTCAATCTGCAACCAGCCTTGACCTACAAAAGCAATATGAAAACAAATAAAAGATACCAAAAACACTTAAAAATAAGTAAAGAATTAAACCAAAGACATATGAACTCGTAGGTTAAAAACTACTCATCAAATTACTATGAAAATTACTTGAGGTGATGATAAATTGGGGTTTGCCTTTATTTTTAGAAGAAAATAAAGGAAAAACAAAATTAAATATAAAGATTGTTGATCCCCAAGTTCATCTTCATCACAAGTGTTTGTAAGTTCTCTTCCTTTGTCTTTTAATTTCTCGTTCATAACCTCAATTTTCTTTTTTATGTATCAGTTTTTCATTGGTAACTATCAGTATTATCCTGCTGGAAGTTTCTTACTCTTTTAGTTCTTCTTTCCAATATAGATTAAGTTTTTGTGTATTCTGCTAGACCTGAATGTGTGCTAGCAACGAAAAACTATCAGTATACTCCCTCCGTCACAAAAACAAGGTCTGTGATGTGATATTGGTGAGCAGCTCTTTCTTGCTCTTTTTACCTGCATTTCATATATTGTTTTCAAAATAAAATTTTGCCACTCAAATGGTTTCTTATATACATCATTGGTACCAGTTGTTCCAATGTAAATTAACAACAATAATCATAGCAACGCTTGCCACGACAAACATAGGAATGAACCATGATGTCCATTAGCTGTCTACATATGATTATGATGATGAGTTATTCTCACCCCTGTTTTTCCCTCCCATGTTTTGAATATCTCCTCTTGGCATGCTGATTAATTAGAAGTTACCTGTGAGGTTGGGTATTTATTAGCTGCGAATGACGCCATCTCTTCATTTTCACAAAAGGATCACTGAGTTTATATATGTATGTATGAACATACACAAATATATTTGATTATTTTCCTGTTGCTAACTAGGTTCAGGAACAACTTAAACTTGCCGGAAAGACCCAGGGTTTACTTACATCTTCAGAGGCATCAAGTCTAAAGATTTAATTCCAATTTTTCATATTTTTTGGAAAAGCTGATTATACAACAAATAAAGACATCAATCTCATTTGCTAGTCTGACTGGTTTTGATATTTTTCTTTAATTGCAAACTTGCCATCTTTTACTCTTTATATAAAATGCTTGATATGAAAAGAAATTTGTTTGGAATTCCTACATTTTAGGTAGTATGTTATGACTGAAATCTGTATTAGTTAGAATTATTAAAACCCTGTAGTCTGTTGTCCTCCTTAAGTACTGTAGTTTTTTGGTGTCACAACACACAAGCCTTCTTTATGGGAAATACTTTTGTAGCAACAACAAAGATCCTGAAGCAAAATTTTCATACACCTTTTTTTTTGTACCTTTCATCAAATTATATGCGTGTGCATGTGCGAGTGAGGGGAGGGCGAGTGGGGTGGTTGGGAGGAGAGAGTGAGAGTGAGTTAACTTAATTACGAATTTAAATTATATCTTGCATGTGAGGTAATCTTTTTGAACATCTAAGATTCAGCCGCTCCTAAATAAATAGAGAAAATTCTATTTCAGAACATTTTAATGGCCTAAGTGGTTGTAATTATATTAAGATGTTCTAAGAATGGATACGAGCTAGGTTATAGGAATTGATGAGATTATTGTTCATTGTCATTCTAAAACTAGGAGTTGAACTCCGTGTGATCGTGTCCCCCACCATCTTCTTCAAATAAGTAAACAAACAATTCAACATATCATGCATGTTTTAGTGAACTAGAGATGACAATCAATCTGATTTGGTCATTAACACTTCTTATATCTTTCTTCTGTACCTTCAGTTTTGGAGTCTCGATCTGTTGGGAAAAATCACCTCCCAAATACTGTTGTCTTTGATAAATTAAATGACCAAAAATATCAGTACATGCCAAACAGATTAAATTTGCAGTTCCACCAAAATAATAACCACTGCAGAAAATAATGAGAAGAAATAACCAATCACGAGACACCAAGATTTTTACGTGGAAAACCCTCTATAACTAAAAGGTAAAAACCACGGGACAAACTCCGAACAATTCACTAGAATAATATGAGAGAATACAAAGATATATTAATTTGAGTACAAACTCAAATTACTTCACCACAATAACTATGTGATGGAACCCAAATAAAACACCCTTTTATTTGAACTATCTTTCTCTCTCTATTTTTCTAAGTTTTCCTACGCTTTCTCTTTTTCTCTATAGGATGGGTTTCTCCGAATTGGTGTGTATTCCCTTGACACCATTGGTGGTATTTTATAGCAAAAGAATTCACCCACTCCCTGCTTAATTTCCTCTTTGGGTGCCAATTGGTGAAGAAAACAAATCAAAAGCTGCCTAACTCCCATTTTTCTCATTTTTCTGCCCATGTTTTTCACATGGGTGAGGACAACTCAACAATCTCCCCCTCCGAACCTATGGGAGAAGATATTCACATGACTCCGTCACTTGGAGTCCATCCCGGCCAACTCTTTGTAAAATTCTAGTTTGTCGCGTGTCACAACTTTTGTCAGCATATCTGAGGGGTTCTCATCAGTATGAACTTTCTTGACTTTCATCAACTCCTTTTCCATCACTTCTCGAAGCTAGTGATAACGAACATCGATGTGCTTGGTACGATTATGATAAATGGCGTTCTTGGCCAAGTCAATTGCACTTTGACTATCACAATATACCACATACTCATCCTGTGTTAAACCCAGCTCTTGGAGAAATCGTTTCAACCATAACATCTCCTTGCCTGCTTCTGTAGCGGCAATGTACTCCGACTCAGTTGTAGACAAAGCAACACACTTCTGCAACTTGGACTGCCATGATACAGCTCCCCCTGCAAAAGTAAACAAATACCCCGAAGTAGACTTCTTCTCTTCAGAACCTGCCATGTTTGCATCTGTAAAGCCTTCCAAGACTGGACTCGAACCACCAAAACTCAAACACAAACTGGAAGTAGCTTTCAAGTAATTAAGGATCCACTTAACTGCTTCCCAATGTTCTCTACCAGGATTTGACAAATACCTGCTTACAACACTAACTGCATGAGCAATATCTGGCCGCGTACAAACCATCGCATACATAAGACTCCCTACAACAAAGGAGTAGGGAGCTACTGCCATTTTATCTCTTCCTTCCTTGGTATAAGGACACATACCCTTCGTCAACTTAATATGACTGGCCAGTGGTGTGCTAACTGGCTTAGCATCACCCATGTTGAACCTTGTAAGCACTCGCTCAACATATTTCTCTTGTGGCAACCACAACCTCTTGGCTTTCCTGTCACGAACAATTTTCATGCCCAAAATCTGCTTAGCCGGGCCTAAGTCCTTCATATCAAAGGACTTAAACAACTCACCCTTGAGCCTGTGAATCATGTTAGTATCTTGCCCAACTATCAACATATCATCTACATATAGTAACAAAATAATGAAGTTACCAGTTGGGAACTTTTTCACATACACACAGTGATCTGCAACTGTTCTACTATAACCTTGATCCACCATAAATGAATCAAATTTCATGTACCACTGCCTTGGGGCTTGTTTCAGGCCGTACAAACTTTTCTTCAATCTGCAAACCATGTGCTATTTCCCTTTAACTTCAAATCCCTCTGGTTGCTCCATGTCGATTTCCTCCTTCAAACACCATGAAGGAATGCAGTTTTTACATCTAGTTGCTCAAGCTCAAGATTCATACTAGCTACTAACCCGAACACCACTCGAATAAAAGTCATCTTCACAACTGGAGAAAAAATCTCATCGAAGTCAATACCTTGCTTTTGAGCAAAACCCTTAACGACCAACCGAGCCTTGTACTTCACTAGTTTTTCACCATCCTTTTTAAGCTTAAACACCCATTTGTTCTTCAATGTTTTCCTACCCTTTGGAAGTGTAATCAACTCATAAGTGTGATTTTTGTGCAAAGAATCCATCTCATTGTTGCCTCTTTTTAAGTCTTAAATAAAAGAACTCTAACTCGTGCAAGTATACACGGTCAACAAGTAATACAGAGGAAGTAAAGTATCGTCCCACAGAGACAGGATTAAATTAAAACACTATGCATCAGCTCTATCACTATACTTGTTTGCTTAAACTAATGACTTACTTTTGGTGACAAAAATTATTCCTATATCAATTAATAACTAACTATGCAAACACTAACAAAATATATCAAGCCTGAAATTAATGGGATCCTAACTTCATTTAATAGCTCATCTAATTACCACTATCATGATATAAGGTTCACATATCACAGAAAAATAGCCAAGGACACTAAAGTAGACATAATCATTTGTCAATGCATTATGACCTACTTACATAATATCCATACTTGATAGACAACATGTAATCACCACTATAACCAAAATCACTATATTTCTATGTGAAATTACAATTATATTGATTTTAAGCACAAGTCCTTATTTTGACTCTTACGGTGAAACAGTATATTTCTATCTGACTCACAAAATATTAAGCTATCCAATTAAACCTCATATTCGCAAGCTATCATGATTACAATCCATACTTATATGTTATTTTTTCAATTCCATACAAGTACTGAAATCGAATGGTGATCAAGCATTCATACATGCAAAACAATCATGATAGAAATTCCTTATGATAAATAAATCAATCTAGCAATCAAGTCTGTAATTAAACTACATATTAAAATCCGTTAAAATCCCATAATGGAGATTAGTTCATGTCTGAACCAAAAGCCATTATGGGATCAAATCTACACATGGTAAATTAACAAACAATTGAATAAAGAAGAAAAAGATTGATCAAACCCAATTGAAGTAATAAATCCAAAGTAAGCTTAAACCCACATCAATATCCAATGCTCGAACAAAAGTAATCCACAGAATATCTCTAAGTTCTCTCTAGAAAAGTAGAATAATAACAATAAAAATAATAATCCCCTCTCCTAATGTTGCCCTAATTACATAAGATAAGCATTTTTTTTCAGTCCTTTTCCGTATCCAACTCTGCTTCAAGTAGACAAACTGTCGCACCTAAACTGCCTTTGGCGCCCCGGCGCCATATCCCTTTGTTTTATAGCGCCTCGGCGCCATATCCAAAATTACCAAGATGCCCCTAGCTTCAATATTGGTTCCCAAACACCTGGATTGACCTTGTTACTCTTCCAATTCCCTCCTGCATAACATAAACACAAAAACAAATAAAATGATAATAAAAACACTCAAAGATAGCAATAAATTAAGCTCAAGAGCACTAGATTCGTAGGTATAAAACCCACTCATCAAATACCCCCAAACTTAATCAATTGCTTGTCCCCAAGCAATGCAATACTCAAACTATCACCCGTACTACACAAACTCACGAATCCAAATCAAACAACAAATAATGCAATGTCCAACTTTGGCCTCAAAGATAATACCACTATTCAAATAAAGTATTCAACTAATGCAAGAGTTCCGACATAAACCAGTTAGCCAAATCTCACTTGTCAACACCCATGTTATGTGTGAACTAACAACTTCAGTCAATCTTAACTCAAATCACAAACTTAATCAATTTCTTAGAAAGAACTCCAGTTTTACTTAACTCAACCAGTGAACACGACCAATCTACCTACTGCAAGCAATTTCTAAGCACAGGATCGTCACCAAGGTTTATTTACCACACTCAAATCTTTTTTTTTTTTCCGATCCTTCCCCAGTTTTTTTTAACTTTTTAGTGAGTGCATTTTATGCTCCGTCTCACTTTCTTTTGAACGAGTGCGTTTTACGCTCCATCTCGTTACATGTGTTTATGAATGAGTGCGTTTTACGCTCCATCTCAATCCACCACATGTTCCATTCTTAAATCGGGAAAAGTTCAAAATTTTCCAATTTTTTTTTCTTTTTCCCCTGGACTCCCCCAAACTTAGGTCATTGCTTACACTAGCCTTCAAAGAGGATTCACCGATTTCATCACATTATTCCCAAAGTTCTTACCAGAAATAGAGTATGTAAGGATTTGAATTAGATTAACCATTAGAACAATTTTTAAGATTAATAACATGAGTATTAAACTAGCCAAATTAACTCACTGGTTACATCATCACTTCTATCAGCTTTCAACTCTAAGTGAATCTCAAATTATCAAACAATTCTCATCATTGGCCCAAAATTAAAGGACTACATCATTTATCGCTCGATTCATGCAGCTAAATGCCCAACACAACCTAAAATGCAATCATAATCTATCAATGTCATGCAAACATAAGTATACGAAACATAAATAAATGCATCAATAACAACGTGCACCTATCCTATATGCATTAACTACCAACAAGTCAAACATAAAACAACAGAAAACAACCCCCAAACTTAAGTAAATCAATGCCCTCATTGAAAAGCATAAACAAAAACGAAGAATGGAGGACTTCCCTGAACAAACTACACTGCAGGAGGGACCTCGTCATCATTCTGATCCTCATCATCACTGCGCTCCAAATCAGACGGAGGGAACACAGGTAAAATAGGTGCAGACGGGAACTGACTGGAATCAACCGAAGGATTTAGCCGAGCAAACATATTGACCATGGAAGTGTTGAAGGAGACATTATACTCGTACATGGTATCTTGTCGCTCAGCTAAACGAACATTGTGACGCCCCCAAATCCGGGTACCTCAAACCCGAATCCGGTGCTACACGGTACATCCCATTCCATACAACATAATAGACATGAATGTAATTACTATATTATTACAACACGTCTTACTCTCAATCCCAGGTTCTATTACCATAACATCATTCCAAATACATAATAAGTCTTAGTATTACAACATTACTAATACAAATAAACTACGACGCCATCTAGACGTTCATCTTTCCCTTTCCCTTGTCCTTACCGGAACCTTCGACCCGCTCGGACTTAGCTGCAATGTTTAATATAAAGCAAGAATGAACATTCAATTGCCCAGCAAGTATAACAGTTGAATAACAACAATATCATCAAGCATATCATTTCTCTTCGACAACTGAACAATAGTTGTGAAATATTCTGAATAAACAAGAATAATACTTCGCTTTCGTTTTAGAAATATATTTTCGAAACGACATTGAGCGGTCATAAGACCTTGAACTTTCTTTTGCTTTCTTGAAAAGGTACACAGCATTATAACTGCAAACCGTCTTACTTACGAGCACTTCTAGGTGATCAGCCTATTGTACTCTATGTTGATCAACACTCTAGCTGAAAACGACTATATGCGTTTGTTTAGGCGCTCGATGCCTTGTCAGAATAACTGACTAAAAACTGCCCCTAATATTAGGGTTGTTCATCTCATTCATGTCTCGGAATCCTAACCAAAGCAATTCGGTTGGATAGCTCTACTCAATCATCAATAACATTTCAAGGATTTATTATCAAATCAATAAAATTTCAAGGATTTATTATCAAATCAATAAAATATTTCAATATTTGTCTAGCCGAAACAATTGGCATCGACGTTCTCTATAACAGTTCATATATATGTGAACTTGAAAGCTTTAACAATTTATAACATAGCTCGAATACTTGTGCAAATACTAAAGATTTACATAAGTAAGGAATTCACACAATCATATTTGTATTGCGTAAATTGGAACTTCAAACATCGCATGAGAGTCATGAGAATATAATCAAATGAATCAAATAAACTTGCCCAACACAAGAGTTAGACAAGCGTTAGAAAACTTGCCTTAAGCGCTTGCTACTACTTGACGTTAATCGCCCTTCAAAAATCCTACACATTTAAGTACGTATCCACATACCAATTAGCCACATAATTGATGCCAAATATTGGTTTACATTACACTATAACGTTTCATTCTAATTAGAAACATAATATCAAACAAGGTTACACACACTTGACACGACGTTTCGACATTCGCACAACGCACGCCCGATTCGCCTCATATGCATAAGTTTAGCATGCTCATACACTTGTCTAATCCATCATTGATTAATGCTAAGAGTCATTATAAATCATAATGTACAAGTTTTAGAACTTAAAACAATAACTTTTAGCGTTAGAAACATTACACGTTACATACATGCATGTACGACGCCCTCCTTTTGCTCCCTAATGCACAATAGTCCTAAAAATGGCCAATTTAAAAATTGGTCAAGGTATTAAATTACAGTTCTAATTATTGGAAGTTGTAGTACTACTTCTTAGCTTTCCGAATCATCTTGAATCATCCAATTTGGAGTTCGTATGAGAAAGTTATGGCCATTTTAGTAAAGGAGGTCAGAGCTGTCAAGCCCATGCGCCCAGCGCGCGCGCCCAGCACGCCCAACACACCCAGCACGCCCCCAGCGCGCCCGCGCGGCGCCCCACCGCGCCCGCGCCCATGGCCTGGCCCCAAGGCTTGGTTTCCTACATGTTTTGGTAGTTTGACATGCAAACTTCAAACCTTCATAACTCCTTCGTTATAAGTCGGAATTAGGCCGTTCCGGAGGCTATGGAAAGCTTGCAACATGAACTACAAAACCCTCATGGATTCATAATTTCTTGGACTCTCTAAAAAGTCCGAAACTTAGCCCCAAAAAGCCTACTCAACTAGTTTTGTGCGTATTTGTTTCGAACTTGATATCTCTTCATTAAATCGCCATAACTTCTTCATACGAAGTCGAAATGGGATCGTTCAAAAGCCTAAGGCTTCCTTACTGAGTGTACTACACATACCCAGAAGCTCATAATTAAACACATAACAAAACAATACTAGAATTAAATTAAAGTCTAGTCCGTACAGTCCGTTTCTTTCTCCTTTATGCACAGGTATGATTTTCTTTCTTTTGTTCCACTCTTGGATGCTATTAACAGATGTTTTAAGGTACTAAGAACATATAAAATCATTCATTAACAACCAACAACCATCACAGCAATCATAACAACATCTGCCATTAATGAACTAAAGCTAAGCTTGGAAGCTTGAAAATGAAGGAGATGAGCTAGGTTCCATTACTCACCTCTTGTAGCTTTCTTCTTAATGTTTGGGGTGATTGTTACAGCTGCTATCCTCCCTCTTCTTCTTCTTCTTCTCCTCCTCCTCCTTCTTCTTCTTCTTCTTTTCTCACCCGTCTCTCTCTACTCTCTCTCTATTTTCTCTCTCTAACTTCTTTGCATGTTCTTACTAGTTCTGTGGTTTTGCCTTAGCAAACTGGAAGGAAAGGAAAAGAATGGCTATGAAAGGGAGGTATATGCAGGTGAATGAGTTCAGCTCTTGAAGGAGCTCAGCTCTTGAATGAGCTGAGCATGCTTGGTCTTCTCCCATGCTTGGTGTCGGGTGGTTCCCTCCCCTTCTCCCCACATGTTTGGTCCCTTCTTTCCTTAGCAAATTGTTGAATTGTTTCCCCCAAGTGTTTGGTCGGTGGCTCATTCTCCCTCTCCTTCTCCCGCATGCGTCTTCCACCTCCAATTCCCAGCTGATTGTTATAACCCATTTCCCTCATGGGTCATGGGTTATGGGTCATGGGTTGTGGTTTTGGGTCATGGACTTGACCCATGGGTTTTGGGCTACTATTTGGGCTATTATTCAAAATCTATTGGGCTTCTAACACAAATTCAATTGGGCTCAAATAAAATCCCACACTTGGATTATTAACCCCTCTCATTAACGCTTTGGCGAAATTATGAAAAGTCATACAATCGAAAAAGGCGTATTTGCATAAATAGCGCTTTAGTGCTATTTCTCTAAATGATTTAATCAATACCATGAAATAACAACACTCAAAAATTATTACATACACATCATATGTAGTAATAACATATTCAAACACATAACACGAAATAATATTAATAAAAGTTCAATTTATTCAATAAAATTCATAGGCTCGTGTTACAAAGCTACCCACGATCCGCGATCGTTACAAACATTTTGGGCTTCGATATTGTAGAACCACCGATCAATCTCACGTTGGACCTCAAAAGGAACTTCAAAACGAGGCGGTGCAGTATAAGAACTAGATGATGCAGGGTTAGGTGCTGGCTGAGCTGCAGGATCTGGCTGTGAAACTATAAACCCTAACCCACGCGGGTGACTTGTACCTCCTGTCCATTTAACTGTGTAGCGTATAATCATCTTGTGGTCCAGAACAGGCATAGGCGGCTGCATCATCTCATAATCCTTCCATTTGACCCCCGCCCGTGCACATAGAGCACAAATAAGAGAGGGATGTGGTAACCCACCAGTGGTACCACCCTCTGCAGCACGGATAATGGAATTCCTAATAATAAGGCCAACGTTCATGGTCTTCCCAGTCACCAAACAATACAAAAGCACGGCTCTTTCCCTTGTCACATCGCTCACGTGAGTAGACGACATTAGTTTAGCGCACAAGAAAGCATACCACGCCTTTCCATACTGACTGAGCCTGGATTGCGGAAAGTTCATGCTACCGCGCCCACGAGCTTTCCATGTTGTACCCGGCTGACACAACTCTTGAAGTATCTGATCATAGTCAGGTCCATTACGCACAAAATCTGTGTAGTCATTGTGAGAACCCGAATCTGCCAAGTCATAGATGTGATTAATCTCCGGGCAATCAAAATTCACAGTCTTTCCTCGCACTCGCACTGTAAACCCGTCACGGTCCTTAACATGCGCATAAAATTCCTTTACCACGGCTATAACTGCAGAATCCGGTTGTGCCGTAAACAAACCCCATCGACGCTCAGCAATCATTAAAGCCATCTCGCCATCTTGTGCAGTTGGTTGCAACCCCCGTTCTGGAACTAATGGCCGCTGTGCGAGTTTAAGATATCGATCTTGCACTTCTGCACTAGCAAATCGCTTCTTGTCAAAGGTTTTAGTTGGAGTAGAAGTAGATCCTTCCCCACGTTGTCTTTTGGATGCCATAGTTACCTAAAAACAAAAAATAGCGTAATTCAGTCCATTGTACCATAAAATAATTGCACAACAAGATAGTCGACTAAGAACTAGTGCAATGATCATATAACAAGTGCATAGCGGAAATCCCCAAACGTAAGGTCTATAGCAATTTCATAGTGATTCAAGCCACATAAGTGTCATCATGTCCATAATTGCTACAAGAACCAAACGAGAAAGCAATGACAATACCCAACAGTGAAAATTTTACCCTAGTGCGCAGATACCATGATGCCAATTATAAACTCAATTATAGACTAACATCATGAGGGTTTCCCAAAACGAGTGTGGCAATGCATTGCATAAGCAATCTAATCATATGCACGTTAACTATGTAACATGAGCCATCAAGCATGTAATTGCACATTACCCCCAAAAATATTCACACAAGCATATTATCAAACACATAGTGGGCGACATGAAAATTTCAACATGCGATACTTCAATAAGTGCAAGCATGACACCCAATCATAGTTAAGTCACTCCCAAACAAGGTTTCATATCAAACAAACAAGATTCATTGATAATTTAGCCTCATACCTTGCATAACTCACTCAATTTTAATCAACAAAATAAACTTACCTTGATGTACCGTTGAAAAAGAGAAAAAGTAGGGAGAGAATGCTTAATCCAGACCCTAAATCCGTGCTAGCAAAGTGGCTTGTGTGCAAGTAACTACTTGGGAACAAAAATTTGTGGGAGAGATTAAGATTTATGGAAGAAAAGTGAAGAAACAAGAATGAAGGCTGTTGTTGTGCGGTACTTGTTTAGGGCTGAAAGCCCTATTTTTTTTAATGCCGATTATAGCGCTGGGGCGCCATATTTTGCTTACCTTCAGCGCCGGGGCGCCATAAACAGTACCTGTAAGTGAGCCATAGCGTCGGGGCGCTATACTTCTTAGTATTATAGAGCCGAGGCGCCATAACTTGTTAGGCTGTTCTGCATTAGGCGCGGGGGCGCTGGATTTGTGCTTGATGACTTGTTTCTTCCCATACTTAAGCAAATGTTGTCCATATCAAGCTTCTACATGCTACCAGTACAAAATACCCCAAACATCCAAGTTAGTCCTAAAAAAAAATAAAAAAAAAAAAAAAAATCTCTAAGTTCTCTCTAGAAAAGTAGAATAATAACAATAAAAATAATAATCCCCTCTCCTAATGTTGCCCTAATTACATAAGATAAGCATTTTTTTCAGTCCTTTTCCGTATCCAACTCTGCTTCAAGTAGACAAACTACCGCACCTAAATTGCCTTTGGCGCCCCGGCGCCATATCCCTTTGTTTTATAGCGCCCCGACGCCATATCCAAAATTACCAAGATGCCTCTAGCTTCAATATTGGTTCCCAAACACCTGGATTGACCTTGTTACTCTTCCAATTCCCTCCTGCATAACATAAACACAAAAACAAATAAAATGATAATAAAAACACTCAAAGATAGCAATAAATTAAGCTCAAGAGCACTAGATTCGTAGGTATAAAACCCACTCATCACTCATCCCACATAGCTCTCAACCAATTGCTCTTCTCCTTATGAGTCTTGATTTATTAAAAATTCTCTGGCTCCCCTTCCTCGACAACTAATAGATATTCAGATTAAGGATACCTGACTGATGACACGCGTTCTCTCGTGGATCTTCTTAGCTAAGGTTCTTCAATGTCAGGTTGTTCCCCCTGATCAACACTCTTTGCATCTGACCCATCACCATCGTGCAAATCTGTATCAGTCATATCTTCATTCTGACCTCCTTCTCCAACTGTGGCATTCTATAATGGAGAAGGAACTTCGCTGAGGTCTGGAACTCTATTATCTCTGGGCTGTGTAATATTATCAAAATCCTCATAATTCTAGTGCTCATGAAATACCACATCTTTGCTTCTGAATAATTTCATATGCACTGGATCCCATAACCGGTATCCAAACTCTGCATCTCCTTAGCCAACAAAAACACATGGAGTAGATTTAGCATCAAGCTTCGATCTTTGTTCCTTGGGGATATGTGCAAAAGCATTGCACCCAAATACCCTCAAGTAAGAATATGACACATCCTTACCACTCCAAATATCCTCTGGAATCTGAAAATTCAAAGGCGCTGATGGAGATCTATTAATTAGATAGCAGGCAGTGCGAACAGCTTCACTTCAGAATGACTTGGGTAGTTTAGTCATTCTCAACATGCATCGCACTCCCTCAACAATAGTACGGTTCATTCTCTCAACCACACCATTATGTTGTGGGGGTACCAGGAACAGTCTGCTCATGTCGAATCCCATTTTTATTGCAATAATCAACAAACTCTTTTGATGTGTATTCCCCTCCGTTGTCGCTACGAAGGCACTTCAATAATTTTCCAGTCTACCTTTCAACCATAGCATGAAAACTCTGAAAATGCTGGAATACCTGGTTTTTTGTTCTCAACAAATATACCCACACCTTTCGTGAAGCATCATCAATAAAGGTAACAAAATACCTATTTTCACCCAAAGACTCAACCTCAATGGGTCCACATACATCAGAATATACTCTCTCTAGTAACTCAGATTTTCTTCTAGCTGAACTACTAAAAGAAACTCTATGTTGTTTCCCAAACAAACAATAATCACAAGGGCTTAAAATAGTACCTTTAGCAAAATGAATGAGTGACCTTTTTGCTAATAACTGCAACCCTTTCTCACTCATGTGGCCAAGCCTCTTATGCCACAAGTTTGGCGAAAAGTCATCCTCAGTTGCATTCAACTCACTGGAACACACCTTCACACGAGTCTTGTACAATAAGCAACAAGCAGCATCTCTTGTAATCACCATAGAGCCCTTGGTAAGCTTCCATTTTCCACTACCAAAGTGACTCTCATAGCCTTCTCTGTCCAAGGTCATGCCAAAAATTAAGTTGAGACGCAAATCAGGAACGTGTCTAACATCCCTCGAGGTAATAGTGCAACCAACACCTGTCTGAATGCAAACATCTCCAATTCCAATTATCTTGGACTGATCAGTATTCCCCATTCTCACATACCCAAAGTCTCCAGCTTTGTAAATTGTGAAGAATTCCCTCTTAGGTGTAGCATGATATGAAGCACCAGTATCCACCACCCAATCAACTTGCTGATCATCAACATGCAAGCATTCTTCTTCCCCAAATGAAAGAATCACAACATCTTCGGTGACTGTGGCTGCAGTGTTCTTTTCCTCAACGTTTCTCTACTCACCATTTTTCTGCTTGTTTAACCAGCTATTGCAATTTCTTTTGTAATAACCTTCCTTATTATAATAGAATCATCTATACATATCGCCTTGTCTAGTCTTTGACTTGCTCTGGTGATTTTTGGTTTTGCTACGATTTTTATCTCCTTTGTGAGATCTCCTGAAATTGCTTCTGCCTCTGTTCTCTGTAACAAGAGCTTGTGTCTCGAAATTAAAGCCTTGCTCCTTTCACCTAGTCTCCTCATTATGAAGACCGTCCTTGACCGACTGCATGGTCATTTTTCCTGCTAGAGCTGAATTGCTTAGAGACACCACCAAAGTTTCCCAACTGTTCGGCAATGAACTGAGAAGCAAAAGAGCCTGAATATCATCATCAAGATTCAACTCCATGGTAGACAGCTGGTTCACCAAACCTTAGAACTCACTCATATGCTCCGACACACTGCTTCCATCTTTGTATTTCAGGTTCACAATTTTTCGAGTCACAAAAGTTTTATTTTGTGCATTTTTCTTCTCGTACATGAACTTTAGTGTTGTCCATAGAGTATGAGCATCTGTCTCCTACGAGACATGGTGGAACACACTTTGATCAATCCATTGTCGGATGTGACCAATAGTCTTCCTGTTCATCTTTTTCCAATCAGCCTCAGATTTATCCGCAGGCTTCTTTCCCTCGAGCTCTAATGGTTCATACAAATCCTTACAGTAAAGGATATCCTCCATTCTGGACTTCCAGATTGAAAAATTTAAAGAGGTCAATTTAATCATTGCTCTACCTGATTCCTCTATAAAATTTATCAAAAACAGTTGAGCAAATAACCTTAGCTCGTTAAACGGATCGTACCAATTGGCCAGGTAAATGTAAGTCGGGCGGGAGTCTCATCGTGCTTTCGCAACGGTAACTAATTAAGTAACCACCGTTCTTAAAGGCGTTGCCTTTTGAACCACTTTCCTAGACACCAACGGCGTGAACCAAAAGCTCTTGATACCACTTGTTGGGAAAAATCATTTCCTAAATACTGTTGTCTTTGATAAATTAAATGACCAAAAATATCAGTACATGCCAAACAGATTAAATTTGCAGTTCCACCAAAATAATAACCACTGTAGAAAATAATGAGAAGAAATAACCAATCACGAGACACCAAGATTTTTACGTGAAAAAACCCTCTAACTAAAAGGTAAAAACCACGGGACAAACTCCGAACAATTCACTAGAATAATATGAGAGAATACAAAGATATATTAATTTGAGTACAAACTCAAATTACTTCACCACAATAACTATGTGATGAAACCCACATAAAACACACTTTTATTTGAACTATCTTTCTCTCTCTATTTTTCTAAGTTTTCCTACCCTTTCTCTTTTTCTCTCTAGGATCGGTTTCTCCGAATTAGTGTGTATTCCCTTGACACCATTGGTGGCCTTTTATAACAAAAGAATTCACCCAGTCCCTGCTAAATTTCCTCTTTGGGTGCCAATTGGTGAAGAAAACAAATCAAAAGCTGCCTAACTCCCATTTTTCTCATTTGTCTGCCCATGTTTTTCATATGGGTGAGGACAACTCAACACGATCCTGCTTCTTTTAACGAAGCTGTGATTTTAAAGGTAAACAGTTAACTCCCTCGGTTTCTGTTTATAAAAAAATTATTTACTTGTTAAAGGAAAAAAAGATGAATAATTAGTATTTGCTCGATTTGTGTTGTTCGGTTACTATCTAAAAAAAGGAAAAAAGGCATGACGACTTATAATCTTGCTTCCCAAGCTGGAATGGGTGGTGGAATGAATCCTGGTGGCATTCTTATGCAGCGACCAATGTTAGGCGGGATAACGATTATCCCGTGGACTAGGTAAACAATAAATTTACAGGCAAAAGAACAAGAGATTCACCAAAAACACAGAAGAAACTTTTCTAATGCTTGAATTTATATTTATCAAAATCAAAGTTATTGTTCTTTCAACCCACAAGCCGAGTTTTATAACTAGCAAACTTCCTTTCCAAGTCGTAATAGAATCCCTAAAATTATGGAAACAAAATCCTAAAAGATAACAACTTCCTAATAATAAAAATATTACCATAAAAATTCACTTCCTACTACTACTAATAATAATAATAATAATAATAATAATAATAATAATAATAATAATAATAATGATCAAGCCAATCTGATCTTTCCAAAGTCATGATGTTATTTCTGAAGAAGTTCACCACGAATCCGAGCGCTTGTCCCAAAATCTATAGTTCCGAAGTTAAGCCAACTGAGCCGAACTCCCAACCCTGAAGACATGAACCGAAAACTCTGAAGTCAACCGACACCGTTGTGCTCTTTCAGTGTCATCCATGTGCTATATCCAACCCCCAGCATCATTGGCCTGAAATCCTCCTGCATTAGTCACCCCGGGTTGGATAGAACTCGTCCTCAAGTTCACAACATTGGCATCGACCTCCATAATACAAGGATTCGTACTAGTAGTTTCGTTTGCTGACCTGTCATACACAAAGTTCACTTGAGACAACAGATTAATATTATTGATCGCCTCAGTAGGAGTGGTTGTCCGACGAGGTGCTAGTACAATTCTCTTCCCTTTAATACTAAACAAATATGTGTTCTTCCATCCGTCATGAATGACACTACGATCATATTGCCACGGTCTACCTAATAACACATGACATACATCCATAGATACCACAACACCTAACACGGTCAAAATATTTTTCTTGTCGACTGAAAATGATACTAAACATCTTCGGTCCACTGTTACCCCATTGCCTTTACTCAGCCACGATAGTTTGTATGGCTTAGGATGGCGATCCGTCTTCAATTGCATCTTCTAGACGACCACTTAAGACATTACCTTCTCACAACTGCCGCTGTCGATGATCAACTTGTAAACTCTATCTGCTACTGTGCAAGTCGTATGGACAATATTGGTTCTCAACCAATCATCCCCCGAACCGCCTTTAAGAGTCAGTAGATTCTTCTTGCAAATGACCAAATTCTCCTGACCATCTTTATACAACTCATTTTCCTCTACGTCGCCATCATCATATTCGTCATACACAGGCTCTCCCGACGCCTCCACTTCTTCATCATCTTCATAAAGTGTTTCATCACCTTCATAAAGTACTTCATTTTCGTCGTCTTTATATTCATCCTACACAGGTGTTCTAGTCTTCTCGACGTCTACGTCTTCCTCAACCAACTGTTCCCATATATAGTTACTCCCCACGGTAGTAAGGGTTATTATAACTGGATTCAGAATCATAAGATTCCTTATCACGATCAATGTGCGAGACTTCCTCAGCCGGAACTTATCCACGACGACCGAGATTTTACGTCGTTAAACGCTAGGTTAAGTCTGCAACTTGTCTATGTAAATCCCCAATCATCATGTCCTGAATATTACAATCACGGCGCTAGACTTCCTCAATCGAAACCTGCCCTCGATGACCACGACCACTAGCCATTGAAACTAATGAAGTCTAACCCAAGAAGATGTTAAGCTTTGATACCAATTGACACCGGGCGGGATAACGATTATCCTGCGGGGTAGGTAAACAATAAATTTATAGGCAAAGGAACAAGAGATTCACCAAAAACACAGAGAAAACTTCTTTGATACTTGAATTTATATTTATCAAAATCAAAGTTATTGTTCATTCAACCACAAGCCGGGTTTTATAACTAGCAAACTTCCTTTCCAAGTCGTAACAGAATTCCTAAAATTATGGAAACAAAATCCTAAAAGATAACAAACTTCCTATATTTATGATAACAATTCCTAACAAATAACAACTTCCTAATAATAAAAAATATTACCATAAAAATTCACTTCCTAATAATAATAATAATGATGATGATGATCAAGCCAATCTGATCTTCCCGAAGTCATGATGTCATTCCCGAAGAAGTTCACCACGAATCTGAGCACTTGTCCCGAAACCGATCTTTCCGAAGTTAAGCCAACTGAGCCGAACTCCCGACCCTGAAAACATGAACTGAAAACTCCGAAGTCAACCGACACCGTTGCGCTGATCCATTAACTCATGGTCTTTCAGTGCCATCCATATGCTATCCAACTACTCAATATCATCGGCCTGAAATCCTCCTGCATCAGGGGTGTTGCTCAGGCTCATCAACAGCAGCAGGTTTTCCTTATCTAGTTAGAATTTGATGTGTAAATTTTCTTTTGGGGATATCTTGATTTCTTTTTTATGCATAATTTACTACATGGAATAGTTAAGAAGGAAATACCCTGGAATGAGGATGAATGGATATCCTCCGCAACAGACTATATTATTTTGCTTTTGTTTTATAGACGGTTTATGTTTTCATTTCTCTATAGTTTTGTTTCTGGATTTCGCTTGTCTATGATTTTAACTCATTGTGCTTTTGTTTTGTTTTCATGGAATATGGGATTTAACTAGTTCATTCCTTTTCTTATCATCAATGTAAACATCTATCTCTTAAGATTTGTTTATGTATATGTATATCAAAGTTTACTTATTTCTTTGTATTTGTTAGAAACTAAACTAATGGATGGTATTGTTTAGTTTGTATATAACGTGAACATGCAATCAAATTACACAAATAAAGCAGAAACGCAATAAAATCAGATTTTAAAATTTTATACAAACCATCATCATGGTCTTTTGTTGTACTTAATTATCAATTATATGAAAGAGATATAGAATAAGAATCATACCCTCGTAGAACCGTGCTTTCCTTAGGTACGAGTTCAACTCCAAATCCTTCACGTTCTTCTTAAATTAACAGGTTAGATTCCTTCTTTTAATCAACGTTAACTACCCAAGTGTTTGGCCTCTAGATGTGATCCACCAAGGATTAATGCGTATTGAAGAAGATGGGGTGTCGGCAAAACCCAAGTTTCTATCTCTATAGAATTTGTAAGTACTCTCCCAAATTTTATGGAAATGTGTGTTTGTGTAACCAATCCATAATAAAATTCCTCTTATTTATAGATATAGGGAACCCTCCTAAACTATTTAGGATTAGATTTTTATTCTAATTAAACTCTTTTAATTAATTAAACTCTTAATCCAATTAGGAATTTATGAGAGTACTTTTATTAATTAATTCCCAAACCCTTTTAGGAATTAAATAATAATAATAGCAATAATAATAATAATAATAATAATAATAATAATAATAATAAGACTCTTCTTATTAGTTTATATTTAATATTTTTAAAATATTAAATAATAAATATTAAGTTATTTAATTTATTATATCACCTTAGATTAAATTAAATACACTTAACTTATTATTACAATTATGACATTTATTTCTTAAATAAATATTTTTCTTTTACGGTGTGACCCTTTAGGTTCTCCATATTAAACCGGTTGTTAATAAATTAATTATAACAATTCTAATCTTATTTGAATAAATAAATTAAACTATTTAATTCATTTAAATATATAATATTTAGTCTACAATAAAGGTAAGCCCCCTTAGCGATCAACGACTTTCCAGATAATATAGATTTCAACATTAATCACAAAAAAACCTTTCAGTGAATAGTTACCGTACAATTCAATCATTCTACCATAAAATGTCTCAATTAAATATAATACATAGAATTACTGTCAAGTCTTATTTTATTTAATTATATGTATTTCGATTCTCAAATGCACAACTCTAAATAATGCAAATTAGAAACTCTTTTCTAATTTCATTATGCCTTGACCAAGGACTACTGAGTTGTCATTTATCGAATCACATAGGACATTCTCAACTTTTACTAGATGTGCTAGATTCTTTGTTAATCATTCACCTATCTCCATGTACATCTTATTATACCTAAGCATACCCTTTGATTAGGACTGAGCATTCAGTTATAACCGAACCGAATAAGCTATTTGGTTATAATCGTTAACTGAAGTTAATGTATTTTTAATATCCGAATAAGTAACCAAATTACACAATAACCGAATAACCGAATTTACTATTCAATTATTCGGATAATAACCGAAATTAAGGTTTTTATTTCTCCAACAAAGAAAAGTCATTTCAAATTTCCAATACAAGAGTTTCCAATCACAAAATTTTATCAATAAATATTTTAATTTTATTTTTTTTCTTATTCGGTTAACCGAATAACAAAATTTTTAAAACCAAACCAGAACCCGAAAACCGTATATTAAATCAGATATAACCGAATTTCAAAAAATAACAGAATAACCGAAAAAATACGGTTAAAAAAATTCGGTTCGGATTTTCGGTTATATCTATTTTTTGCTCAATCCTACATTTGATATACCCTAAAGGTCTTAAGGGACATGTCAAAGTATAACTCATCATATACAAGATATTATGATGATGTCAAGTCCAACGATCACTTGTACTACTATCACTATAGGAATTTCGATTTACAGGCAAGTAAAACTCCATTAGGTATTCCTTTAGCGAGTCGCGTTCAGTGAACTTATTCTCCAATAAGTACCTACATACTTGCTTTAGTGTCTCCATACAAATGATTATGAGATCAATCATCCTTTTCCTAAAAGCAAACAAAATATGTACTAATATATCCAGATTCACTAATACCCTTTTTTAGTAATCCAACAATTAGGAACAATGTTAGTTTTAAGCTTTCTAAGAATTTAGATCTCATTAGCATAATCATCATCATGATTATAAAAGTATGGTTCAAAATTATGGGTTTATCACATATAACATAACAACACCACGTAGATAAAGTAAAATGTCTTTAGTAAATTAATCATTTTATTAATAAATGAATAAGATTACAAAGTATATGTTACATCATATCAAATATAATTGGCTTGTGTGCATAATACTTTCAAGTATAATTTTGTGTAATGTGATTTACACAATTTTTATACATTTTAATATTTTCATCTTTACTATTTTATATGTTTATTTTATTTAACTAATACATTTTATTTATTTTATAAGATTTACCTTATTGATCTTGGTGAATAAGTAAAAGATAATTGTTCCAACTTTTAAAGATGGAAAAGGACTCTTGAAAGATTACCATGTAGTGGTTGAAGTCGGAAAAGAAAGAAAAGGATAAAAGGGAACAAAATAGACGGTTCAATAAATCTAAATTAGGGCACAAATTTATTTTCCCTATAAATAGGTTTCTTGTTTTAGAGAGAGGGGTACCACTTTTTATTTTCTTTTTCTTAGTTTTTCGTCAGTGCAAAAGGGAGTGAGATATTTAGCAATTGAGAGCTTTTGTCTTTCTGGGAGCTGTCGTTTTACACTCCAAAATTAATACCTTACTAACACTCTACTAGCACAAAACTTAGTATAATGACAAGCAAGGATCGATCCCACAGAGAAGTGAATTAATCTTTTACTTATTCTAACATTCCTATTATTTCTATTAATGAGGGGTTTTTGAGTTTGATTCACTAAACTAACAAAAGTAATTAAGAATGATCAATGAATAAAAAGCTCCAGTTCTTCAGTTCAGTATCACCTTATCACAATTATGGGAAAATCAAGTTTAACAATATTTATCCTTCAATGAGACTAATAACCCTAGATAACCGCAATCGCTAATTATCCGCAATTCTCCTTATGTGTAAATCTAATGTGACAATCGCCTCAAGAGACTCTAACTATCATATAACCTAGAACTATCAGTCTAGATTTAATATAACAGCAGCATAAAGAATGAGAGAATTAGGTTATTCCAAGCAACAATTGCACAATCAGAAATTATTTAACTTGCCTTCTAATAATCTTAATAATATCCAAAAGCTTGTCCACAATCAGATACTATCAATTGCTACCTATGATCAGACATAATATCGTTTACTTAATACTATATCTTAATCTAGCAGATGGTATCAATCAAATTAATTCAATTGGCCAAATCAAATCAAAAGATTAGATAACATATAATCAATTAAAAACAGATTATCAGAATAAATCTCATGCAAGAAGGAATAAATAAATAAAACCTGATTAAACCATTAATTATGAAAAAGGTTCAACATCCCTTAGAACTGAAAGTAAGAGTCTAGCATGACATGCCTTCAATCTCCTCCTACTAGAGTTACAATTGTAGTTGCCAAGATCCCTCTCTAGAAAAATAGAATAAGATATATATAAGTCCTCAAGTTCCTACTTAGAGTTTCCTTCTTACTATCTGATCATAATGAATAGAATCCTCTTCCGAATCAACTTCCTTTTCCTCCTTCAGCTGGCCTTTAGTACTCAAGAACGCGAACTAGCGCCGCTGGCGCTGTCCCAAGCGCTGCTAGCGCTACTATGCAGTGTGCTCAAGTTGTGCCTAGCGCTGCTGGCGCTTGGCTTGTGAAGGGTTGAGCGCTGTTGGCGCTGATGTAGCGCTGATGGCGCTGTGTTGGGCGCTAATAGCGCTGGTGTGCAGTGTCTGGTGGTGTGTGTAGCGCTGCTAGCGCTGGCCCTAGCGCTGCTGGCGCTAGCCCTAGTCCTCGAATTTACAAAAATGCCACCATGTGTATTTTAAGCTCCAATTTTCCATCTTTTTCCACTTTTGACCTTGAATTCTCCTGAAATCAATAAATAACCTAATAAGTGCATATACACAATAAAACACGCAATAAACTAGATATAAAGGAATAAAAATAAATGAATAATATGCACTTATCAAATTCCCCCACACTTAGTCTTTACACGTCCTCGTGTAAACTCAAACAAAGGTTATAATGGAATCATTTGAATTCTATTCAACCAAGCTCCCAAAGGTTCAAATTCAATTAGCATCCATGAATACTAACACCAATCAACAGAAATTCATTCTATACATCATCAATCAATTCATAACAATAATCCCATCAGTCCCCACTGAACATCTCTAAATCAAATTGAAACCACATAAGCAGCTCCTATGATTAACACAGATACTCAACTCAGTTTATATGGAACAACAACCATGCACACTGACTCACAACCAGAACATGTTTTTTTTTTCCCTGCCATTCATTTTTTCTTCATTCAGGTGAATGCATTTTATGCTCCATTTCACCTTCCTCATTCTTTTCTCAAGCGAGTGCATTTTATGCTCCATCTCACTTTTCTTCTCACCAACGAGTGCGTTTTACGCTCCATCTCATTGCATATGTTTATGGGTGAGTGCGTTTTACGCTCCATCTCAACCCACCACATGTTTTCCTTTTGAGACAAAATGTTTTTTTTTTCCTCAATTTTCTTGCTCTCAATTTTTCTAATTTCCAATTCTTGATTTTGTCTTCACATGATCCTAGAAACAAGATAAGCAGTTAAACAGTTCTAAATCATGAAAGCAATGCACATAGTCAACTCCATAACTAACCCAGTCAAGTAAACATGTATCTCACATTCAAGTACTCATGCAATACCAACTCAATCTAAATCAGTCAACTATGGGTCCTAACTTCATTATCATCTTTTATCAATTAATTCAGCATCAAGCAAATTCTATCAATTAGCATCAATTTTCATTCTAAAACCAAAAACCTTTGAAAACTTGACCAAGCACAAATTTTTCACAAAACAACTCAAAACAACTCAGATTTTCACATTTAAAGCAAACCTACCCTATACTATCCTACCTAAACCCCTCCCCCACACTCAAACCTTACATTGTCCCCAATGTAAGACAATCATGCAAAGACGAGATAAATAAAAAAATAAAAAAAATAAATAAAGAAATAAAAAGGGATAGAAAAGCAAATCTGATGTCTTGGGTTGCCTCCCAAGCAGCGCATTTGGTTAACGTCGTTAGCCCGACATCGATTCTCCGCAATCACTCATAACTTGGATTCACTAAGTCTATCAGCTCCACACTCTCCATCGAAAATCCTTCACGGAAAGGTTTCAGCCTATGTCCATTGACCTTGAATACTTTCCTTGTCTTTGGATTCTTTATATCTATAGCACCATGAGAGAACACATTAGTAATAACAAATGGACCTTCCCAACGAGAGCGCAACTTACCTGGAAATAACTTCAGCCGCGAATTGAATAGGAGAACTTGTTGGCCAACGGTGAAATCTTTCCTCAAAATCTGCTTGTCATGGAAGGCCTTTGTTTTATTCTTGTATAGTCTAGAACTCTCATAAGCTTCATTCCTCATCTCTTCCAATTCTTGTAGCTGGAACTTCCGATGCATTCCCGCGTCATCCAAACTCATATTACATTGCTTGATCGCCCAAAAAGCTCTATGCTCTAATTCCACGGGTAAATGACATGGCTTCCCAAAAACCAATCTGTACGGAGACATACCAATGGGGGTTTTGTATGCAGTTCTATACGCCCACAATGCATCTTCTAACCGCAGACTCCAATCTTTTCTGCTTGGCTTGACAACCTTCTCCAAAATCGATTTCACTTCACGGTTGGATACTTCAGCCTGACCATTGCTTTGCGGATGATAAGATGTAAAAATCTTATGCAAAACATTATATTTCCGGAAAAGTGCTGCTAGCATCCTGTTGCAAAAGTGAGTTCCTCTATCCCTGATGATAGCTCGAGGAGTTCCAAATCTGACAAATATATTAGTTTTGACAAAATCTGCAACAACTTTAGAATCATCAGTCCTGGTGGCTTTAGCTTCCACCCATTTAGAAACATAGTCAACAGCCAAGAGAATGTAAACATTACCATGAGAAACAGGAAAAGGTCCCATAAAATCAATACCCCAAACATAAAAAATCTCAACAATTAAAATGGGACTTTGTGGCATTTGATTTCTATGTGATATGTTACCTGTTCGTTGACAATTCTCGCATGATTTACAAAATAGATATGAGTTTCTAAAAACATAAGGCCAATAAAAACCACTTTCTAAAACTTTATGAGCAGTCCGTTTGGGTCCAAAATGACCTCCACAAGCATAGGAATGGCAAAAATTTAGAATAGACAATGTTTCGGTATTAGGCACACACCTACGGATTATTTGATCAGCACAAAATTTCCACAGGTACGGATCATCCCAAACATAATGTCTAGCATCACTCCTAAGCTTATCCTTCTAGTTTTTAGAAAATTCATTGGGAATAAATGCACTTGCCAAATAATTAACAATATTAGCATACCACGGCAATTCCTCCTGAATAGAAAAGAGACGCTCATCTGGAAAGGAATCATACAATGGTAGTGCCTCCTCATCTCTCACCAGTCTACTCAAGTGATCTGCTACCAAGTTATCTGCTCCCTTCTTATCCTTGATTTCCAAGTCAAATTCCTGCAACAGCAGAATCCATCTGATAATCCTGGGTTTAGAGTCCTTCTTGGTTAAACAAATACCTGAGAGCTGCATGGTCAGAATAAACTACAACTTTAGTGCCAAGTAAATAAGATCGAAATTTATCTAAAGCAAAAACAACAGATAAAAGTTCTTTTTCTGTTGTCGAGTAGTTAATCTGAGCTGCATTCAATGTTCTAGAGGCATAATAAATGGCATGGACAACTTTGTCAACTCTTTGGCCCAAAACAGCTCCGACTGCATAATTGCTTGCATCACACATTATTTCAAAGGGAATATTCCAATTTGGCAGTTGAATCACGGGTGCGGAAGTCAATAGGCTCTTCAACATATCAAATGCCTTCTTGCACGTTTCATCGAACTGGAATTCCACATCTTTTTGCAGCAACTTACACAATGGCAGAGCTATTTTCGAGAAGTCTTTGATAAATCTCCGATAGAAACCTGCATGTCCAAGAAAAGAGCGAATCTCCCGCACACTGGCGGGGTAAGGCAAAGTAGACACAATATCTATCTTAGCTTTATCAACCTCTAAACCTTTAGCTGACACAACATGTCCAAGCACTATACCCTGTTCTACCATAAAATGACACTTTTCCCAATTAAGAACAAGGTTAGTTTCCAAGCATCTATCTAGCACACGCGTTAGATTTTCCAAGCAAAAATCCAAAGAATCACCATGTACTGTGAAATCATCCATAAAGACCTCGATGCAACTTTCTAAAAGATCAGAAAAAATGCTTACCATGCATCGCTGGAAAGTACCTGGCGCATTACATAGTCCAAACGACATCCTCCGGTATGCAAAAGTACCAAATGGGCACGTGAATGTGGTCTTTTCCTGGTCCTCGGGTGCAATCACGATCTGATTATATCCTGAAAAACCATCTAGAAAGCAATAATAAGTATGCCCCGCTAATCGTTCTAGCATTTGATCAATAAAAGGAAGAGGAAAGTGGTCTTTTCGAGTTACAGCATTTAATTTTCTGTAGTCAATACACACTCTCCATCCTGTTTGTATCCGTGTGGGCACCAACTCATTATTGTCATTCGTGATGACAGTTATTCCAGACTTCTTCGGAACTACCTGTACCGGACTCACCCACTGACTGTCGGAGATGGGGTAGATTATGCCTGCATCAAGCAATTTAATCACCTCTTTCTTGACTACCTCCATCATGGGTGGATTTAATCTTCGTTGTGCTTCTCTCGTGGGCTTTGCTCCATCATCCAAAAGAATCCTATGCATGCACATCGCGGGGCTTATGCCTTTGATATCTGCTATCGTCCAACCAAACACTGTGACATGGTCCCTTAGGACTCTCAACAATTTCTCTTCCTGCACTTTGGTTAGATTGCTAGCAATAATCACAGGTAACGTTTCATTAGTCCCTAAATATGCATATTTTAAGTGAGCAGGTAGGGGTTTCAATTCTAAGATTGGAGCTTGCTCCACAGAAGGTAACTGTTTTTTATGAGAAACAGGCAATTGAATTGATTGAACTGCATACTTATCTGTGAATTTTGGCAACGAGTGCAATGCAGCCACAACTTCCTTCAATTCCTGATTCTGATCAAATTCTTCCTCTTTATCCATGTCCAAGTTGTTAGTAATGGCCATTTCCAAGCTTTCCCGATGTACTTGATCAAAAGATTCCTGCACCATAGAATCAATGATATCAATGGCAAAAACATGATTAACATCACTAGGGTACCTCATTGCATCATATATATTGAACTGAATTTTCTCTCCATCAAATTTCATGGTCAAGGTCCCATTGTGTACATCGATCATTGTCCTTGCTGTTTTCAAGAATGGCCGCCCTAACAAGATATGTGAAGGATTTGGAGATCTATCATCTTCCATATCCACAATGTAAAAATCTGCAGGAAATATTAGCTGATTAACCTGCACTAAGACATCTTCAATTACCCCTTGCGGATAAGTGTTAGTATGATCAGCAAGTTGAATGATAACACCAGTTTGTTTCAAAGGTCCTAGATTTAAAGAGGCAAATACAGACAATGGCATGACATTTATTGAAGCTCCTAGATCTAGCATGGTTTTCTCAAATCTGGTACTACCTATTCTGCATGGGATTGTAAACATTCCTGGATCTTTACATTTAGGGGGCATTTTTCTTTGAAGCACTGCTGACACATTCTCTCCTACAGTGATTTTTTCATCATCTTTCAATTTTCTTTTGTTAGTACACAATTCTTTCAAAAACTTTGCATACCTGGGCACTTGTTTGATGGCATCCAATAGAGGAATATTTACCTCTACCTTCCTGAAGGTTTCCAAGATTTCCTTATCCTTTTCCTCCTTCTTTGAAGTCTTGTGTGTTCTAGGTGGAAACGGCAATGGTGGAGTCTTAACTGGAGTAGATGGGGTAACAGCTTCCCTCGGTGTCTCTATCTCATCACTAGCCTTCTCCTTTTCAATTTCCGTCACTGTTTTGGGTACTTCCAACTCCTTTCCACTCCTTAGTGTAATCGCACTAGCATTCTCCCTTGGATTGACAACTGTTTGGGAGGGCAACTTTCCTGAACCCTGAACATCCAACCTCCCCACTGTGGTGGCAAGTTGACCTATCTGATTTCTCAAGTCTTGAACAGAATTTTTCGTTTCCTGCTGGAACTGCTGTGTCTGCGTCATGAATGCCTTGAACATGTCTTCCAAAGATGTTCCAGGATTTGCAAGAGCTGCCTGTCTAGGTTGATATTGAGGTTGAGTTGGTTGAGAGCCTTGTGGGAACCCTTGTTGTCTAACCGGATACATGCTTTGCGCTGGTGGCCTATGTCCTCCATAACTAAGGTTAGGGTGATCCCTCCATCCTGGATTGTAAGTATTTGAATATGGGTCATACTTCCGCTGCGGTTGTGCTTGATAATTTCCCACTGCATTAGCTTGTTGTGCGGTTTCATCCTCTTGCAATGTCGGACAAGAATCGGTACTATGACCAGTCATTAAGCAAATCCCACAAACTTTTGCTGCTGGTGTGTATTTTCCTGTAGCCATTTGTTTAACCAGCACAGTTAGATCAGAAATTTGTTGTTCAAGGTTGCTCGTGGTCATCTCATTCACTCTTGCAGGTGCATGGTTATTCCTTGTCCCATACTGCTGAGAATTAGCAACCATATTTGCAATTAGAGTCCTTGCAGCCTCCGGTGTCTTATCTACTAGTGCTCCTCCACTGGCAGCATCGATCATACTTCGATCCATTGGTAATAATCCCTCATAAAAGTACTGAATCAGGTGTTGATCGTCTATTTGATGGGGAGGACAACTGGAACACAGTTTTTTAAATCTTTCCCAATACTCATACAGTGTCTCTCCGTTGAACTGTCGAATGGCGCATATCTCCTTTCTGATGTTGGCAACTCTTGAAGCAGGAAAGTACTTCTCCAAGAACAGCCTTTTCATGTCATTCCATGACTGTATTGACCCTGAAGGAAGATAGTACAGCCAGTCCTTCGCTAGATCTCCCAGTGAGAATGGAAATGCCCTTAGCTTGATTTGATCCTCTGTTATTCCATGTGGCTTCATGGTGGAACACACCACATGGAATTCCTTCAAGTGCTTGTATGGATCTTCACCTGTGAGACCACGAAAAGTAGGCAAAAGATGAATTAGTCCCGATTTAAGTTCAAAAGCAGCAGTTAAAGTAGGATATTCAATGCACAAGGGTTGTTGATTAAGATTGGGAGTGGCTAATTCTTTGAGTGTTCTGTTGTTATTTGACACCGCCATTTCTTCTTCTTCCTCTGAATCGGTGGATGATGTATTTGACAGTAACTCAAGTGCTATGTTGAGTCCCGGTGATGGAATTTCGTCTGACTCTGCAGTGATGCCTCGAGCTTGACGAGCTTCTTTCCTCAGCCTGCGTGCAGTTTTCTCAATTTCTGGATCAAAATTCAAATCACCGGATTGAGAGGATCGTGTCATAAACTACAATAATGAACAAAAATAAAATAAAATAAAATGAAGAATAAATAAAGATAAATAACACTTCCCCGGCAACGGCGCCAAAATTTGAGAGCTGTCGTTTTACACTCCAAAATTAATACCTTACTAACACTCTACTAGCACAAAACTTAGTATAATGACAAGCAAGGATCGATCCCACAGAGAAGTGAATTAATCTTTTACTTATTCTAATATTCCTATTATTTCTATTAATGAGGGGTTTTTGAGTTTGATTCACTAAACTAACAAAAGTAATTAAGAATGATCAATGAATAAAAAGCTCCAGTTCTTCAGTTCAGTATCACCTTATCACAATTACGGGAAAATCAAGTTTAACAATATTTATCCTTCAATGAGACTAATAACCCTAGATAACCGCAATCGCTAATTATCCGCAATTCTCCTTATGTGTAAATCTAATGTGACAATCGCCTCAAGAGACTCTAACTATCATATAACCTAGAACTATCAGTCTAGATTTAATATAACAGCAGCATAAAGAATGAGAGAATTAGGTTATTCCAAGCAACAATTGCACAATCAGAAATTATTTAACTTGCCTTCTAATAATCTTAATAATATCCAAAAGCTTGTCCACAATCAGATACTATCAATTGCTACCTATGATCAGACATAATATCGTTTACTTAATACTATATCTTAATCTAGCAGATAGTATCAATCAAATTAATTCAATTGGCCAAATCAAATCAAAAGATTAGATAACATATAATCAATTAAAAACAGATTATCAGAATAAATCTCATGCAAGAAGGAATAAATAAATAAAACCTGATTAAACCATTAATTATGAAAAAGGTTCAACATCCCTTAGAACTGAATGTAAGAGTCTAGCCTGACATGCCTTCAATCTCCTCCTACTAGAGTTACAATTGTAGTTGCCAAGATCCCTCTCTAGAAAAATAGAATAAGATATATATAAGTCCTCAAGTTCCTACTTAGAGTTTCCTTCTTACTATCTGATCGTAATGAATAGAATCCTCTTCCGAATCAACTTCCTTTTCCTCCTTCAGCTGGCCTTTAGTACTCAAGAACGCGAACTAGCGCCGCTGGCGCTGTCCCAAGGGCTGCTAGTGCTACTATGCAGTGTGCTCAAGTTGTGCCTAGCGCTGCTGGCGCTTGGCTTGTGAAGGGTTGAGCGCTGTTGGCGCTGATGTAGCGCTGCTGGCGCTGTGTTGGGCGCTAATAGCGCTGGTGTGCAGTGTCTGGTGGTGTGTGTAGCGCTGCTAGCGCTGGCCCTAGCGCTGCTGGCGCTAGCCCTAGTCCTCGAATTTACAAAAATGCCACCATGTGTATTTTAAGCTCCAATTTTCCATCTTTTTCCACTTTTGACCTTGAATTCTCCTGAAATCAATAAATAACCTAATAAGTGCATATACACAATAAAACACGCAATAAACTAGATATAAAGGAATAAAAATAAATGAATAATATGCACTTATCACTTTCCTATTATTTCAATGTTGTGTGGTACTAGTGTCAGAGAGTATTTGTAACTTTCTTTTATTGATCTAATAGAAATTCTCTTTTTAATTATTATTCTTATTACATGCAATTTGTAGTATAGCTTAAGGGGAATTAAGTTATTGTTTTTTTAAATTTCTTTTCAGTTTTTTTTTCATATGTACAACGCACTGCAGTAGTCTTTGGTATCATACGCTTACTCTTGTTATTCTTTATTACAATTAAATATTACATTAATTAATTTTAATTATGCTCCTACAATTAGAAGTATAAATTTTTAATTCCATGGCTAACTAAATTTCTAATACCTAGGATGATGATGAAACTAGATATTTCATAATAATATTTTCTTTTCGTTCTGAAATTAGTACCTAATTATTTTCGCCTTCATATTTGTCTTCGAACAAATTGCATATAATTCTTATATTGATTGCGAGGTTCTGATAAGTTATATTTAATCTGTGAATTTTTCATAACTTATGATTACCCATATTAATTAGGGCTATATGTAGGTACACAATTGTGGAGTATACAATCGCCTATGTCGACAGTTTTTTTGGACTATAGCGACGGTTCACTCACCCGTCTCCATAGACCAGAATATCTATAGCGACGATTGAACCGTTGCTATAGCCCAAAAAAATTATCACCATAGACGACTGTGTAGTACACAGCTGTGTATATATATTTTTCCCTATTAATTATATGAATCATTATTTTTAAAGGGAAGGAAAAATAATTTGGGAATTAATTTGGAAAATATGAAATTGTTTATGTCAATAATTAGTGGATTCGGATTTCTTAGTAGTTTTTCTCATTACTAGTTTTCATTATAAATTTTTATTTTGTATAATTTAGTTGTTAATCATCTCCATTATATTTATTTCTAATTTGTCTGAAATATTAATTAAGGATATATTAAAGAATTGATCTAGTCTCTGTGATTCGACTTGCATTTGCCAAATTTAAAATAAACGTTGTACACTTCCTATACATAATTTTATCACATTACAATGTCAAGATTATCTTCTTTTTTTTATAGTCACCAATGAACTAATGCATAGTTTCTTTCTCTCCAAATATGTAAATCTACATGTTCATTATGTTAATTACCATGTTCACATCTTATTCTTTTGGATGTTGAATTGAACTGGATTCCATTAATACGGCTCTATATTCCATTAATTTGGTTCTTGAAAGTTCCCATCGTAGTACTAATAATGCTTTGTTGTTTTTGTGTGGTATGCATATATTCTTTTGTGTGTTATGTTTAGAAATGACTAACCTTTTAGTAGATAAGGGATCCATCACAAATTGATATAATAAAATAATATTCTATCTGTTCCACAAAAAGAGTATAATTTATAAAATTTATGAATATTAAAGATATATTTTATTTTATGTATACACTAAAAGTATCTGTTCCACAAAAAGTGTATAATTTATAAAATTTATGAATATTAAAGATATATTTTATTTTATGTATACACTAAAAGTAAAAGTTATTAATTTAATAGTGTGGTATGATAGTAAAATAATGATAACAAACTTAAGTGATTTTTTTTGTGAAATAAAAAATATGACAAATGGGACTCTTTTGGAACGAAGTACAAGTGAAAGTTTCTTGACTCATTGTGAATGTACAAGTGAAACTCTCATAATTAAGCAAGTGGAGGTCTAGGTATTTGATACAAATTGTGTATAAGTGAGTCAAAAATAAAATTATTAATGATAATAATACTAGTTGATTGTAAAGATGAAATGGGAATGGAATTGATAAGCCTATCCATGTGTATATATGAACTATCTATAAGTAGGTGGGGATTGTGTTTGAATGATAAAAGAATTTACCATTATTGATGAAACTATGATTTACTGACTTGTGGGAACAAGTTTATACTATTTTTTCATAAAATTTTGCTCTTATATTTATAATGGATAATTAATATATTTGAGATTGTTTAGATTATATAAACTTACTTTTATTCATATTTGTATTTGCAATGAGAATTTACAATCAGAGTTGATGCTAAAAAAAGATAGATGATTGTTATCGATCTAGGAGGATAACGAAGATTCAAAATTGTTTTAGAAATTATTTTGTTATATATCTTTCAATTTACTAAATTACTTTAAATTGATTATGATCGCCATATTTTAGTGAATGAATTATTCAACTATTGTATTGTGATGTGAATAATTTTAAATGATGTATATAATATTTCTTATGTTTTATTTTAGATTGTATTGTTATTGTTGAATAAATATGTGTATTACTAATTATTTTTTTAAATCTAAAAAGTCTATAGTGACGGTTGTCGACCGTAGCCACGCGACCTACAGTGAGGTTCGACGACCTTCAGTAATACTTTTAGCTACGATCATAAGGCTTTATAGCTACGGTTAGCGACCCTCGCCAAAGGCCTTTTTTCTAGTAGTGGCAACAAAAAGTTATATAATTTATCAATACAATATTTTCTATAACCAATTCAATAATTTGCTATAAAATTTAGTAGGGTGAAGTTGGTGTCAACTTCACTCTAACCGGATTAGAGGGCTGCTCCAAACAAGTGTGGACATACATATATACTGTTGATCAATGAACATAGTTTGTTATTGTACCTTGTAATAAAAAGATCTTCCGGATGGTTAGCAAACACTATTATTATCTTTTTAAATTTTAATTAAAAAAATGGTTTTAGTCTTGTTCGCTAATCAACTTTTGCTCCGAACTCATACTCATATACAATTGCACAATCTCTATTGATGGCGTGACTTTTCCCCATTACCATCATTCCCATGCTTTGATCTTAGTTTACAACTGAAAATCCAGCAACTTGATGCATGTGAAAGAGCGAGGGACTTGATGAGATCATAATATATACTAGCAGATTAATACTACGCCGCAACTCAAGACCTTGCACCAATGACGCAAAAATTAGTGTTGAAAAAACAGTTGATCGACTCCTGCATTTAGGGTTCATTATACTTTTTTGACATTTTAGTACTTGCTTTCTTACTTCAACTTCAACCCTAAAGTAAGTGTTAGGCTGTTTTATAATTTATGTTCTTACGATAAAATTGCAAATATTTATATCAAGGAAACTGATATTTAGACATAAAAAAGGCTGAATGACATTTTTGTCCCTCCAAATTTTTGTCCACTTTTGAAGTCGTCTCTAAAGTTTACTTTTTCGTCAATTGAGTTCTTAAAGTAATATTTTGTATCAATTCCATTCTTTTCTCCAAGTTTATCGAAATCTACCCAAAATTCTACCCGACCCATTGTATTAAGGGCAAACATGTCTTTACAAATATTTATAAGTATTGTTGCGTGTGTGTGTGTCTCTATATATATATATATGGGTAACAATTTGTGGCAACCGGTTGCCAAAGTGACTATTGAAGCAACCATGATCTACACCCTTAATTAATTAAGTGGACGGCGTAGATTTAAAAAAAAAATAACCTGTCGCTACAGGCTGTAGCGGTAGTTCCAACTGCTCTAGCGGCAATGCCATTTACTTCTTTGCCCCTCTATCACTTAGACCATTTCTTCGCTACAGTGTTACTCAATCCTGTCGTTACAGCTTGTAGCGGCAGTTATAGTTGCTTTATTCCGCCTCCTTCAGCCTTCACGGATCCGGTTACTATGAAGTGAACTTCATGGTAAGTTCACTTCATAGCCAATACTGCGCTGACACGTGGCGAGGGATGATACGTGTCAGCGCAGTATTGGCTATAAAGTGAACTTATCATGAAATTCACTTCATAGTAATCGGACCCAGCCTTCACGTGACCCTGCTGACTTGACTTGATGTGCCGAAGTTACATGTTCCAATATCTATACATGATAAGATGTAAATAATCAACCATACCATGACCCATAATTAAAAGTGGTTATAAAAGTGCTAATAAATTACCTAGAACCAAACCATTCACAGTTTCACTTTTTTTATTTATTTATTTTTTGTTTTCGTTTAAGTGTCCTTGTCATTTTTTTTGGGTTTTTCAGTTCTCATTTATTTTTGTTTTTTATTACCATTCTCGTTTTATTTAATCATACACTTTATATATGCACCGAAAATCATAGTCACTCTTGCAAAAGTCAAATTAATATCTTTCAAAAAAATTTAATAAGATCGGAGAATAAATTTTGAGAAGCATATTTGGACGCCATTTCAAATGGCATTGAAACAAATTTATTTTTTTTACAAAGCAATAGGTTGAACACCATTGGAACTTTTTTTTTTTTTTACAAATCAAATTTGGACGCCATTTGAAATAACGTTCAAATTTTATTTTTATTTTTTACAAAGGTTGAACGCCATTTGAAAATGGCATTGAAACAATTTAATTTTTTTTTTTAGTAAAGCAAACTTTGCCGGACTATTTAATAAAGTAAATTGAAGTAGATGTACTTCAACACCACGTGGCGTTGGAAAAAAGCTATTTTTATTTTGATTTTTTTTTCAGACTACTACTTCACCGCCACTTCAAGTGGCTTTGTAAAAAAAAAAATTGCTCAGCAAAGTTCCCCTACTTCAAACCAAAACAAACTTCAAAACAAGCATGTACATCATGGGTCATGGTATGGTTGATTATTTACATCTTATCATGTATAGATATTAGAACATGTAAACTCGGCACATCAAGTCAAGTTAGCAGGGTCACGTGAAGGCTGAAGGAGGCGGAATAAAGCAACACTAACTGCCGCTACAAGCTGTAGCGGCAGGATTAAGCAACTTTGTAGCGAAGAAATGGTCCAAGTGATAGAGGGGCAAAGAAGTAAATAATACTGCCGCTAGAGCTGTTGGAACTGCCGCTACAGGCTGTAGCGGCAGGTTGTTTTTTTTTTTAAATCTACGCCGTCCACTTAATTAATTAATGGTATAGATTATGGTTGCTTCAATAGTCACTTTGGCAACCGGTTGTCACGGATTGTTACCCATATATATATATATATATATATATATATATATATATATATATATTGTCATAATACAAAATAAAAATAAAAATAATTAAAAAATTCATAAAGTTAAATAAATAAAATACAAAACAAATCTTTTATTTATATATTTTCTATGAGATAATAAATACATTCATTAAGACAAATAATTAAAAAAATTTCCAAAAAAAATATTAGGCTGAACTTAAAAGATATAATAAACCAAAATAAATAAAGGGAATCAAATATTTAATTAAACGAATTTATAAATAAAGGCCTCAATCAGAAGCCATTAGTGGGAATCCAAATCACAAACGTGTCGTAAGCTTCCATAGATTCCGACGTAGCATCCGATTCACCACGAACAAACCTCAATCACAAATCAACCATCACTGAAAATCTGTGTTAGTAACTGTAGTCACTATTGAAACTTGAAGGTCGAAGTAATTTGCCGGAAAAAGTAGTTTTTCAATAGCCGATTTTGAAAGTAGGAAGAGGAAAAAATTGAAGCCGATTATTCCTTGCTCATTTACGCGGACAATGATGGTGATACGGATCTGGAGGTTGATGAAGGTGATACAGATCTGGAGAGTAGTTTCCTAGAATAGCTTCAATATCACTCAACTTTCCCAATTACATTCAAAAAGTTCAGACTTTCTCAATATAGGCCAAAAGCCAATCTAATTGGCGTTAAGATATGAATTCAAATCCAACGCCAGTTGCAATGGCGTTGAAGTACCTTAATTAAATTATTTGATAAACTTAAACCAATTTTTTTTTTAAATAAAAGAATTTTTATATAAAAAAAAGAATCTTATTTTTTTAAAATAAAAATATTTATAAAAAAAAAAAATTTAATCCAAACGCCACTTGAAGTGGCGTTGGAACCTATTTTTAATATTTTTTTTTATAATTTTTTTATTAAGCAAATTTTTAAAAAAAAAAAATTAAAAGACAAAGGTGTCAGATACATGGGTTTAGAACGCCAGTTGAAGTGGCGCCTGTTTTTTTTATTTTTTTTATTTTTTTGTAAGCTAATGGGTCACAAGTATTAATTTATATTTTTTTTTCAAAGTTTTTGAACGCCACTTACAGTGGCGCTCTCTTTTTTTTTTTTTTAATTTGAACGCCAGTTGAGGTGGCGTTTGAACTTTTTTTTTCCTATATATATATATATAAAACGCAAATTTGGAAAGACTTTTCGAACTTTTTTTTTTATTTAACGCCAATGTGAAAGTTCAATTTAATTTCAAAATCTGTCATTCCAAAAAATCTATCAATCTCTCATTTCAAAAAATAATAATACTTTAGTTTAAAAATAAAATTATGTTTTTCTCAAATGAAATTATTTTTATTAAAAAAAAAATTAATCCAAACGCCATTCGAACCTATTTTTTATTTTTATTTTATAATTTTTTTATTAAGAAAATTTGAAAAAAATAAAAAATAAAAGGAAAAGTTGTGAGAGGCATTATTTTCTGAACGCTTTTGAAATTTTTATTTTTTTTAATAAAGAAAATGGAGAGTAGGTTGGAGAGGCATTTTATTTGTTATTATTTATAAAGCAAACATGTCAGTTTTTTGAACGCCTAGCATTTGAACCTTCTTCTTCTCTTTTTTTTTTTAATTTGAACGTCACATTATAGCCGAAGTCTTATATTCTCTTTCATTTCCAACGCTAATTATAGCTGAAGTCTTAGTATTATTATAATATTTATTATTATAATAATTATAATTATTAGTATTTATTAGTATTATAATAATAATAATTAGTATTATTAAATAATACTAATAAATTATTATTTATTAGTATTATAATAATAATTATAATTTTTATTATTATAATTAGTATTATTAATTATTAGTATTATTATACTATTTATTATTATTATTATTATATATTATTATTATTATTATTATAAATATTATATCTTTTGGTATATTAGTTTCAAACATTAACTTATTTATATATTTTACAGGAGCCGCCCCCCCTTAAATGTAGGCGTGCTGATGGGGGGTATTTTCAACGGTGGAGAGATGCTCACCCTGATTTACGCATTCTTCATAGTATTGCACAGGCTGGATTTTATGGGGTATATAGAGTGGGACAAATTAGATATGATCGTGCTTTAATCACAGCCATGATAGAGAGATGGCGAGTGGAGACTCACACTTTCATCTTCCAATTGGCGAGAGTACTATCACCCTCCAGGATGTGGAGGTACTAATGCGTCTTCCCACTCTTGGATCCCCTGTGACACATACCTACGGTGGGAGTGGTACCATTCTGGAGTGATGCAATTTAGTTGAGCATCTTCTTGGAAGTAGACCGACTCCTCATGTAGATATTAGTTCTAGTAGTCTTAGGTTAGGGTGGTTGTTAGAGTTAATAGATACAGACGTTACTGATTATACATTATCATACTATATTAGGGCTCACCTACTAATACTCATAACTAACATTCTTTGTGATTGTACACAAAATCGTGTTCAATTAAAGTTTTTACCTTTACTAGAGGATGTAGGGACGGTGCATACATACAGTTGGGGTAGTGCATGTCTAGCGTATTTATATCATCATTTATGTCGTGGGGCTAATACATCTACCAGCGACGTCGCAGGTTGCTTAGTATTATTACAGGTATGATTTATTTGACTTATAATGTTAATAACATATTTATACATTTTTTAACTACATTGTGTAAATTGTTCTTGTGCGGTTGTAGATATGGACTTGGGAACGCTTTACATCTATAGCACCGCGTAGACAACCAGATCATGATGACATGCTTACAGACATGTTAGCAGAATCTAGCTTATCTACACCATTTTCTCTGCCACGCAGGCCGTGGGGTGCAAGGTAATTGAAACTTATCGTATATTGATATTGAAAATATTTAATTAATTATGACAATGTTATATTAGTTACAAAATAATACGTAAATAGATAAACTATTAACAATAACTACCCCTTGTAGGTGGAACGTGCACTATGTGTTGGACCGCGTTGCTCAACATACCGTGTCAATCCATCGATACAGCCTAGATACACTGAGGGATGATCAATTTGTTTGGCAACCATATACAGAAGATGTGATGAATTTGTTGCCAACATATTGTAGTACCGGTCAGGGTCTTTGGCGTGTTAAATGTCCACTAATATGTTTTGATGTGGTGGAATGGCATTATGCCGGCAGAGTGCTCCAACAGTTTGGTATACGACAGTTCATACATCGAGCGCCAGAAATTCATAGATATCTTGTTAACATTACTGGTCGCTCGCATAAAAACTCGGAGGCACAACACCGCTACTACATAATGTTGTGGGGTACTAGAGAAACTCTTATGGTTACTGGAGAGGATACAGATGGGCGTACAGAGTGTGACCCTGATTACATGACTTGGTATCGAAGCGTTACACGACGTCAGATTTTAAATCCTAGGCTGGTTGAGCAGACGACGGGGGAGTTCGAGGGGACACATGGAGTTACAACTTATTTGGTATGTTAGAATATAATTAATTCATTGTTACACTGATATTTTTTAAATGATGATTATTATTATCATTGATACATATAACATTTTACCTATAACATGACATATTCTACGTATATTATCTTATAGGTTGAGAATCTTGCACGTGTATATCATACATTGGTAGAGGGATACAACTGCGTTAACGAAAATAATAACGCATTTCTTCATATTACTGAAGGTATGAGGATATGTACTAAGACCCTTACTGATGTAGGCCAGTCACACTTGTTAGATCATCAACCAGCCAATCCCGTCGCACAATCAAGGGAACTTCGGCCACGTGGATGTGGTAGTCGACATATGGATACATCCTCAGCACCACTTTACACTGAACACCAGTTTAGAGGTCATGAGGACATCCCGTCAACTTCTCAGCCACACAACATCCCGTCTACATCTCAGACGCTCCAAGATGATGTAGAGACAACTGATATGGACTATGATCCATCTCAATTTTGTACTCCACAACATTTGGTATATGCACAACCATTCCCTAGTCCACTTCCATCGCGTGGTGGAGTGCCATCTTCATATCAAGTTTTCCCCTCCGTGTCACAATTTCCATCTTTTCAGCAATCAGCAATACATGACGAGTCGACATTGCCAACACTTCCACCTGCACATATTCGGGAACCACGTAGAGGACCTCCGAGAGAGGCTAGAGATAAAGGGAGACCATGTGGCACACATGACCGAGTGCATAGATAGATTAGTTTAGATTTTCTTGAGCCTATCTTATTGAGTTGTATTTAGTATTGAAATTGTAAGTATATATGTTAATATTTTATTTTTTAAACAGATTGAACTATAAAAATTACAAAAAAAAATTATAAAAATTAAAACCTCAAAAAAAAAGTTCCTAGGATGCTTCGAAAAATACCATTGAACTTTCAGATTGGCGTTAAATAAAAAAAAAGGTCTGGGGGAATAATTTGGTTTAATTAAAAAATAATTTGGTTCAATTTAATCAAATAATTTAATTAAGGTAATCCAACGCCATTGGAACCTATTTTTTAATTTTTAGCGATAATTTTTTTATTAAGTAAATTTGAAAAAAATAAAATAAAATAAAAGACAAAGTTGTGAGAGGTCTGTAAAAAAGTTTAAGATTTCAAATAAAGATATTATAGCAATATAAAAACCATTCAAATATTAATAGAGGCGTTTTAACGAAATTATTTTTCTAAAAGGAAAAAAATTACTGCACGTACTTTTGCTTCTTTCAAAGCCACTTGATTTCAGATTTTGAACCTTTTTTTGATATTTTTAGTTTACTGCATGTACTTTTGCTTCTTTCAAAGCATCCTGTATGAGATGACTACTCGTCCATTGAATCATGTATAAAGCAAATTTAACTTACATGCATGTACCGTATGAGATCACATTTGGTTTGTAAAAAAAAACAAAGAAAATGTTTCAACGCCATTTGAAATGGCGTTCAAGCTGACATTAAAATGACCCAAACGCTGATTCTACTGGCGTTTAGATTCAAATGTTGTTTTAAATAAACAATTTTTTTTATTAAAAAAATTAGAATTCTGTTTTAAATAAAAAAAATATTTTAAAAACTTTTTTGATATTTTTTTAAAACCAAATAGAATTGATTTGTAAAAAATAATTTATAATATTCCAACGCATTTGAAATGGCATCGAAATAAAAAAATAAAAATAAATAAAAAAATTATTCCAACGCCATTTCAAATGGAGTTCAAAAACTTATAAATAAAAAAAATTAAAATGTTCCAACGCTATTGTGAATGGCGTTCAAAACTGTATTCTTGTAAAAGTACAAAAAGAAAGAAAAGTAGCAGAAAGTGCAAAGAAAGAAAAGTAACAGAAAGTACAAAGAAAGAAGTAGCAAACCTATTTGCTTTGTAAAAAAAATTAAAAAATTAAATGTTTCAACACCATTTGAAATGGCGTCCAAAAAAAACATAATTTTTAAAAGTTACTGTCATCACGTGAGTTTGCGTTTCTCTCTCGTAAAAAAAACTTAAATGAAGAAGTGAGATAGTTTGATTAAGAGAGAGAGAGTGTTTTGACAAAGAATGCAAGATTAAAAAAAAAGTGAAAGAAGTCAGATCAAGTACCAAACAAAAAATAAAACTCCAAACGCCACTTGCAGTGGCGTTCACAAGTACCTGGCATCTTTAGTTTTTTTTTTTCCAGATTTGCTTAATAAAAAAATATTTATAGTCAGAAATTTAAAAAAATAATTTAGTTTTTAAAAAAATTGGGATAATTTATTTTTATTAATTTAAAACATAATCCTAATATTTTTTTTTATAAAAAATTTGTTTTTTAAATATTTTCATTTTAAAAAAATAAGATTCTTTTTTTTTTATAAAAATTCTTTTATTTAAATTTTTTTTTTTAAGTTAATCAAATAATTTAATTAAGGTACTCCAACGCCATTGCAACTGGCGTTGGATTTGAATTCATATCTTAACGCCAATTAGATTGGTTTTTGGCCTATATTGAGAAAGTCTGAACTTTTTGGATGTAATTGAGAAAGTTGAGTGATATTGAAGCTATTCTAGGAAACTACTCCAGATCTGGAGGTTGAAGGAGATGAAGAGTTCGTCTCTTTCGCACCCTAATTTCTTCCTCCCTATTAAAAAATCTCCATACCCAAACCCAAACGAAACCTTATTTAATTGCAGAGCTCTCAATTAAGTCAATGGTTGATAAAATTTTTGATTTCTGGGTTTGTTATTTGGAAGTATTAAATCTGTTTTTGTGTATAAATTGTTGGTATGGATGGTAGTTTAATGGGTATTAATAAATAAGGTAACATACTTTTTTTTCCCATGTTAATTTCTTCTTTAGTTTCTGATCCGTGCCTGTGTTCTTTGAATTATAGAGGGGTTTGTGAAAAAGAAAGTAAAAATGGAGCTAAGGGTTGTTCAAATATGGTGAGAGTGTAAGCTTTAATTTGAGGAAGAAGATGAAGAGCATGAGATGTATGCTCGTTTTGGGCAAAGAATCTCTATTTTTTTTTTTGGTATTGTATGATTGATTTAATGATTTTTGGCTATAGATCTTGATCTTCAATGTTTGGCTAAGAGGAGTTTTGATTATGGGTAGAAGATGATGATTGATCCGGTAATCAATCATGAATGTAGTCTTTAAATAATTAATTAAATTTAAGTGTTAATGATAATTAATGATTATAAATACTTTTGATTTTCGTATTTAGTTATTTTGTATTTTAATGATAATACTTGTAATAATACTAATGACATAATTGCCCTTACAGAAAAAAGTCGAGTCAGATTTTGGACAGGTATTAGTGAAATTGGAAAAAAGGAACGGAATTGACATAAAATGTCACTTTAAAGACTCAATTGACAAAAAATAAACTTTAGGAACAACTTTAAAAATGGGTGGCAATTTGAAGGGACAGAATGTCATTCAATCCATAAAAAATGATATTGTCATATGAGTCTCTCACGCGAATGTGGAATCCACTCATTATTTATATGATACAGATCAAATGAAAATACTACCTATATTCCAAATTATAATTAAGATAAATAAAATTGACTTTTAAAAAATCAATTTTAAATATTTTTAATTTAAAATTGACATGAATTCATTTAAACTTTAAAAGTAATGAAGCTTATAACTAGTCTCAAATTTTAAAGCTTAAATGATTCATGTCAATTTTTAATTTAAAAATATCTCAAACTGATTTTCTGAAAATCAATATTAGATTTATAATTCGAAATGGAGGAAGTAACATTTTTTCATGTGAAAGTATTAGTTCTTATTTTATATAATTATAATTGTTAATAATATAAGTCCTACTATATATTGCTATAAATTTATGTCGAATTACAATTACGAAACTTATTAATACATGAGTTTGGTAAAAATTATAGATGGATCTTATTTATTACACATCTTTCTAAAAAAAAATAGCCATTAATACTCATTCACTTAATTGACAATTAAAAAAATCAACGTAAACATTTATAATATATATCATTTTTCATACTATAATAGTCCTACACAGACTGCTTTAACTGAAACTCCCCTGTTCTTGATCATGACATTGGGCTCCCTCTTTTCGTTTAGTTGTGGATCTCGTTATACAAGGTGGGCATATTGTCAAAGAAAAATTCGTGTTAGATTATATTTTAGATAAAAAAATGGAGAAATGCATGGCATGTGGCCCTTTCTCACTCAAAATGTGAGTCAAGTTGTGGGGTATCATAATCCTTCCTCATGCATTAATATGAATTCTTGAATAATTCTAAAGTAGTCTCGTGGACAAATTAGTTAAGCATGTGAATTTATGTTGGTTTTTAGTATATATCTTGAATAATTTATTTTAATATAAACTATCTAAAATTTAAAAATACAATGTAAAGTGACTTGAGGAGCCATACCAATGCTCTCCATTCAATTAAATTAAAGCTGGCTATTGTAGAAGGTAAATGAAGATGATGCTAAATGGATTGTATCCAAATCAAAACAATGTTAATTATAAACATTAATGCCTATTTTTATATTATTATTATTTGGTGTGGGGGGTGGTGGGGGGACATTAATCTCTACAAGACCCTAAATTTCTAACCTTCTTGCCCGGTCAAAATGATATTATTAGGATAAATAATCAATTCTCACCCTTCCTTTTTGTCATTCCTTTCTTTAGGCATTTGATACGGTCTTTGGAAAGAACACTATTTTTAGAATTACCCCATTTAGCTAGTGTATATAATTTACAATAACCCTTCTCTATTACAAAAATTTCTCTATAAATACCTCCGTATACCTCAACATTTTCCATAAGCCATAGCTAACTAGCTCCATTTGGATTGATTTACACACCCGATTGAAATTACAAAACAATCCAACGAATAATCAATCCAAATGGGGCCCACCAAAATTTCACTATCCATAATCCTTTGCTTCATCATCCCCTTAGCCATGGCGGCTCACTCCTTTCCCCATGCAAAAGGTTCTCGCCGTGCAAAAAGTTTTCACCATGCAAAAGGTCGTCCTTCCAAAGGTTTACCCAAAGCAAACTTTGCGGTGGAAGATTTACTTGATGGCCACAACAAGGCCCGAGCCGAAGTCGGAGTCAGGCCTTTAAAATGGAACGACACCGTGGCGGCCTTCGCCAAGAGTTATGCGTCCCAAAGGGAGGGAGATTGCGAATTAGTACATTCGGAAGGACCTTATGGTGAAAACATTGCGGAATCCTCTTGGGATGCGTCGGCTGCCGAGTTTGTTAAGATGTGGGTGGATGAGAAACAATTTTATGACCGGGCTTCCAATACATGTAAGGGCGGAGAATGCGGGCATTACACGCAAGTTGTCTGGAATACTTCGGTTAGTGTTGGATGTGCCAAAGTACAATGTAAGAACAATGGTTGGTTCTTTTTCACTTGCAGCTATGATCCCCCTGGCAACTACATAGGCGAACGTCCTTATTGAGGGTTTCCTTTTTTATTAATTAATTATATGCTATTATTTATAATAAAAAAAAATTAATTTGTATCGACATGAAATGCTCCACCGGAAATGATATTCTTGTGGATGGATGGATGCATGCATGCATGTAATCCTTAGGGATTGATGGATATGAAAATATATCAACTTTTTCTTATACTACTTTGTTTGGAATTTGGGTAACGGAGAGCAAAAGTAAAGAAAAATAAATATTAAAAAGGACAAACTATTTTAATGAAGATAAATCTAACATACTTCTAAAAGTTTTAATTTCAAGAACAAATAACTCTAATAAATTTGTTATTTCATCTTAAAAAGTTTCAAGCTCCAAACAATTGAGGATTATTAATGAATGAATATTAATGAATGAATAACACTTGGAATGTACGATAAAACAAGGTAAATTAGAAAGAATAATAGCGGGGTAATTAATTAATAATATGCCGCAACTTAAGACCTTGCACCAATAGCGCAGTAATTAATGTCAAAAAAAAAACAAAACAAAACAGTCGATTGGCTCCTTCATTTGTTAGGGTTCAGTATACTTTTTGACATTTTGGTACTTGCTTTTTTACTTCAACTTAACCCTAATGTCGATGTTCTTACCATAAAATTGCAGATATTTGAAATGGTAAAGTTACTAGTGTTTTTGACTGGTTTAACTAAAATTGCATTTTTATCAGGATTCTCATTAAACAGGGTGGGCATTTTGTCAAAAAATATTCCCTGTTTGTTTTTATTTTAGATCAAAATGGAGAACGGTATGCGATCCTTTCTCTCATAATGTGAGCCAGTTGTGGGGTATATGTAATATCTCACAATCCCATGATTTCCTCCCTCATGCATGCAATATGCACAGGATTAATTCAAAAGAAGTTTAGTGGATAAATAAGTTAATAATAATGCGAATTAAAAAAATTATAAAAAAAGAGATACAAAATAATGTGTGTAGTTGTGATTGGTTAAAATATTAGATTCACCTATACACAGTGTGTAACAACCCGAATTTTTCAAGAAAGATATTTATAATAAGATTTTTAATAAATAAAATTCTTATTGTGAGACGTAGCGGGTTGAATGTAAATATATACGTGTTATATATATATATATATATATATATATATATTTACGCGAGTTATGTGATAAGTGAATAAATATATGTGTATTATATATTTATTATAGATTAAGCGATGAGATGAGATCTAATAGTTGGTCAAAGCTAATTAATTTAATTATTATGAGCTAACTGACGAAGTGTATAATAGTATAGAAGTAAGAATATAACGGTCGCGAATCGAGAACACCTTTGTAACTTGGGTTTATTAATATTATGAGATGTATTGAATTTTTATTTTTTTATATGATGTGTTTAAAGGTTATATTATGACCTAGATTATGTTAACACATGGATTTTATGTGTCGTAAGTTTCGCATAAGCGAATAAATTGATTTCGCGTAATATCGTCAAATCATTATTCACGTGGGCACTATTCACGCCAAGAACGCTATTTATTGAATAAAATAAATAGTTTGATGAAGATTATTATTTGAATAATTTATTTGGTGTAAATATGTTAACCAAATATATGTGGGTTACATGTACATTTAGATACATGATTTTGGTAAATTAAATGGTTAGTAAATAGCTAACCCATATTAAATGAGTCCATTAATGAATTAAATTAGTGGGCTAATAAATGGCTAAATGAAATGTTATATTATTGTTAAAATTCAAGTGTAGAATTTTGTAAGAGTCCATTGAGAATTCTAATTAGTAGCCCAAATGTTTATTATGGGTGACCCATATAAATGGTCTAACCCAAGATTTATTATTTTTTTACCCATCTCAAGACCCATTAGTTGACCCATGTGATTTATGGGTAGAGAAAGAAACCAATTTGATTTATTAAGGAAGGAAGTATTCGAGTGTGTGTGTGTGTGTGTGTGTGTGTATATATATATATATATATGTAGAGAGAGAGCAAATGGATGAGTGCATTTTTTATTAGCCAAAAAAAAAAGATGAGGAGACATGTAGACATGCCAACCAATTAGAATTAAGTGAATGAGGGGAGGTGTCGGACAAGCTAGCTCATTGCTAAACACTATGCATTGAGAAGTCAAAATAGAAAACATTCCTTCTCAAATATGATACTAAGGAGCTCGGTCAAACAAAGTTCTCCCTCCTAAGCATTTCATCCGATGTCTCTTTTCCCCATTTCAAAACATCAGTTGTTGCAAGTAAGAGTATTGGTAACACATGTTTAGAAAATAAAGAATTGATGAACAGTAACCTTAGAACCAATTCTGTTATTAATGTGCTGCTTGTAAAATTATGAGTTTCTGGAGTAGTATAGTACACTGAGTTAGAAAGCTGTAGGCTTTGGAACGAATGCATTTTGACTCCGGATGAGGGAGTTATAGTGATTTTGAGAGAATGTGCCAAATGTGTCAAGAACGCAGAAAACTAGTTCGACTTAGCTCATTGGAACCACTATTTTGATTAGTTAGAGAATCTGGAAGGTTTTGATTTTGTGATATGTTATAGTTCAGGTTACAAGCTTTTCATAGCCTTAAGAACGAACTAATTCTGACTTAAAATGAGGAAGTTATGACATTTAGAAATAGGCACTACGAATCTGCCCAAGTGGAGGTAGTAGAGTCGAACCCGTAACGTTCGTCTTGCAAATCGTAGAGCAAACTTCGCAAATCATGGAGTGAAGGTCGTAGAGTCTACTCCACGCATCGTAGACTAACTCTTGGAGTCGTAGAGTTGAAAATCGTTGAGTTGACAAAAATCATAGAGTGACTCTCAAAATCGTAGAGTGGTCTGGACAGCTTCAACGTCCTGTAGTAAAATAGGCATAACTTTTTCATACGAACTTGGAAGATGATCCAAGATGATCCGTAACGAGAAAGAGTAGACCTACAACTTTCATTCTTTAAGAATTTTGATTAGAAAGGTCTAAATTGGCCATCATTCGGACTGTATGAACTTTGAAAATCGTAGAGTCCAAAAATCGTAGGGTCTGGACAACCTCAACCTCATTTAGTAAAATGGGCATAACTTTCTCATACGAACTCCAATTTGGATGATTCAAGAAGATCCGGAAAGGTAAAGAGTAGACCTAAAACTTTCACTATTAAGAATTGAGAGTCATTGCCTGGATCAAATTCGAAATTGGGCATTTTGGTGACGTTGTGCTTGTCGGGTATTCGAATCGTTGCAACGTGCAATGTTTTCGACTCTAAGTTATATTGTTCTATGTTATGTGTTCTAAAACATGATCATTATGATTTATAATGATGGTTAGCCTTAATCAATGATGCATTAGATAAATGTATGAGCATGCTAAGCATGTACAAAGGAGGCGAATTAGGCATGTGACGTATGAACGTCGAAACGTCGTATGAAGTGTTAATAAAGTTAAATAGTGTTTCGATTCAAATGAAACGAACATTATAAGATATAGAATGGGGTTTTTATAAACCAATAAGGATGGATAATGATGAGGGTCGTAACGCTTTCGAACGACACGACACCGAAAGATGATTTAGAGCTAATCACGTTTATTAATTTATAATGCGCATACAATATGGAATAAGAATTATTATTATGTAAACCATTATATAAAGCCTTTTTAGTGGCTAATTGGTATTTTATTGTTAAATAAATTGTGTAGGATATTTGAAGGACGAATGGTCATAGCTTAGCAAAGAGCACTTAAGGCAAGTTCTTTCAGTAACGTGTTGACTTGTTCAAATATATTGATGTACATGAGTTGAGTGTTTAAATCTTTCAATGTTATGTGAATTATATGCGAGCATGATTAAAGTGTACACGTTGTGCAACTATGTGATTATATTGTTCTATGTGAAACTTGAGTTATTGTAAACATACAATATGGGATGCATGAGGTATGTTATGAGACATATGATGCAAATAAAACTTGCACGTTAAAAGATGTATGATGCATATATATAGATGCATTACATAAGATTTATAATGCATGAATAAGGTGCATAGTATGAGAATCATGATGCATGAATAAAATGCAAACTTATGTGTTACGCGAAGCATGAAATGTGAAAACTGTTAGTTCTTGCTAAGTCGTCGTGCTCATCCTTGCAAATAAAATTTTTGCAGATTCTAGATGCGGTGAAATTCTCTTGATAACATGTTGATAATGATTAGAGGCGCATGGAAAAAAGAAAGTTGTTTATTTTTCCTCATTGTAATTATTTAGCTGCGGGGACGGTATGAAATGTATGTGAATTGTAAAGTATGTAATTTTTAAATTAGAATTAGAAGGTATCCATTTCGGATCAAGAAGCGACTATATAAGTTACTTTGTATGATAGAGTAGTACGTTGACGATGATGTATACAGGACATTTTATAATGAATGATTGGTTATTGAATAACTTTATGAATATTCAGGAATGACTAAGTCAGTGAGAATAATGTGTAAAAACTGTATTAAGGAAGAATTTAAATTTTTGTTGTAATATTGTAACGATTATTAAATGATGTAATAGTGAAGGTCTTCGTACCTGGATTAGATGAGGACATGTTGTAATAATATGGTAATTACATTCATGTAGTAAGACTATGTTGTGTTGGTAGTACCATGACGCGTCGGACTCGGGTTTAAGGCTAAGACCGAGATTTTGGGGGCATTACACAGTGAAATATTAACTAGTTACATTTAATATATCATTTTATATCTACTTTTTTTAATTATATTTTATCACCGTAACATTACTATTAGTTAAAGTGTGTGTGTGTGTGTGTGTATATATATATATATATATATATATATATATATATTATAAGAAATAATTTTCAGTCATCATTTCTTATCATCTTATTTTCAGTTAATCCACTTGTCCGTCAAGATCTTCATATCGCAACTATATTTGGCTACAAACGTTTATAATACATAATAAGAAGGAAAATGTATATACACAGCTGTGTAGTACATAGTCGGGCTATAGCGACGGTTTTTTTGGACTATAGCGACGGTTTTTTTGGACTATAGCGACGGTTTGAAAAGATGAGCAAAATACATTTTTCATACATATTAAGACAAGTAAAATAGAGGAAAGAGAGTGAAAAAATTATAAATTTATTTTTAGTAACCCCACAAGATTATAAAAAGTAATAGGTACTTTTATTTTTTTATATTAATGGACCACAATAAATGACATATTTACCTTTCATTTTATGTACCTTAGCTCATTCTTTTGAAGATAAAAAAATATATACTTTTAATCATTTTTTTGAAGAGTGAGAGAGTATCAGATTCTGGTTAAATCACACTATTATACATATTCACACCTACCAATATTATACTCCCTCCTTTCAATTATGTAGGTCATTTAAAACATAATCTCACATATTCAGAAATCTCGTTAACAGTAATGTAAGTAATAAAGTTTGCTATAAAATTCTATTTTTACTTATTAGTACTCTTCCGTCTCTCTTAATTACTCCCAATCTGTTCAATTTAGCGAGCCCAACATGTGACTTTTCATTTCCTCTCTCATTTTCTCCGTAATATATCCCCTCATTAATTCTCCTAATTAAATATATGAAAAAACGTCTTCTATTATGAAAAAAAAATTCCTCTAAAACGTCTTATACAATGAAAAGGAGGCAGTATTTAACTTTCATAAAAATCATAACTTTGCATAAAATTTTAAATTTATTTACTACTCTCTATGTCCCATGATAAAGGTTCTGGTTGACTTTTTACGCATATTAAAAATGAGGATAAAATGACAAAAAATGTTCATATTTAAATTTCCTTTTAATTACATAGTTTTATGTACAAGACTAGTCATGATGCTCTATAAATATGTAGATAGAATAAAAATATAGAGAATAAAAATATGACAATTAATACTGAGGGTATTATAGGTAAATTATTGTAAGAAATAGATTATTTAAGGTAAGTAGATATTTAACTTAGAACTACTTAAAATAGTAATAAGAACTTTTATCCTGGGACAAAGGGAGCATAATTTATGGTAAATTTATCTTGAATAAATTTCTTTAGTACATATTATCGAAAATTAAAACTACAATGTACTCCCTCCATTCTAAAATTAGAGATACAATTTGACTTTTGATATCAAACGACGTCGTATTAAACTTTAAAATTAGTATGACTCATAAAAAATTAGAATGAAATAAATTTTATGATTAATACTTTTTTTGTTATGTATCATACAATTATAATAATTGTATCAATTAAAATTAAATAAATTTATATTAATTTAAAATTTAATATACTGTTATTTAATTTTAAAAATTAAATTATATATCTAATTTTAGAACAAAGGATATTATACATGTAAAGTGACATAATTAAGAAGATGTACCAATGCCCTCCATTCAATTTAATTAAAGCTAACTACAGTAGAAGGTAAATGGAAGATGCTAAATGGAGCGTATCCAAATTAAACAATGTTAATTTAGGGGAACATTAATCTCAAGATCCTTAATTTCTGATGTCTAATGGATCTCTCTCCCATTTTATATTTTAAAAAAATTCTGTCATACTTGCCCAGTCAAAATGTTATTACTGATGGGTCAATATCACTTAACCCTCCAAGTTTCATCTGTTTTACAATTAGGCCCCTAAAATATAAATTCTCCTGATATTTACGTTTAAGTAATCGATATAAATCATTTTTAACATTTTGGCCCGATTTTAGTAATAAATACTCACGTGCGCCGAGAAGACCACCAAAAATACTTTTTGACTATTTAAAATACAATTTGACCGCATTAATTGGTATGTAAACAAATTATATATATATATATATATATATATATAATAATAATAATAATAATAATAACAAAATAAAAATCTTTTACCCCCTTTCTCTCTCTTCCCCACCACTTATTTTTTACTCAATTTCTCTATCCTCCCCACCGCCACTTTTTTAACATGATGTGTATTAAAATAATTGTTTTGAACATTATTTTTAATTGTAAAAAATATTATATCAATAAATTATAATACATATAAATATCTAAAAATATTATTCTATCATTAATTGAAAATAAAATATTTAAAATTAAAAAAATATGTAGAAGAATAAAATTTTAGAAAAAAAATTTGATTTTTTTATATAATTATTACCCAAATTTGAAATTTTAAATTCAAAGTTCAAAAATATAACTAACAATTCTAAAAATGAATTAATTATTGTGTTTACATTTCAAAAGAATAAAACTAATATTATATAGTAACAAAACAATTCATTTCTAAATAAACGAAACAAAAATCACAAAGAACAATATGTAAAAACAATTATAAACAAAATTTTTTAGAGAGAGAAGGTGAGGAAGAAATACTAACGAAATGAAACTCTCATCCTCATCCAAAATCAACCCCAATACTAATTTCGAAATCAACCGAAGAAGGTCAGGTAGAAATAATATTGAACTAAATCTCTCATGAACAATTAATCCCAATACTAATTCAAAATTAGCCAACCATATATCCACGAGCCAACTCATGAATTGAAACTCATCTCATCCCATCCCATAACCATAAACAACTTAACCTCATCTAAACCGATGGAAGCTTCACTGTAACAGAACAGATCTATGCCGCCGCCTCATCATATCCATCACTCCACCGCTGCGCGAGCGATTCCTGTTGCGTATTAATTAAGGGGCTGATATTTTCACACTATTTTCTTATATTTCCACACTGTGGTCCCTACATTTTTGTTAAGCTTATGTTTTATGTCCATTTTAACCTTGCTCGAAACAATAGCCGGTTGTCCTCTCTTCCTCTCCCTTCCCCTGCGTAACTGTCTCATCAAAATCCAAATTCCTACAATCAAGCAAATCAATCCAAATCCAAAGCAAGCAAACAAAAATCATATCTAAATCCAAATCTAGATTCCGATAGTGGGTCGAGCTCAAAAATCATGGATTCGAGCCAAGACGATAGATCGGAGGGGTTGTAGTGAACAGTATCGCAAGCGAGATGAGAAAGGCCATCTTCTTGAGCTTGGCCCATCACTGCTTTGAGGTGCTCAAGTTTCTGGGCAACATCCGCCATCTCAGATGATTGGACTTTATAGCCAGAATAGCCAAAAGCTCGTCAACTTCGGCGTTTTGTTCAGTTTCCTCCCACATCTTAGATTTCCCGTTTGAATACACGCCGCTATTGTTGACGGATGAGCTACCACCAGTGCCACCACCAAAGTTTGTGGAGAAGGTGCTATGATTAGGTTGTGGCCTTGTGGGTAATCTCTCTTCATGTTTTGGGGGGATTTTTTCTCTCTCTAAGAATGGTTGAGTTTAGGGGTTTAAGAGATTATTGACTTTGAGGGGACTTAGAAACCGAAGGGGATTAAATGGGTGAAGAATTTGAGCATTGGGGATTGGATGGCTCTGCCTAGTTTTTCACCACTGTTAGTCTTATTTTTTTTGGCTCAGAATCAGACAAGAGAGAGAAAGTGATTCAGAGAAATGAAGTTGGATCTGGATTTAGATTTAGATATGATTTAAATTTGTTTGTTTTGGATTGATTTGTATGATTGTAAGAATTTGGATTGATGAGACTGAGTTGCGAAGGGGAAGGGAGAGGAAGAGAGAGGACAACTGACGATTGTTTCAAGTAAGGATAAAATCGGCATAAAAAATAAGCTTAACAAAAATATAGGAATCACAGTGTGAAAATATAAGAAAATAGTGTGAAACTGTCAGCTCCCTTAATTAAATGTTAATAATCATATTTGTGAGCTTGCTTTATTTGTCATTCAGTCGAAAGAAGCTCTTCAAAAGGGAAGGGACTGGGCACATATTATGTATTGTCTTTGTTTTTATTTATTTTTTATGTAATTTTATTATTTTTATATTTAAATATTTTTTATTTTACATAAAATTAATTATTCTTGCAAAAAATATTAATAAAAGTGTGTTTTTAACCATCAGATGTCATAATTTTTTTTTATAATTGTGTTGTTCATTATTATATTTAATTTAATTAGTTGGTTGATTGTTTTATTTACATTAATTAATAGGATTAATGGTACTAATTATTTTTGGGATTAATTTTTGTGTCTAATTATTTGGATGTAATATTGGCCCTCTATTAGCAATAAATATTTTTATATATAGAATTCATATACGCGAGTCAAATATGGTCAAACCATATTTTCAATCATTTGATAAGCACATGTTACATTTCCGACAATAAAATTCACCGGATTTTAGATTATGGTCCATGTGCTTACTTATATGTATTTTGGAGTCTATATCGTAAAGATTTATATTTTAGAGGTCCAACTATAATACGAATGAAACTTGGAGGGCCTAAAATACAATTAACCTTGTTTGGATTAGTAATCAATTCTCAACCTTCCTCTTTTCATTTCCCTCTTTAGACATATCATATGCTTTTTGAAAAGTATACTATGATTAGAATTACCCATTATAGCTAGTGGATGAAATTAACAATAACCCTTTTCTATTACATAATTTTCTCTATAAATACCTCCCATATACCTCAACATTTTCCGTAAGCCATAGCTAACTCCATTTGGATTGGTTTGCACACCCGATTGAAATTACAAATCAATCCAACTAAAAATCAATCCAAATGGGGCCCACCAAAATTACCCTATCCATGATCCTTTGCTTCATCATCCCCTTGGCCATGGCTCATCACCCTTTTCACCATGCAAAAGGTTTTTTCCATGCCCATGCTAATGACCATGCTCATGTTCATGACCATGCCCATGCTAATGACCATGCCCATGCTCATGACCATGCCCATGATCACGGCGTCATTGCTGGCCATGCTCATGCTCATGACCACCCAGTCGAAATGTCTCGTCCTTCCGAAGGTTTACCACAAGTAACCTTTGCCGAAGATTTGCTTGATGCCCACAATAGGGCCAGAGCCGAGGTCGGAGTCGGGCCTTTAAAATGGGACTACACCGTGGCGGCCTACGCCACTAGTTATGCGTCCCAAAGGGTGGGAGATTGCAATTTAGTACATTCGGAAGGACCTTATGGGGAAAACATTGCGGAATCCTCGGCGGATGTGTCTGCTGCCGAGTATGTTAAAATGTGGGTGGATGAGAAACAATTTTATGACCAGCATTCCAATACATGTAACGGCGGGGATTGCTTGCATTACACCCAAGTTGTCTGGAAAAATTCGGTTAGTGTTGGATGTGCCAAAGTACAATGTAAAAACAATGGTTGGTTCTTTGTCACTTGCAACTATAACCCCCCTGGCAACTTCATTGGCGAACGTCCTTATTGAGAATTTCTTTTTCTTTTTTTTAGTATTAATTAACTATATGTTATTTATTTAAAATTTTAATTTGTATCGGCATGAAATGCTCCGTCGGATATATATATTCTTGTGATGGATGCATGCATGTAATCCTTAGGGGTTGTTGGATATGAAAATCAACCTTTTCTTATACTATGTTTGGAAATTGGGTAACGCAGATCAAAAGAAAAGAAGAGAAAATATAAATAAATATTATAAAGGAAAAACTATCTTAATGAAGATAAATGTAATATATATACTTTTAAAATTCTACGACAATATGCAATTTTTAAATATTCTGCAGCTAGATGGTTAAAATAGCTTCAATAAACTTTTAATTTCATTTTAAAGAAAATTCAAGCTCCAATCATAGGAGGGATAATGATTTATTTTATTTTATTTTCCCAATAACCACTAATGAATGAATTTATTAAGTAAAGACACTTTTTAGGATGTACGATAAAACAAGGTATAATTAAACAGAAGGAATGTTTGGGTGTGCCAAAATTTAATTGTTAAGAATTAGGGTTGCGCTTATATTTTTGGTCAAAATAGATGTACGCTCCAAAAATTGGTAGTAATTACGTACAACGTGTCTAATTGACATACTTTTATATTTGCACTTATATATTAGAATTCCCAACTACTAAGTCCCTGCTCTCCTCCGTTATAGCGTATCAATATGACTTTTATCGGATACAGAAGGCATAATGATTTCCTAGTTGATACTGTTGATATCTTAAATTATATATATATATAGAGAGAGAGGCCGGTTCTCCGACGGATCGATCCGTTAACATTGGTTGATACTATTACATTGGTTGAATATGAAATAACTCGGATCAAATTTTAAGTCCAACTCGAATCAAATTCATCCAAATTATAAGGCCTTAAAACACTAACCCAACAGTATCTTTTTGATTCATCTTAGCCGTCACAGACTCATTCAAAATGTTCTATTTTTTTTGTTCATCTTAGCCACCACAGACTCATCAAAAAGCTAGGTTCTATTTTTTGACGTACTCATCAAAGCCACCACAGACTTATCTAAAAGGTTCTATTTTTTGACGTACTCGTCAAATTTGATCACAGACGCTGATCACAGATCTTTGCTTCTCTAGCCATCGTATGCACACCTCTAGACATGTCTTTTTCGAGAGTCGGCTCTGATTACCGTATGTACTAACACTGGTCAAATTTCGAGTCTGAATCAAATCATAACATAAGAAGACCCAATGCGCTGGCTAGATAATATTTTCTTGGATCATCATTAGCCTACCACAGGCTCACCCAAAATGTGATGACGACTAAAAGTAATAACAGCTTGAATACTTATATACACATTCAAATATTCCATGTTAGGATGTAATATCCGGAAAAAAAAAACAAAATAATAAATAACATTTAAATTTATATTTTAAATATTTTAATTGGGCTTTTCTTATGTTTGGATCAAATTCTACTAATTTATGTGGACTAATAAGTAAATGGTTATATTAATTTGGGCCTTAATATTAATTGAACCAAATTAGAAGTTCATTAGGGCAAGACTCTCTTAATTAATAAATGGCTAAACCTATTCTCATCTTCATTATACGAACTGAGGGAAGAGAGGAAGGATTGCGGCGTCTGAGAAGTAAAGGTTATCAAGCTGTGAAGGATACAACAATCATGTAAGTTTATTATTTAATATATATGCATACATATGAGTATTGTATGGCTGTGATTATGAAGGTAATAAATTAACAGGACATGTAAAATTTATATTGCATCATACGGTGTACTCTCAGTTTTTCCAGAATAAATATCACACGCTACATACTGCAAAATCATGGGATTTCATTGATCTACATCAAACTGCTAACAGGAAGTTGCAAATGGAATGTAACATTATAGTGGGATTATTTGACACATGTTAGTTAATTTAATTAATGAACTTTAATTGCCATTTTAATAAGCTACTTGATTACGTGTGATTGTGTTAATTATATAAAGTGAGGAAATTAATTAAATTTTGATGTTGGGCTGGTAGTGATCATGAATCAAAAATTTATTGTTGTGTGGGGCCTGAGTAGATAAAAGAAAGAGGAATTGTAATTGATAACTGTGAAGCACTTTTCTTAATCAATTAAGATTGGGTTCTACAATCATATGTTTAATCTAGTAATAGCCACAGTTGAATGCATAGTCAGCATACCCATTCATTCAGAGAAGAATTGTCCGATTAAAATAATGAAGGTATTAGAAGTGATTTTATATTTGCAAGAGTTGTTTAAATTGCTATATAATAATTGTGCGAAATAGATTGTATGTTGGTTGTTGATTAATAAAATATACATTATATATCATGTTGTTCTATATTAATGTATTAAAGTTAGTATGTTGGAGCAAGTAATTTTGTAATTCAGAAATGAACTTTAAAGATGGGATAATTTGTTCATTAATGTAATACTTATATAAATGTACTTATTGTTATCACTTTGTTCCAATTAGATTGAACGGAAGGAGTACTGTGATTGGTTTTGAGGCCTTAACATAAGGAATTGATGATTCCTTTAAATTAAAATATGACAGTAGTAATTAAAGTATAAGAAAGCTTGCATAATCTGCAAGGGTTGTTATGCAAATAAATAGTAATGACTATATGAAATGAATTAAATCTTAATATTATAAGTAACTATATTTGTAATCTTACCGAACAGAAGTGTTCGTATTTCGTTTTATAATTAATTGGAATTTGGTCTAATAGTTACGGAAGGTGGGTAAAATTTTTATTATTAGAGCTTATAAGATTTTCAGTTTGCTACTTTAATAATAATAATAATAATAATAATAATAATAATAATAAAATGAGTTTGTACTTATATTTATTATTATTTTGTTTAACTAGTTCGAACGAAAAGAGTCTAAACGAATTATTATGGAATTATTAGTTGGATTATTTTTAATTCGAGGTGATTATATTTAGGTGGTGAATAATAATTCGTATGTGATATCGTTGGCATTTGATGGTAAGATTTTGTGGAATATGCTATACGTGATTTCGAATATTAGGTACGGATTTTCGTACTCCTTCAGCAATACTCCTGTGAAATTAAATTAGTTCGGTTGTTTCTCGTTTCAATTTTTCGTTATTATTTCACATAATTGTTTCTTGTGAAATTCATTTAATAGTTTCATTTTGGAGTTGATACATAGAATTCATATTTATACTCTTTGAATTAGGTTATCATGTCTAGTATTTATTTTGATATTTTTAAAGCGGTACATGTTTTTACCTTCTTTTTGAGACATTACGATTATGATTTGATCTGGTTCAACATGTACATATAGAACCCTTTTTGTTAGTGTTATGTCGCATGTGTTGTGACATAGTATTTTTGTTAGAATATATCGTAGGGTATAACTGAGCTATAACCACCTGTGGGGGTACCACAGGCATGTCGTCTCGGCACGAGAGACATGACACTTTCCGTGGCGGTATGATCAGTCCACGGCGTCTCCGTTTTGGGCTCCGGAGGAAGTGGGTCATTTGGTGTTTTTGTTGTGGGAGGCGTATGGGTTAACCCTAGTTTCTGTTCTGCGGATTGGTGATGTTGTGCCAAACACACCTATCCGATTTGCATGCATTTGGATTCGCGGTCCAATGTGTGATTTGCATGTGTGGGCATTATTTGACTTGCCTTTGTGGTAAGACATATTTTTGATTTGTTCTGAGCTCAGTATGAAATTATACCACCCAACCATTTGATTCAGCCTATTAATTCATTGTGTTATTTTTGTTCGGTTCAATTCAGTTCAATTCATTGAGTCTGTTATTTCAGTTCATTATTTTTGTACTGTATCTGTTCCTCTCATTAATTCTGTTGAGACAGTTATATTCTATTCAGACTTTGGAGATTTTATTTTCGTCGATATTTAAGCTTGAGGCCTTGTTCAGTATTTTGTCTCAGTTGACTCCGTATTTTTCATTGTGCATCTTTGCATATCTATATCCGTACTGGGCATTTGTCTCATGCTGTGTTTTACTTCCGGCAGGTTTGCAGGGGTGATTCAGGGCTAGTGTGATGAAAGAGTTGCCTTTGACCATCTAGGCTCATTTGATTTTAGGTTTTGATTATTTTGTCTTCTTTTGGAGAATGGTATTCAGTTCATTGTTGATGGTGTATCATTATTATATATTTTGAAGTTATTAGTGCTCTGATTATTAATTTTGAGGTTTGTTGTGTTTTGTACGTGACCTTTCTTTCCTGTTTCGGGAAGGGGGTATTACATAGAATGTGAGACTAAAATATTGTTAGAGAATATATATCTTATAATTGATTATGTAATAAAAATACAATTTTTTTTTATTCAATTGTACTTAAACAATAAATTTAAAACAATATCTAACATATAAACTTTAACAGCCAAAAAAAAACAATTAATTAATACTTTGCGGAATTTTCTTAGTTCTTAATAACTGGTCCCAAAATATAGCGACTATTCTTCGACGACTCATTAATAATTTGGTCCTAATGGGACCGAAAGCTTGGAAAATAATGAAAAAAGGAACAAGACTTCCAAAGTCAAATATGATTTTTTGTGGTCGACCTGCCTTGCAGGAATCGCACGTTATGAACATCAAGTGGCGTGATGTACATGTCACATTGTTCGGCAATCTACTTTGTCTCATGCACCAGACTTTAGGTCTTCTCTTACATACTTTGCCCTTTAAATTATACCTAACCATATGCTACAACATTTTGCATCAAAAAACTCTAATACTTTTCTTCCTAAACCCGAACCTAAGAAAATGGGGTTTCTTAATGTCTCAATATTTGCTTTCGTGCTAGGGTTACAAATGTTTCCTTCTTCCCTCGCCCAAAACTCACCACAAGACTACCTCGACGCCCACAATACAGCTCGTGCAGCGGTTGGTGTCGGCCCTTTGATATGGGACGCCATAGTGGCGAGCTACGCTCAGGACTATGCCAATCAGCGAAGGGGAGATTGCAACCTTCAGCATTCTGGCGGACCGTATGGCGAGAACCTTGCCGAAGGTACTGGTGACTTCACCGGTAAGGCAGCCGTGGAGCTGTGGTTGGACGAGAAGCAGTACTATGACTATAACTCCAACTCCTGCGCTAGAGGGCAGGTGTGTAGGCATTATACTCAAGCGGTTTGGGGCAACTCAATCCGACTAGGGTGCGCTAGGGTTCAGTGCAATAATAATGTCTCGTGGTTTATCACTTGTAACTACGATCCTCCGGGCAATTACGTAGGACAGCTATCATATAATGGATCGTTGGTGGTTTGTATGCTGATAAGAAAGCTGGTGGTTTGTACGCTCAAAAGAAGGTATTGGCCATATTAGCGACGGACATGTCTGTTGGTTGTTGTTACGCGGACGCCACGGACATATCCGTTGCTGATTTATATTGTCCATTGCAATTAATTTATTTTTTTTATTAAAAAAAAAAGATTTAGCTTTTACCCTATTAAATACTGACTCACATACAAATATATAAACACTTGTTTTGAACTTGTTTTCATTACCAACACACAAACAATTATACGTAAATATGTTTTTATTGAATAAAACTTCAATATCATAAATATAATCAATATCTATTTTGATGAATAATAGAATCCCTATTTTAATAATACAATAAAATATCATATATAACCCCTAAAGTCAAACAAAATTAACTAGAACTCAGTCATATCCTAAATTGGGAGTCCCATCCTGGCCGCCCCATCTCCTTCTTCTCATCTCTCGTGTCACCATCGTCAGTCACGAAAGTACTCTAATAAAATCAATACGCACATATAATAGATAAGTATAATAAACATATATAACGAAACTTTTAAGTTTCTCGTACTTTCGCTAAAGTATTTTTCTATATACAGTACACAAATTACACTCTATCTCGATAACAGTAACTCTAAACCGAGTGCCACAATTTGTCATGCGTGCCTATGTCCTAGGAGGTGCTTGTTCTCGGGTTTCGCATTGATCGAACTTGTTGAGCCCATTTTCATACACCAATTGAACTACAACTCATCAATTTTCTAAATATTTTTACAGACCACGTTTTACCAAATTGCGGTATTTTCTCATTTTTTAAAAACAGGTCCCAATTAATGTAGTGACTATTCTACGATCTCAATAATAGTTTAGTGCTAATGGGACCAAAAGCTTGGAAAATAATGGAAAAGGGAAGAAGACTTCCAAAGTCAAGTATGATTTTATGGTCAATCTGTCTTAATTGCATGAATCGCACGTTATGAACATCAAATGGCGTGATGTACATGTTCAATCTTTTTAGGCTGAATGATATTTCTGCCCTTTCAAGTTGTCATTTATTTTTAAAATCGTCCCTAAAATTTATTTTTTGTCAATTAAATTTTTAAAATAATCTTTTTTGTCGATTCCGATCTTTTTATCTGATTTCACTTAAATCTCCTGAAAATTTGACCCGACCCATTTTTTGAAGGGTAATTATGTCTTTATAATTATTATATGTATTATCAACATTAAAATATACAAATTAAAAATTAAATTAATTAAAAATCAAAAGCTAGTTGTGCCTTTTCTTCTCCCCCAAATCAAGAACCTGAACTTTGAATTTCAATTTTATCACAACCTAGTGGATCAATGGATAATTTAGTCCTCTCTCTCTCTGTCTCTCTTTTCTCTTTCTGCTCTTCACCCACCATCACATCCTCCTTTACCAACAAAGATCCTAACAACAACTCATCAGACATGAACCCAAAGAAATAAAAACATCAAAAATTAAACATCCACCAACTATTCAGCAATCATCCACCATCTCCGATTTAAATTATAAATAAGAGAAGAGAAAAGAAAAGAATGAGGAGTATTAATTAGTACCGAATTTGTCTTCTGCTTTCTCAATCTTTTTCTTGGAAACAAAACAACTCCAAATTCTTCTTCTTCTTCTTCCTCAATTCCTTTTGGAAACAAAGCAACTCTAAATTTGTAGAAGTTTTGGAAGGAAATAGATCTATAATATATTGAGAAGGAATTGAATCAAATACAAAAGAACAAGATATTTTCATAAATCACCAACAACTCTATATTTTCGGAATACATTGATTTATGGGATAGATCTAAAGATCATTGCAGCAGATTTATGGGTTGTGGTGGTTGTGTTTATCGCTGAAGGGGGTAGTTCCGGCTAATGGTGGAGGCGACAAAAGAGTAGTGGTGGTGGTATAGATCTGGCTATAGGAGAAAATCTCCGACATGATTTAACCAGTTAGGGATATGGTGGATGAAGAGAGATCTGGGTTTTGGTTAGAATTTATTTTGGGTTTGATTCTGTTCTCACGTACCCGTAAAATGGTTTGAGAAATTAAAGAAATTTTGACTTATTAAAGTTTTTTTTATTGACTCTAGTTAATTAATAATTTGATACATTGAAGTGTTTTAATTTTTTCAACAATATATTTGTTTTATATTTAAGCCTAGATTTAATGATTTCATTATATGTATAATAATAATTTTAATTTTTAAATTTACAACTAATAATTAATTTTTCAAAATTTTGAATTATAGTTTGCTTGTATTTTAATTTCTAATTTGTATATTCTAATATGGGCAATACTTAATTATGAATACATATATATGTAGTACATATACGGTATATCATGTATTTTTAAAATATAATTTTATTTTATATTCTGAATATTAGAAAAGGCAAATTTATCCTTAATAAAATGGGTCACATCAATTTTTGGTCGGGTTACAGTTAAATCGGATAAAATGAACGGAATCCACAAAAAATGTCATTTTAAGAACCCAATTGACAAAAAATGAACTTTAGTTACGACTTTAAAAGTGTGTGGCGACTTAAAAGGACAAAAGTGTCATTCAGCCAATCTTTTTAGACAGTACAATTGCAAATTTCATGTATGTACATACAAGGAACTCGACTAAATTGCAAATCTAACCCTCTTATTTGTTATGTTTTTGCTAAACTGTTCCCTAAATTTTTTTTAGCACAATTGTTCCTCATAGATGCGTTAGTCATGCAAATGTGTTGCTCTAATGTTCCCTAAACTTTTTTTTAGCAAAACTATTCCTCATATATACGTTAGGTGTTCCTCCAAATTTTTTCATCTATTAAAAATTAATTTCTTCTCTCCTCATTTTTTTATTTTTTATTTTTTATTTTTAAAATTTGTGTAAAAAGTGTACTCTTATTCTTCTTTTTATTTATTTATTTTTATATTGACATTTTGAATTCAATATGAAATATCTCTAAATTCAAAATTAGTATAAATTAATTAATTTTAGACAATATAATTACCAAAATTATAAACCTTACTATTTTTTATTTTATCTAAATGTTACTAATATCTGTATGATGTATTGTTTTCAAATGTTAAATGATGCGCATCAATTTTAAAATTGAATATATCTCAAATTGATTTAAACAAATCAAACTTGATCTTATATTTTGAAGAAAAAAAATATAAATTTGAAAATATTTTCAAAATTTTCATCACAGTCGTATGATGAAAATTTTAAAAATATTTTCAAATTTATATTTTTTTTTGTTCAAAATATAGGATCAAGTTTGATTTGTTTAAATCAATTTGAGATGTATTCAATTTCAAAATTAGTGCACATCATTTAACATTTGAAAATAATAAATCATACAGTTATTAGTACCATTTAGATTATAAAAAAATAGTAAGGTTTATAATTTTGGTAATTATATTGTCTAAAATTAATTAATTTATACTAATTTTGAATTTAGAGATATTTCATATTGAATTCAAAATGTCAATATAAAAATAAATAAATAAAAAGAAGAATAGTACACATTTTACACAAATTTTAAAAATAAAAAATAAAAAAATAAGGAGGAATACCTTTGCATGACTAACGCATATATGAGGAACAGTTGTGCTAAAAAAAGTTTGGGGATCATTGGAGGCCTTTGCATGACTAACGCATTTATGAGGAACAGTTGTACTAAAAAAAAGTTTAGGGAACAATTTAGCAAAAACATGACAAATAGGAAGGTAAGATTTGCAATTTAGTCCAAGGAATTCAATAAGAGATTTAAAATCTCTTGTGAATACTTATATTAATATAGAATTGATATTTTTCAAAAAAAAAATTATAGTTGCACAAAATCATTATTATATAAATAGTAAACGAATTTACACTTAATCTGATAGTTTTATATAAATAGTAAATGAATTCACAGTTAATGCGATATTTTTACAAATAAAATTAATAATTGTACAAAATTATTATTATATGAATAATAAATGGATCTACACTCATGTAAGAACAAACATTTTGCATATGCAACAACATTTTGCGTCAAACTAAACCTAAGAAAATGGGGTTTTTTAATGTCTATATATTTGCTCTTGTTTTCATGCTAGGGTTACAAATGTTTCCTCCCAAAACTCACCACAAGACTACCTCGACGCCCACAATACAGCTCGTGCAGCAGTTGGCGTCGACCCTTTGACATGGGACGACACAGTGGCAAGCTACGCTCAGGACTACGCCAATCAGCGAAGCGGAGATTGCAACCTTCAACATTCTGGTGGACCGTACGGTGAGAACCTTGCTGGAGGTACTGGTGACTTGACCAGCAAGGCAGCTGTGGAGCTGTGGTTGGATGAGAAGCAGTATTATAACTATAACTCCAACTCCTGTGTTGGTGGACAAGTGTGTGGGCATTATACTCAGGTGGTTTGGGGCAACTCAGTCCGACTAGGGTGCGCTAGGGTTCAGTGCAGTAATGGTGGGTGGTTTATCACTTGTAACTACGATCCTCCGGGCAATTTCATAGGAGAGAGGCCCTACTAAAGTAAGACCTTAGGCTTAATTAGAAGCCAGCTCTCCATGTAAAAGAGCATAAAAGTTATCTAGTTATGCATTATCATGCAGGCATAAATAAGAATACGATGCAGGAGAATCCGAGTCTGATGATGCTGAGTTGTCCGATAACACGATGATGGTTGTTCGGATATAAATCCTAACAGGCTTGATTGAGCTCCTTACATTGGGCTCGGCCCAAAGGCCCATCATGCTTAAGGGATTATAGGAGGACTCTCCAGTCCGAAAAGGCTTGGGCCAGTATCTTATGTCCTTACTGGATGATACTTCTGTTGGATCAAGGTAATTGAATCCGAATCCAATAAGGATTCTGGGCAGAACACTCCTAATAGGAGTAGCAAGTAGCCAAGTGAATCCTATAAATACCCAAATAACAATGAAGGCAAGGTACAACACTTTTTACCCTACTAAATATTGAGCCTCCATTGTTAACGTATCTTAAACCCGTTACTCACTCTTACACCGGAGGAGTCCAAGGCGGCCCAAGCCGTCGGGACTTTTGTGCAGGTACACGTCCGGTGAGTTGATTGGACGCGCGGACAGAATCAAGCGTTAACAATGGTATTGAAATACTTGGAGTCAAAAGAATCGAGGCAAGAATGACAAACGTTGATGGTTTCAGATTAGTTTGGCAGATTCGGACTTTGACTTCGGGTTCGGGTTTGGAAGTTATATGACTTTGGGAATGACTTTAGTTCGGATCGGACTTCTTCTGCAATTGCTTTGGCTTCGGGGTCGCTTTTATGAGACGGCTTGGGACATCTCTGCTGAGTCTTGGCTTCGGTCGCTCCTATTTTCCGTGGCTTATTTTGTTTTTCTTTTATGGTAATGATTTTAGCAAATCTTTTCTGTTATTACGTCACATGCTGTAACCTTAGGAATTTGACAGTATTCACATGGTGTGGTTATAAGGGTCTATTACGTGGCATAATTTTAGCAGCTTATCACGCGGCATAACTTTAGCAGTTTGTCAGAGTTTGTTACATGATTATAAAGTTAGTTTTTTTTGCTGCTCAAGAATGCTTTAGTTATAAAACTCAGCTTGTAAGTACAAGGAAGTGAGCTTTTTGTTTTTGATAATATTGAATCTGAGCACTAGAGAATTTTTCTGTGTTTCTTTTGGGTCAATTTCTTACTTTATTTCTGTGAATTTTTCTGTTTATTTAGTCCGCAAAATAATCGCTATCATGCTCCAGCGTCAGAGTCCCTAAAATTATCGAGCTTAAATAAGAAACTTTCTATTTTTGGAAAGTGATCTCCAATGTCTAATTTATAACTTTGGAGACATTAGATTGGATTTGACATGAATGTGTATGCATTGCTTAATTTAACATGAGGTTGTACTACGTGTCAATAGTTTCCGATAATGGTAAGATTTTATGTCTCAAAATCTAAAAACTTTTAAGGGTCAATATTTTAAACAATAAACATTGAGTTACATTTTCTAATTTTAGAAAGTTACAGGGTCATTAAAAGTGTTTTTTAAGCCAAATTATCGAGTATTGGCCGTGGTATGACCAATTAATTATGGCGGGGCAAGTGTTGGTTGTTTGCAAAAAATGTTGCCGCTCTTTGTAAAACTAAGTTACCAAATTAATCAAGATGTTAAATACCATTAGCTATTATATTGTGCTCAAGTTAAACTTGGTATACGTACAAAATCCTTTTTTTTTTGTTAATTCTAAAATTACGATGCTTTTAGAATCATAATTTTCTCTCCAATTATTTTTACTTCTGAATTTTGCTTGAGAGTAGCAAAGAATATTGTGTGAAAATGAAAGAAGTTGATCACAATTAAGACTTTCCAAGTCATTGTGGAAAAGTAACCGCATAACACTTTTTTTTTGAATGTAACCGGTGGGCAGTGGTTAAAGAAATTAAGCAATTAAATGAAACGTCCAAGTTTAATTTATTTATCTTGTCTTGTTTTCAGCCAACGTGTAGAATTAAAGGTAGAGAAGTTAAAGCTAATTAATACAACCTCATGAAGAATGAGATTCAGAAGGCGGCATAAATTGATATTTATAACTATAAACTTAATCGTCAAGAATGAGATCATGATCGCAAAATTAACACATTCAACTGTTCAGTTTAGATTTTGAACTCTAATTTTAAACACTGGTTGGTAGCATGTGCAATGCACAGACTAGTTTAAATAATGAATTTAATAATTTATTCGACATTTATGTCAAAAAAGAACTCGAAATACACAATTCATGTAAATTAGTTAAATTATCGTAGCATAAAATTAAGAGATTTTTACTTTTCTTTCGATATGTACCCCTTATTCGACTGATCACCCTATTCGAAAAAGGAACGTCGCGGTGGTGAAACAAATTTTGTATAAAACATCACAAAAAATCAAACATTAGTAAATCAAGAAACCAATACTAATATATAATTAGGTGTGAGTCAATTCTAATTTGAGTAGGAAATTTTCAGTTCCCATAACAAATCAATTAGAACAAAAAACCAACAACAAAGAAAAGCATCAATTTAATCATCAAGATCATAATCCCATTTTGAGGTAAAACAATGAAATTTTGAGTATAGCTTACATCGTTTAACATATTTTACTTGATGAATCACGTCTTTTTCAAAGAATTACTATTCTTGCGTCCAAATTCGACGATTCATGCCATGTCGGATGGGCAAAATAGAGGTAAGCGTGTTAACATATCATCAAAAGGAGATACCACTGAATACACTTGTAGTCTATCTATTGAAATCAAAAGAATACACATTAGGAGGAAGATAGAAAAATATACACTGACCACCGACGGAACTAGGGGGATTGAGGGGGTCATATGAACCCCTACAGCCTACCAATGTGGGGTTAAAAAAATGGAAACTTGGTTATCTTATTTAAGGAGTCATTTTATAAGAAAACTTTCCTTAGACTTGGACATTCTAAACAATGTGAGACTTAGTAACTTAAGTTTGATTGCCTTCATACATTGAGGAGAGTTTCTTTTATAAATGATAATTTCTTAAGACTTTTATCTTTTAAACAATGTGGGACTTAGATTAGGATGTCACCAACTCCAATGTCAATTCATATGTGTTTCTCCACCTAAAATCTTAAAGTCCCATATTGGTTATCCATGTTATCTTATCTTATTTTTGTTTCATAAATAGAAGGGAGTTCAAGTACAAACTTATACCTGAAATCTTAAAGTCCTATATTAGTTACCCATGTTATCTTATCTTACTTTTGTTTCATAAATAGAAGGGAGTTCAAGTACAAAATTATTTAACCTTCAGAAGATTAAAGACATTAATGAAATTCTTCTTCTTTTTAGGATGATGCTTTCATTTCCATCTAAATGCATAACAAATCACTCAAATCTCTTGCATTATTTGCATTATTAAGGTTACAATTTATACCATCATGAACATAGATCAATACACTTTAGTATGAAACAGAGATGGTCACAAGTAAATGTCCATCCCACATCGGATTTTAACTATTTTAACTCCAAATTCATTGAGTATTAATATGATAATCATCTGTGTTTCTCCACCTGAAATCTTAAAGTCCCACATTGGTTATCCATGTTATCTTATCTTACTTTTGCTTCATAAAAAGAAAGGAATTCAAGTACAAACTTATACCTGAAATCTTAAAGTCCCACATTGGTTACCCATGTTATCTTATCTTACTTTTGCTTCATAAATAGAAAGGAGTTCAAGTACAAACTTATTTAGTAAAGTATGGAAGGGTTTAATCTGTTCGGGTTTGGCTAAGGCCAGGCTAGCAGGCCTTCTCAGACCAAGTTTTTAATTTAATTATTTTACTAGGCTTGTAAAAAATTTTTTTTGATGTATTTGAAAAGGTTACGCAGTTATTTTACTGCAAACCGTCTGACTTACGAGCACTTTTAGGTGATCAGCCTATTGTACTCTATGTTGATCAACACTCTAGCTGGAAACGACTATATGCGTTTGTTTAGGTGCTCGATGCCTTGTCAGAATAACTGACTAAAAACTGCCCCTATTATTAGGGTTGTTCATCTCATTCATGTCTCGAAATCCTAACTACAGCAATTCAGTTGGATAACTCTACTTAATCATTAATAACATTTTCAAGATTTATTATCAAATCAATAAAATATTTCAATATTTGTCTAGCCGAAACAAATGGCATCGATGTTCTCTATAACAGTTCATATATAGGTGAACTTGAAAGCTTCAATAATTTATGTCATAACATAGCTCGAATACTTGTGAAAATACTGAAAAATTTACATAAGTAAGGAATTCACACAACCATATATGTATTGCGTAAATTGGAACTTCAAACATCGCATGAGAGTCATGAGAATATAATCAAATGAATCAAATAAACTTGCCCAACACAAGGGTTAGACAAGCGTTAGAAAACTTGCCTTAAGAGCTTGCTACTACTTGACATTAATCGTCTTTCAAAATTCCTACACATTTAAGTACGTATCCACATACCAATTAGCCACATAATTGACGCTAAATATTGGTTTACATTACACTATAATGTTTCATTCTAATTAGAAATATAATATCAAACAAGGTTACACACACTTGCTACGACGTTTCGACGTTCGCAAAATGCACACCCGATTCGCCTCATATGCATAAGTTTAGCATGCTTAATCACTTGTCTAATTCATCATTGATTAATGCTAAGAGTCATTATAAACCATAATGTACAAGTTTTAGAACTTAAAACAATAACTTTTAGCACTGAAAACATTACACGTTACATACATGCATCTACGACGCCCTCTTTTTACTTCCTTATGCACAATAGTCCTAAAAATAGCCAATTTAGAAATTGATCAAGGCACTAAATTACAATTCTAAATATCGAAAGTTGTAGTTCTATTCTTAATTTTCCGAATCACCTTGAATCATCCAAAACGGAGTTCGTATGAGAAAGTTACGCCCATTTTAGTAAAAGAGGTCAGAGCTGACAAACCCAAGCGCCCAGCGCACGCGCCCGCCTGCGCCAAGCACGCCCAGCATGCCCAGCGTGCCCGCACGGCGCCCCACCGCGCCCATGCCCAAGGCCTGGCCCCAAAGTTTGGTTTCCTTCTCGTTTTGGCAGTTTGACATACAAACTTCAAACCTTCATAATTTCTTCGTTATAAGTCAAAATTAGGCCGTTCCGGAGGCTATGAAAAGCTTGTAATATGAACTACAAAACTCTCCTGAATTCATAACCTCTTGGACTCTCTAACAAGTCCGAATCTTAGCTCTAAAAAGTCTACTCAACTAGTTTTCTGCGTATTTGTTTCGAACTTGATATCTCTTCATTAAATCGCCACAACTTCTTCATACGAAGTTGAAATGGGATCGTTCAAAGGCCTAAGGCTTCCTTACTGAGTGTACTACACATATCTAGAAGGAGATATGTGTAGTACTCACCTAGCTCAAGAGGTGAGTAATAGAACCTAGCTTAGCTCCTTCACGGGCTGAGCGTGCGCAAGCCACCACCGGCTCCCCTGCGGATGTTCTCCCGAGTTCCTCACCTCCCCTTCTCCCCATAAGCTTGTCCCTCCTCTCTTCTTACCCAAATGTTGATTTTTGTTTTAACCTATGCTTGGTCGGTGACTCCTCCTCCCTTTCTCCTTCTCCCGCACGCGTCTCCCTCCTTCTCTCTATGCTGCAAATTTTGGTGACCCATTTTTCCTCATGGGTCATGGGTCATGGGTTACGGGATCGGGTCATGGCTTCGACCCGTGGGTCTTGGGCTACTATTTGGGCCACTCTTTATAATCTATTGGGCTGCAAATAACCAATTCAGTTGGGCTTCTAATACAAATTCAAGTGGGCTCAAATAAAATCCCACACTTGGATTATTAACCCCTCTCATCAACGCTTTGACGAAATTATGAAAAGTCGAAAAATCGAAAAAGACGTTTATCGCGTAAACAACGTTTTAGCGGTATTCCTCTAATGATTTAATCAATTTCCATGAAATAATAACATTCAAAAAATATCACATACACATCATAGGTTATAATAAACCTTCAAACACATAACATAAAATAATTTTAATAAAAGTTCAATTTATTCAATAAAATCCATAGGCTCGAATTACAAAACTACCCACGATTCGCGATCGTTACAGAGGATGTACCGGGATAATTTTTCTTCATCTTATATTCGAGTTCCCACGTCGCTTCTTCGGCGTTGTGGTTCCTCCATACTACCTTCACAGAATATATTGTCTTACTTCTTAATACTTGCTCTTTCCTATCAATTATCTGAATAGGAATTTCTTCATATGTTAAGTCTTTCTCAACCTGAATAGGTTCATACTCTATCACATGCTTATAGTCTTGCCTATAAGGTCGTAGTACTGACACGTGAAATACGTTATGGATGTGTTCTAACTCAGGAGGTAAGGCTACCTCATAAGCCACTTCTCCTACCCTTCTCAATACTTCAAACGGTCCTATAAACTTTGGACTTAGCTTCCCTTTCTTCCTGAAACGTATCTTCCCCTTCCATGGAGACACCTTCAAAAATACATAACTACCGACGAAGTCTCTCTTCTGACGATGCTTATCCGCATACTTCTTCTGTCGATCTTGGGCTGCAATTAGTCTTGCCCTTATCACTTTGACGATCTCCGCAGTTTGCTGCACCAATTCCGGTCCCAACAACCTACGTTCCCCTACCTCATCCCAACACAATGGTGTTCTGCATTTTCTCCTGTACAACGCTTCATAAGGCGGCATGCCTATACTTGCGTGGTAGCTATTATTATAAGCGAATTCAACTAAAGGTAGGTGGTCGTCCCAATTTTCTTTAAAGTCCATCACACATGCCCGTAGCATATCTCTAAAGTCTGTAATGTCCGCTCGCTCTGCCCGTTTATTTGAGGATGATACGCTGTGCTCAACCTCAACTGCGTTCCCAATTCCTCTTGTAAACTCTTTCAAAAATTTGAAGTGAAACACGGATCCCGATCCGACACAATCGAAATTGACACTCCATGTCTTAAAATGATTTTCTTAACATAGAGCTTAGCTAGTTGGTCTAATTTAAACCTTATTCTGATTGGCAAGAAATGCGCCGATTTTGTCAAACGATCCACTATGACCCATATAGCGTCGTATCCCTTATGCGTCGTTGGAAGTCCTACCACGAAATCCATCGTGATATGCTCCCATTTCCACTCTGGAATCTCTAAGAGTTGAAGCGACCCATTTGGTCTCTGATGCTCGACCTTGATTCTCTGACAAGTCAGGCACCTACTAACACACTCTATGACTTCTCTTTATGTTCGGCCACCAAAAATGTAGTCGGAGGTCTTGATACATCTTTGTTCTTCCTGGATGAATTGAGTATCTCGAACTATGGGCCTCTTGCAAGATCTCTTCCCACAACTTGGGTACTGACGGTACCCAAATTCTTCCTTCAAATCTCATCACTCCATTATTATCGAGTTTATATTTAATTTCCTCCCCTTTGGAAATTCTCTGCCTTATTCCCTCGCACTCCTCATCGTTGAGTTGTGCTTCTTTTACTCTGTCTAATAAGATTGAGCGAGTTTCTATCGTGAACAACTTCTCTCCTGATTCTGTCGAGAACCTCACTTCTATCTCCAGTTTAGCCATCCCTGTTATTAGCTCATCCTGAGCCGTTAACATTGATAACTTCTCCTGACCCTTCCTACTTAAGGCGTCGGCTACTACATTCGCCTTTCCCTAGGTGGTATAGAATCTCACAATCATAATCTTTGATCAATTCTAACCACCTCCTCTGCCTCATATTCAACTCCTTCTGTGTGAAGATATAGTTTGGACTTTTGTGGTCCGTATATATCTCACATTTCTCGCCATACAAATAATGCCTCCAAATCTTCAAGGCAAACACAACTGCTGCCAATTCGAGATCATGAGTATGGTATCCCCTCTCATAATCTTTCAACTGTCGTGACGCGTACGCAATGACTTTACCGTGCTGCATGAGCACACATCCAAGTCCCTTGTGTGACGCATCGCTATAAACTATAAAATCACCCGTATCATTCGGTAAGGATAATATTGGCGCCTCACTCAACCTTTTCTTGAGCTCTCGGAAGCTCTCCTCGCATTTCTTCGTCCATACATATTTTACCGCCTTCCTCGTCAATTGGGTTAATGGGGTTGCTATCTTTGAAAAATCTTGAATAAATCTCTGATAGTAGCCCGCTAACCCTAAGAAACTACGTACTTCTATCGGCGTCTTCGGCTGTTCCTAATTAATAACTGCCTCCACCTTCGCTGGATCTACAGATATACCGTCTTTGTCGATCACGTGTCCCAAAAAGTGGACTCTCTCTAGCCAAAATTCGTATTTCGAGAATTTCGCATATAACTTCTCCCTCCTCAAGGTTTCCATCACCATTCTTAGATGTTCAACATGATCTTCTTGGGTCATTAAGTAGACTAGAATAACATCTATGAACACCACTACAAATTTGTCCAGTTGCTGCTTGAACACTCTATTCATTAAATCCATAAATACGGCTGACGCATTCGTCAACCCAAATGACATCACCAGGAACTCATAATGGCCATAACGAGTCCTGAATGTTGTCTTAGGTACGTCCTCTCCTCTCACCTTTAACTGGTGATACCCCGTTCTCAATCTATTTTAGAAAAGTATTTTTCCCCTTTCAACTGATCAAACAAGTCGTCGATCCTGGGCAACAGATACTTATTCTTGATCGCTACTTTATTCAACTCCCGATAGTCGATACAAAGCTTCAACGATCCATCCTTCTTCTTCACGAATAACACTGGCGCTCCCCATGGAGACACACTTGGTTGGATATACTTTTTATCTAACAACTCTTATAGTTGAACCATCAACTCCTTCATCTCTACTGGCGCCATTCTATATGGTGCCCTTGAAACTGATGTCGTTCCAAGCACTACGTCTATTACAAACTCGACTCCTTATCTAGTGGAAGTCCTGACAATTCGTTCGGAAATACATTCGTGAATTCATTCACGATAGGTATCTGTCCCATTTTGGCTCCCTCTCGTTGGGTATCAACAATGTGGAACAAATAACCTACACATCCTTTTCTTAACAGCTTCCTGGCTTAGATTATCGACAACAAACTCGAACGTATAGGAGATTTACTACCATAGAACACTACCTTAGACTACTTCAAAGTCTGAAGGTTTACGATTTTCTTCTGGAAATCGATTACTGCCCCGTGGTTAAACAACCAATCCATTCCCATTATTACGTCAAATTCTCCCAGTTTAATCAGAATTGAATCTACCAATAACTTACTCCCTCTAATTTCAACGCAACAACAATTCCTATGAACATGTTCAACATGGATTACTTCCTTATTCGCAACTTCTATGTTCAAGGGAAACTCTAGTTTCTCTAAAGGTAAGCTTAAACGTTGAGCAAATTCACATGATACAAAAGAACATGTCGCACCCGAATCAAACAACACATATGCATTAATACTATTGATCGGAATGATACCTGAGACTACGTCTCCTGATGCTACTGTATCTTGGACCGTCATATTGAAGGTCTAGGTTATTGGTCTACTCGGTGGAGTTGGACCAACAATAGTCAGTTTGCCACTACTATTCCCATTGCCTCCCCCATCTGTCCCTTTCTTTAGGCAATTCCTTGCCATGTGGCTTGATGCTCTGCAAATGAAACATCCGTCGATCTTCTTTTGGTTAGGGCAGTTAGGAGAGATGTGTCCCTGCTGCCCACAATTATAGCATGCCGTCTTTCCCTTCAAACAGACCCCCAGGCGATTCTTCCCGCAGGTCTTACACGACTCTACCCTCTTCCTTTGGGTCTCCTTGTTTATTCCTGGTATTCCCGAAATTGTTCCATTTCCTCTTCTGGTTACTTCCACTGGCTACATCAGTCTTACTTCCTCCTTCGTTCCTACCCTTATTCTTTTTCTCCCTATTATAGAGGCTCAGCGCCTCACTTCCCCCTTCGGCTATAATAGCCTTCTCCAAGATTGATCCAAAAGAATCAATCTGCAACACACTCACCTTGTTGTAGAGCCAAGGTTTTAGGCTCTGCTCAAACCTCCTCGTATTCCTTTCCTCGGTGTCCACTTGGTGTGGAGCAAATCGAGCTAGCTCATTGAACTTGACAGCATATTGTGGTACTGTCAGGTTCTCCTGTTTCAGTTCTAAGAACCGCATCTCTATGCAACTTTGCATGCTCCGGAGAAAGTAGTTCTCAAAGTAAATTTCCTTGAACCTTTCCCAAGAAATGACTCCTTCTCCAGCCCTATTCTGGTTTGCTTCCCACTAGAAATTAACTTCCTCTTTCAGTAGGTAGGTAGCAAAAATGGTCTTTTGTTCCTCCCCAACTCCAGCAATTATGAATGCTTTTTCCACCTCCTTAACCCATGATTGAGCCTCTATAGGCTCGGTGGTCCCCTTAAATTCAGGCGGTCCCATGCTCTTAAAGTCCTTAAAGTTGGCAATACGTGCAACTGGAGGAACGACAGGTGGTACAGTTGGAACTCTATTCAAAGCCCCTACTAGTAAGTCTATAAATTGCTGCATAGGGTTTTCTGTTTCCCTAGTCTCACTCTCATTATTGGATTCTCTATTCTCATTCCTCTGCGTTTCATGTCTTCCTCTTCCTCTCCATCTCGGCGGTATTTTTCTGTTAAACAAATTATGTCACTATTAATCTACTATTCATCCTCAAGTATTTTATTAAACACAACACATACACATACTCATCACAAAGCACATTTAATAAACAAACTTATATTAATATGCTTAATATTCCATACATCTTGCAACATATAGCTTCTGCTATTCTATTACTAAAAAGATGGGATTTACACCAGATAATCCATTACATATATAAAATTTAGGATTTACATCCTTATAAGGTACACATCTAGACCTTATCTAATCACTGAACTAGACCACGCCTAATGACGTCTGCATACTCGTCATCTGCTATAGCCATCACCAGTTCTCTACTAATGGTGTGCTTGGTCTGGCCCTCCTCTGCTGGGTAATGGGTCACCCTACGCTGAAATTGTCCATGTGACGACCTGAACGCATAGTTAGACCTATCGGTCCTCACCCTCTTGATCCTCGCCTCTTCTTCCAGGTCATCGGCCCGATCTTCGACCCTGATCCTATCATCGATCTCTGCCTCCCAGTAAGCCTCTAGCTCATGTCTCTCTTGCAAGAGTTCTTGTACCATCGCCTCTAAGGCTTGAACTCTACCTCTCAGTGCTACATTCCTGTCAAGTACCACCGTAAATAGATTATTCATGTCTGCGGGTGCCACTTCCTCCTCTTCAGAAGGCACAACATCTGATAATATATCATCTGCTTCCTCCACATGCTCGGATGGATCCTCATCAAGTGAAAGGTCCATCTCCGGTTCCTCCTCCGGATCTTCCTCCGGGTCACTTTCTATCTGAGCCTCAGCCTCTGCTACTCGCTCGGGTGTTGGCTCGGGTGGAGCGATCATCGCCTCGCTTACTACATGGATATCTCTATACTCGGGTCCTCCTCCTGACATCTACAATCCAAGTCACTAACTCGATTAGTACATAAAAATAACGTATAATATTATAACACATAACAAGTATAGTTTATTTTAAGTATACTTTTAGTTCTTTTGATGAATTTTCTCAATCCACCCCTTAACAACTCTATTTGAGTTCATTTACTAACTTTTCCATTCTCTCTACGGTCATATTCTTAAGGTTTTCCCCAAACCTAAGGCTTATAACCTATCAGCTCTGATACCAACCTGTGACGCCCCCAAATTCGGGTACCTTAAACCCGAATCCGGTGCTCCACGGTATATCCCATTCCATACAACATACTAGACATGAATGTAATTACTATATTATTACAACATGTTTTACTCTCAATCCCAGGTTCTATTACCATAACATCATTCCAAATACATAATAAATCTTAATATTACATCATTACTAATACAAATAAACTACAACGCCATCTAGACGTTCGTCTTTCCCTTTTCCTTGTCCTTACCGGAACCTTCGACCCGCCGGCCTTAGCTGCAATGTTTAATATAAAGCAAGAATGAGCATTCAATTGCCCAGCAAGTATAGCAGTTGAATAACAATAATATCATTAATCATATCATTTCTCTTCGACAACTAAACAATAGTTGTGAAATATTCTGAATAAACAAGAATAATACTTTACTTTCGTTTGAAACATTTTCGAAACGACATATTGAGTGGTTATAAGACCTTGAACCGTCATACTTACGAGCACTTCTAGGTGATCAACCTATTGTACTCTATATTGATCAACACTCTAGCTGAAAACGACTATATGCATTTGTTTAGGCACTCGATGCCTTGTCAGAATAACTGACTAAAAACTGCCCCTAATATTAGGGTTGTTCATCTCATTCATGTCTTGGAATCCTAACCAAAGCAATTCGGTTGGATAGCTCTACTTAATCATTAATAACATTTCAAGGATTCACTATCAAATCAATAAAATATTTCAATATCTGTCTAGTCGAAACAAATGGCATCAACGTTTTCTATAACAGTTCATATATATGTGAATTTGAAAGCTTCAATAATTTATGTCATAACATAACTCGAATACTTGTGAAAATACTGAAAAATTTACATAAGGAAAGAATTCACACAACCATATATGTATTACGTAAATTGGAACTTCAAACATCGCATGAGAGTCATGAGAATATAATCAAATGAATCAAATAAACTTGCCCAACACAAGGGTTAGACAAGCGTTAGAAAACTTGTCTTAAGCGCTTGCTACTACTTGACGATAATCGTCTTTCAAAAATCCTACACATTTAAGTACGTATCCATATACCAATTAGCCACATAATTGATGCTAAATATTGGTTTACATTACACTATAATGTTTCATTCTAATTAGAAATAATATCAAACAAGGTTACACACAATTGATACGACGTTTCGACGTTTCGACGTTCGCACAACGCACGCCCAATTCGCCTCATATGCATAAGTTTATCATGCTCATAAACTTGTCTAATTCATCATTGATTAATGCTAAGAGTCATTATAAACCATAATGTACAAGTTTAGAACTTAAAGCAATAACTTTTAGCGTTGGAAACATTACACGTTACATACATGCATGTACGACGCTTTCTTTTTGCTTCCTAATGCACAATAGTCCTAAAAATGGCCAATTTAAAAATTGATCAAAGCACTAAATTACAGTTCTAAATATTGGAAGTTGTAGTTCTACTTCTTAGCTTTTTGAATCATCTTGAATCATCCAAAACGGAGTTTATATGAGAAAGTTACGCCATTTTAGTAAAGGATGTCAGAGTTGTCAAACTTATGCGCCCAGCGCGCGCGCCTGCCTACGCCAAGCACGCCCAACATGCCCAGCGTGCCCGCGCGGCGCTCCACTGCGCCCGTGCCCAAGGCCTGGCCCCAAAGCTTGGTTTCCTTCTCGTTTTGGCAGTTTGACATACAAACTTCAAACCTTCATAACTTCTTCGTTATAAGTCGGAATTAGGTCGTTCCAGAGGCTATGGAAAGCTTGTAATATGAACTACAAAACTCTCCTTAATTCATAACCTCTTGGACTCTCTAACAAGTCCAAATCTTAGCTCTAAAAAGCGTACTCAACTAGTTTTCTGCGTATTTGTTTCTAACTTGATATCTCTTCATTAAATCGCCATAACTTCTTCATACGAAGTCGAAATAGGATCGTTCAAAGGCTTAAGGCTTCCTTACTGAGTGTACTACATATACCCAGAAGCTCATAATTATACACATAACACAACAATACCAGAATTGAATCAAAATCTAGTCCGTACAGTCCGTTTCTTTCTCCTTTATGCATAGGTATGGTTTTCTTTCTTTTGTTCCACTCTTGGATGCTATTAACAGATATTTTAATGTACTAAGAACATATATATTTGTTCATTAACAACCAACAACTATCACATCAATCACAACATCATCTACCATTAACGAACTAAGGCTAAGCTAGGAAGCTTGAAAATGAAGGAGATGAGCTAGGTTCCATTACTCACCTCTTGTAGCTTTCTTCTTAATGTTTGGGTGATTTTTACAGCCGCTATCTTTCCTCTTCTTCTTCTTCTTCTTCTTCTCCTCCTCCTCCTCCTTCTTCTTCTTGTTCTTCTCCTCCTCTCACCCGTCTCTCTCTATTTTCTCTCTATAACTTCTGTGTATATTCTTGTTAGTTCTTTGCTTGGAAATGAAATGGAAGGAAAGGAATAGCTATGCAAGGGAGTGGGTATTAATAGAAGGAAGAAGCTCAGCTCCTTCATAGGCTGAGCGTGCGCAAGCCACCGCCGGCTCCCCATGCGGATGTTCTCCCGAGTTCCTCACCTCCCCTTCTCCCCACAAGCTTGTCCCTCATTTCTCCTTACCCAAGTGTTGATATTTGTTTTAACCCATACTTGGTCGGTGACTCCTCCTCCCTTTCTCCTTCTCCCGCACGCGTCTCCCTCCTCTCTATGCTGCATATTTTGGTGACCCATTTTCCCTCATGGGTTATGGGTTGCGGGTTCGGGTCATGGGTTCGACCCGTGGGTCTTGGGCTACTATTTGGGCCACTCTTCATAATGTATTAGGCTGCAAATAACCAATTCAGTTGGGCTTCTAATACAAATTCAATTTGGCTCAAATAAAATCTCACACTTGGATTATTAACCCCTTTCATTAACGCTTTGACGAAATTATGAAAAGTCAAAAAATCGAAAAAGACGTTTATCGCGTAAACAGCGTTTTAGCACTATTCCTCTAATGATTTAATCAATTTCCATGAAATAATAACACTCAAAAAATATCGCATACACATCATAGGTTATAATAAACCTTCAAACACATAACATAAAATAATTTTAATAAAAGTTCAATTTATTCAATAAAATCCATAGGCTCGAATTACAAAACTACCCACGATTCGCGATCGTTACAGAGGATGTATCGAAGACAGCATTCAGGACTCATTATGACCATTATGTGTTCTTGGTGATGCCTTTTGGGTTGACGAATGCTCCAGCAGCATTTATGGATTTGATGAACCGTGTATTCAAGCAGTACTTGGATAAATTCGTAGTTATGTTCATAGATGACATCCTGGTTTACTCTAAAACGCAAGAGGATCATGCTGAACATTTGAGATTGGTGTTAGAAACACTAAGAAGGGGAAAATTGTACGCAAAATTTTCCAAGTGTGAGTTTTGGTTGGAAAGAGTTCAATTTTTGGGACACGTGATTGATAAAAACGGAATCTCAGTAAACCCAGCAAAAGTGGAAGCAGTGATTAACTAGGAGCAGCCTAAGACACCAACAGAAGTGCGGAGTTTCTTGGGATTGACAGGTTATTACAGGAGATTCATTCAAGATTTTTTGAAAATAGCGAGAACTCTAACTAATTTAACAAAGAAGTCAGTGAAATTCGAATGGACGAAAAAGTGCGAGAAAAGCTTTCTAGAATTAAAGAAAAGATTGAGCGAGGTGCCAGTGTTATCTTTATCAGACAATACAGGAGGATTTGTGGTGTACAGTGATGCGTCGCACAAGGGACTTGGTTGTGTGCTTATGCAACATGGTAAAGTTATTGCGTATGCGTCACGAAAGTTGAAGGATTATAAGAAGTGATATCCTACCCATGACCTAGAATTGGCAGCGGTAGTATTTGCCCTAAAAATATGGAGGCACTATTTATATGGTGAGAAATGTGAGATATATATGGACCACAAGAGTCTAAAGTATATCTTCACACAAAAGGAGCTTAACATGAGGCAGAGGAGATGGTTGGAATTGATAAAAGATTATGATTGTGAAATCTTATATCACCCGGGGAAGGCTAATGTGGTTGTCGCCGCCGTAAGCAGAAAGAATAAAGAGAAATTGTTAATGTTAACAGCTCGAGAAGAGCTAATCAAAGAGATAGCCAGGATGGAAATAAAAATCAAATTTCCGAATGAGTTGGAAGAGAAATTGTTTGCAATGGAGACTCGCCCACTTTTATTAGACAGAGTAAAAGAAGCACAAAACAATGATGAAGAATGTGGTAAGATAAAGAAGAGAATTTCAGAAAGAGAAGAGCTTAAATTGAGGGTGGATAATGAAGGATTGTTGAGATTTGAAGATAAAATTTGGGTACCGTTAGTACCTGAATTACGGGAAGAAATTTTACAAGGGGCTCATAGCTCGAACTATTCGATTCATCCGGGGAGTACAAATATGTACCAAGACCTTTATCAACATTTTTGGTGGCCAAATATGAAGAGGGAAGTTGCAGAATACGTCAGTAGATGCTTAACGTGTCAAAAAGTTAAGGCTGAACATCAGAGACCAAGTGGTTTACTTCAACCCATAGAAATTCCAAAATGGAAGTGGGAGCATATCACGATGGACTTCGTGGTAGGGCTTCCAACTACTCAGAAGGGATATGATGCAATATGGGTGGTCATGGATCGTTTAACTAAATCAACGCATTTCTTTCCAATTAAGGTAAGGTTCAAGCTAGCCCAGTTAGCTAAACTTTATGTCAAGGAAATAGTTTCTAGACATAGAGTGCCATTATCGATTGTGTCAGATCGTGATCCACGATTCACAGCAAATTTTTGGAGAAGTTTCCAAGAACACATGGGAACACAGTTGAGGTTGAGCACGACATATCATCCTCAGACAGACGGTCAAAGTGAAAGTACGATTCAGACACTGGAAGACATGTTAAGAGCATGCGTTATGAATTTTAAAGGAAATTGGGACGACCACCTACCGTTAGTAGAATTTGCATATAACAACAGTTATCATGCTAGTATCGGCACGCCGCCTTACAAAGCACTGTATGGGAGACAATGCAGGACACCACTGTGTTGGGATGAAGTAGGGGAACGTTACCGGAACTGGTTCAGCAGACTGCAGAGGTTGTCAAGAAGATAAGAACGAGGTTAGTGTCAGCTCAAGATCGACAGAAGAAATATGCAGATTAGCATAGACAACAACAAGAGTTTGATGTCGGAAGTTATGTGTTTCTAAAGGTATCTCCCTGGAAAGGGAAGATAAAGTTTGGAAAGAGAGGTAAGTTGAGTCCGTGATTTATAGGACCATTCGAAGTGTTAAAGAGAGTAGGCGAAGTGGCTTATGAAGTAGCTTTACGTCCTGAGCTGGGACATATTTATAATGTGTTTCATGTGTTAGTCTTACGATCATATAAGCAAGACTACAAGCATGTGATAGAGTATGAGCCTATTTAAGTTGAAAAAGACCTAACATATGAAGAAATTCCTACTTAGATAATTGATAGGAAAGAGCAAGTTTTAAGAAATAAGATAATATCTTCAGTAAAGGTAGTTTGGAGAAACTATAATGCCGAATAGGCTACGTGGGAGCTCGAAGAAAAGATGAAGAAAAATTATCCTAATTTTTTTATTTAACCTTATAATAGTGATTCCAGGGACAGAATCCTTATAAGGGAGGAAGAATGTAATAACCGAGAAAATTGTGTAGCATTGTAAATAAGGTTATGTATAGTTATTAATGAAATGAAGTTTGTTTAAATTTTTATGCAAATGTTATAAATGAATAAATATATGTGTGTAATATATTTATTTAAGTGATGAGAGATGTAAGTTAATAGTTAGACAAGACTAATTAATTTAATTAGTTTGAATTAACTAAGGAATAAAAAAACAATTAATCAAGTTGATTAAGTGTTAAGAGAATTAAAGCTTAGGTTATTAATTAACAAATCTTGGTTACTAGCCTTGTATGGCAATGTAAGAGAGCCCAAATTAATTATACAAGTAAGTTACTAATGGGGCAAAATAGTTAAGGAATTAAACCTAGTTGACAAGCTCAAGTTAAATGTTAATTGAGAGAGTCCAAAAAAGAATTAAAATAGCTCAAACATGAGTCCAATACAAGCCCTAATAAATCTTGCAAGGAGCCCAAAAAGTCAAGCCCAAGTCCTTGATCCAACTTCTAAAAGTGGTGATGCATTAATGATGTAATAAATGAGTTAAAAAAAGAGAAAAGAAAAAGAGATGGTGTGAGACATAGTGGGAGACATAGTGGGGAACAAAGAGGGAAACATGAAAGGAAACAAGGAGGGAAATGGGGATCATGGTTCCCTAATTTGACTACCCTAAATCCTAGCTTAATTGATTGGATGACTAGGGTAAATAGTTAGGACAAATGAGAGAAGATGAAAAGATGAGGGAGTGGACCATAAATGAAAACTAAGAAAAGAGGAGCTATTTGCAATTCTTTCATTTGAGTCTATAAATAGCCAACACCGAGAATACTTGCATTACATTACTTCATTTTCAGAAAACTAATTTAGTGAGAAGAGAAAGAGAGAGTTTGAGAGCTTGGGGAAAAGCTTAGGAGCAAGAGGAGGAAGTTCTACCAACTAAGTGAAGGTAATACCTAAAATCTTCATATATTCAATTTTCGTGTAAAGGTCTTGGATATATGTATATAAACATGTATCATACTCGTATATATATGTAAATATGTTAGATATTGATGTTAAATAACTTAGACGATGAAAAATAGTTGAAGAACCAAAGTTGCAATAAAGAAGATAAAATCTGTTTTTCCTAAAAACAGAAACTGAAATTTGAACAACTATAACTCTCATTATATTTTGAATTTTTGAGTGTGGTCAACTTGTGGTGATAGATATATAAGTTCCCTAACCCCTCAAACTGGAATTTCAAGAAAATACCTTGTAAGTTATTTATGATAGAATTTCTACTAAAACAGGCAAAACTAGAAAATCGGTAAAAGCTTGCGGCCCATTTTTTTCCGTGGACAATTTTAACTCATGAGAAAAATTAAGCCCTTTTGGAAAATAAAACTATATGGTATAACAAATCTCTTGTCCAAAGATGAACATAATCCGACTTTGGATGAGTGAGATATGACCAATTTAATATTAGGGTTTTCTCGACGAAAACTGCTACAACTCTAATTTTATAACTCAGAAGATTATGAAATTTTAACTGAAAGTATACTTTAATATAATTAAGATACTGACCAAATTTGGGAATTTTCGGGATTAAGTTCGTTATAGCAAAATTGCTAAGTTTTGAACCGAAATGATACATTTTAAAAATACTTAATAAAGTTAAAAAATTATAATAAAATTATAATAACGTTATATTTAGATGACATATCAGGCAAATATCCTAACTTCATTCGATTTCTATATTGAATGTAAGTTTCCTAACTTGTGCAATTATTATTCCGTACAAATTCTTATGATGATAATGTTATAACTTACACAAGTTTACATATTGCGCAAGTCTCCTTTATTGTTTAATTATAAATTATTCAATTGATAATAGATGCTAGTATTCATACTTATGTACATTAAAAACATTGTTTCGCTATCGAATTTCTTATGTTATTAAAGTTCTTAATATTCATGAACTGTTGAATAGATGCGTCGAGGTCAATTGTTTCGGCTAGATAATATTAATGTGCGATGATATATTGTTGAATTCGTTCAAATCATAGATGTTATTTAAAATCAAACCAATCTAAATTTCTTTGGTGCGGATTCGTGGTATAAAACTGAGATGAACGACCCTAAAAAATGGATAACAGATGTCGGGCATATAGTCCCATTTACGCTTAAGCGTTAAAATTTATATATGTGCACAATATATGGTACGATAGGTTGATCTCCTAAAGTACCTGTAGAGGATGTTTGTCGGTCTTTGTGGTTGATATTCATCCTGATGGTTTTATTTGTTCAAGGTATTTATTACCGCTCAGTACGATGGTAACAACTTGAAATCTCATTATTTCTTATTATTCAAATACTTCTCAAGTTTATTCCAATTGTTGAAGCTCAGATGTAGATGATCCCTTTTCTTGATGTTCGATGTTAAACTCTCATATTACTTGCTGGGCAATTTGTGCTCATTCTTGCTTAAACCTAATATTTGCAGCTAAACATGAAAAAGCCGAAGGATCGGGCAAGGATAAAGGGAAAAGAAAGGTGGATGAATAGGAATCATGTTATGCAATAATTAAATATTTATAATATTTGTAATGAATTTGAAAAATTTTATATATGTGTGTATTTGTAAAGGTTATAAGAACCTTGGGACTAGACGGAGATGTTTGAAATAAACTATCTAAGTTATGTTTAGTTAAATGTGTGAATTCTTAATTTAGATTTAACATTATTGACAATGTCTAGAATGTTCTGTCAAGGAAATGGGTTATTTGATTACACGCCGTTTATGCGGAAGGCCCCTTCTTTCCTGGGAACTGTCTGATTGTCAATAGTGTGAGTCTAAACTTTATATACTCAGAAGAAATTTAGGTTGAATAGTGAGCACCAGTCCACTGTAGCTAGTACATGGATTTGGGAGCGTCACATATCTAGTAATGTGTAACTCGTAAGACTTCAGTCACTTCACTACTTCGTAGGTCATCACAAGGCATCTTATACCGTATGTAACTCACATAAGACTTCACAAATTCACAGTTTATCGCCAGGACATCTTAACGCATTTCTCCAAGGCAAAATTTAGCTCTCCAAAAACTAAAATAAGTTAAACAGAACAATATATTACCCCAAAATCAAGTTCATTTGCTACATATATCTAATAGTATAATACTCTAAAATTAGCTATATATATCTGCTATTAGGTTCCATTCAAATTCAAAACCTAAAAACAGTTGTGCAATTTAAGCCTCTTATACTTCTTTACTCAGCTCCTAACATAATAATTCTTCAAAAACCCCCTCCAATGATGATAACAATAGTAGTAGTAGATTTTATAATTGAGATGATGAAAAGACGAAAAAGGGGAAATACCTTGATGTAATAAGCTTTTTTAATCTCGGCTTCAGTGACGACGGGACTAACCCCAAGAACATCGTAGTATTCCGTTTCCTTCACCATGGATCTCAAAGCTGATTAGCTTTCTGTCCCTCTTTTTCCTAAGTTCAGAGATTGTGCGGCGTAGAGTGGTCGTCGGAATTTGAAGTTTCTTAAACCCTGTGGCCACATTTAATATTTGAAAAGTCAACATTCTTTCCAAATTGCAGCAATCAGAACAAACACCAATTAGCTAAAACCATGGGTAAGAATCAATGTCTTGAATAGTCATGTAATCATGTAAGCCAGTGTGGTATACTTCTGGTATTATTAGTCTTGCTGGACTGATATCTATTCTTGGCTTTTAAGCTTTGCCCTTGGGTGGAATTCCTGGGCTATTCCCCTTGTAGGAAATATATACTCTTAAGTTTCAAATGCTTTATTACCATTTTTTTACTTCTTATTTTTTGTGTCAAGAAATTTGTTCAAATTTAAGGCAAGCTGCAGAAGCCTATAATAAGCAGCTCAAATTTAAGTTTCAATGCAAAGAATAACTAAATAGATTCTCAGCTGGGCTCATGAAGCTAAGAGGCAAATAACATAGTACTTTTTCAATTGAGTGATATTAGTGAAATAGTTTTTCGCATATAGCTAATTGAGTTCTTCCTCGGACAATCAAAATTAAGAACTGCAAATGCAACCAGATTGACAGTTTTATAGATGAAATTATGCTAACATCACAGAAATGCAGGATTGAGAATCCCTCAATCTTGAATGCAAAAGCCTCTGCATAAAATCTGAATCTTCTTAACAGAAGACTAATTCAAACAAAGAGAGCACATAGCAGAAACCATATTGGCAAAAGATAAAATTGAACAAACTCTAGATCTCTAAAAATTTACCAAAACTTAAAAATCATTAAAACCACTAAGTATTTGACAAAATAATAAAATGGGTTGATCATATCTATGGACTAGAGATGCACAAAAGGCCTGAGGCCCGCGGCCTGGCCTTGGTCCGGCCTGGGCCTGACCTGGTCAAAGCCCGGCCTAGTCAAAGCCTGGACCGGCCTGGCCCGGTCTGGAAGGCCACAAACAGGCTGCCATTTTAGTACAAAAATCTGGCCTGACCCGGCCTGTCCCAAAATCTGGCCTGGGCCTGGCCTGGTCCGGCACAATTGGCCTAGCCTGCGTGTTGACTTGTTACATGTTAGTTGTTGTCCTGTTAAAATATTGTCTTCCAACACTTAACACCACGCGTCCACGCCTTAGCGCTTAAAAAAAAATCAAAAGACACTCGACGCCTCAACGGTTAAAACTTAAAAATGTGCGAGAGCTATTCCAAAGTCAAAAAAGTCTGCTTGAGATCACTGCCCAAGGCACAACTCTGAACTCCCAAAGCTACAAAATGTGCACCAAAGCATGCTGGCACAAATGACAAAGCCATCAACTCAATTAAAAAATAAATAAAGGAAGGAAGGTTAACACACCTTTAGGCTTTAGACCACCTTTTTAGGCCAGCACAAGTCCACAGGAGCACAATTCTCATTTATCCATCCATTTAAAACATGTGATACTTTACTAGTTTACTACTTGTCTACTTTACTACCTAACCTAAGTGAGCAACACAAATCAGTAAACAATGAATTTGCAAGGTTGTAAGCTCACATGTCCGGAGAAAGCCCTGCGAAAGTTAGACACCTGCGCTACAACTTCAAGCCTTCAATCTCTGTCGGAGAAAAAAATTAGCCCAAAAGATTAGAGATATCTGCTATTCCTTCAATTCATTCTTGGAAAATTAGAATTTGTGTTTTTTTTCTTCTAATATCACATTTTTTTATCAAAAAAAATGGTGCTCAACTAGACCAGATCGGACAGGCATGACATTCTCCGCAGGCCTCAGCAGACCATTTTTTCCATCGCAAAGCCTGGCCTGGCTTGGCCTGCAGGCCTCAACAGATCATCTCTTCCATCCCCAAGTCTGGCCTGGCCTAGCCTGCAGGCCCAAAGTCAAAGCCTGACCTGGCCTGGTCAACGGCTAAAGCCTGACAGGCTCAGGCCAGACCAAACCCGGACCGGCCTGTTGTGCACCCCTATCTATGGACTATGAACAAATCAAATAAAACAGTAAAAAAAAATTAGAGAATTACCTGCAGATCCTTGAAGTACCAATAAAGTAGCAAAGCCACAGATTTTCAGCATCAATACAATAACTTGCATCATCAAACCCATCCCATATAATGAATACCAATCTCAAAAACAAAATCAATAATAAAAGATAGATAACTTGAAGCAATAACAAAAGGGGGTAAGAGTTAATAAACTATAATAAAAAGAGACCCACAAAAGAAACAGTGAGTGGCAAGCAATGAGGAAGCAATTTCTTGAAAAGCCCAAAAAAGGGTCGGTGAAATGAACAAAAGTAATCAATTTTTGTGTCATCTATAAGACTGTTTTTCAACAATAACATCACCAAAAAATAAAAATACCTGGTAAAGAGGGCCAATTGGGAGATCGCAAGCTCGGAAATCGATTGAACTATATTGTTTCCGGTTGGTATATGCCAAGTCGACGACGGATTGCATCGTTAGTATGCAGCAATTTGTGGATACTTTTCTTTTCGCAAGTCAATTTGTAGAAACTTGTAGAGGGGAACAGAAAGAGAGAGAGAGAGATTAATACGAATATTTAAGCCCTTGAGATCTGAAATATTAAAATTAAACAAAACAAACAAATTCTTTCATACACTCATATTAACACTTTCAAACAAACACTGTGAAACAAACACTTTGAAGCAAATAAATTGATTTTTAAGGTAATAAATGAACAAACAGAGATTAGAGGATTGGAGACCCCTCTTCTTCCGATTTCTCTTCCTGGAATTGAGGGCTAAGATGTTGTGCTATTATTTTAGGTTTTCGATAATGACATTTTTTCCAAACACTTCATACACAATATCAAAATCCAAAGACAAAAAGGAAAGAAGGGTGCATATAACTACCAGAATTAATAAAATTTTCAATTATTAGATACATAATTTGGGCAAAATAGAAACTTACCTCATCCTAAGTTCTCGACCGAGACCCCAATTTTGACAGACACAAGGGCGGCGTCAGAGGCCGTCAACTACTTCACTGCATGTGGCCGTCAGGCTCTGACCATGGCAGCGACAAAACCATCGAGGGTCAGACGATTGTGATGGCGCCTAGAAGAGAAATGAGGAGTTAAGTAGGTTGAGATAAGGAGAAGGGGGAGGGATTTATTGCTTGATCGGGAAATTGAAAGGAGCGAGAGAAGGACAACAGATATATGGAAGTGAAAAAGGGGTGAGGAATCTAGGTTTCTGATGCACGGGGAAACAGAGGTAGTGAAGAGGAGACGGATAGTTTGTGGGTGAGGGTGAGGGTGAAGGTGAGGGTGAGGAAGAGGAGACAATGGTTTAATTGAAGGGAAACGGAAGAGGAAGAGGAAGAGCAAGAGCAAGATCGATCGACCAATTTTGAGTTAGCACCGAGTTAACTCTTAATTAATTAAGGGTGAACTCAACAATTTTTGAAATTGATTTGATGATCTTATCTGACGTCATCTTGAACGTGTTTTTATATGCAAGGATTATTTGCACTTGCATGTGGAAGTTTCGTCAAATTATGTCATCTACTTCTTTACATATCAAATTATTCTGTATATTTTGTTCAGAATTGGAATGTTGCAAATTTCCACACTTAAATTTCTGACATTTCCGTGAAATCTGAACATATATAACTACACACATGACACAATTCAGATTTTTGCCTTTGATCTTGATGTCATCGGGAACAAGGTCAGGAATTTATTTTTTTTAGGGGATCAGACATAATATTGTAAATTCATAAATAATTTAGTAAGGTCTAGGGACACTATCCCCGATTCAAATTTTGTTTAAACATTTATTTTCTTATTGAAATAAAATTTCTTTGAATACAATGGAATTCTGTACGTGCACACCTTATGTGTGAATCAAAGAACTATGCCAAATTAAATTTTTTTGCACAAGTGTAATCCAGTTAGCTAATTTAGTTGTTAGCTTTGAGTTATTTTTATATTTTTCTTGTATTACTTCAGAATAAAATTAACTACTCACGTAATGATGTTTTCTGATTTTCTAATGCAGGAAATAAATGATAAATAAAATTAAATAAATAGAATATGTAAAGCAAATATCAAACGCACATGCACATTAATATTTATACTTGGTTTGACCTGTTAATCTTCTACTCTATCGACCTACATCCAAGGTCATGTAACAATTTATACCCAACAAGTTTTTATTAATTAATCTTCAATTAAATTACAAAAACTCTATTTACAAATTAGCTATGATTTTCTTTGGACACTTCTGCCCCATTTGTCCACTCAACCTTGAGTTATCTTTGTATATTCCTATTCACTGCTGCATCAACACAAGCCAACGCAGCTTGTTTATAATTTTTCAAAGAAAGAATATAATTACAACCGAGTTATAAATAATTTCCAACAAGAACAAAATAATCACAAGAAATAATAATTTTGAGTATAACAGTTGTAGTACAGATGAGAGAGTTGTTGTTTTCAACAACAATTAAAATATAATTTATATAATTCATTTTCTTAAAAACAATTAGTACTTTGCGGTATTTTCTCATTTCTTAAAAACTAGTCCCAAATGGAGTGACTATTCTTCAATTAGACGTCAATAAAAATTTGGTCACCGAAAGCTTGGAAATAATGGAAAGAGAAACAAGACTTCCAAAGTCAAGTATGATTTTTATGGCCGATCTGTCTTAATTGCATGAATCGCACGTTCTGAACATCAAATGGCGTGATGTACATGTTCAATAGTTTTTAATAGTGCAATGGCAAATTTCCTTTACACACAACGAATTCAATAAGAGATTAAAATCTCTCCTAAGTACTTATATTAATATATGAAACTGATATTATTATAAGTAAAAATGATAATTGTAAAAAATTATTATCATATTATTAACGCTAAAATTTGTCTGTGTACCAAATCACCAAACAGCAAACTAAAAACCTACACATAGAACAAATAATAAACACACCAATCAATGAGATTGCAACCTTCGAAATTCGGCTGGACGGTATGGTGAGAACCTTACCGAAAGTAATGGTGAATTGTCGGGAAAGGAAGCCGTGGAGCTGTGGTTGAGCGAAAAGCAGTATTATGACTATAACTCCAACTCCTGTGTCGGAGGGCATATGTGTGTGGGCATTATACTCAAATTGTTTGGCGCAACTCGGTCCAGCTAGGGTGCACTAGGGCTCAATGCATTGATAATGGGTTATGGTTTATCGTTTGTAACTACGATCCTCCGGGCAATTACATACAAGAGAGACCATATAATGAGCTAGTGGTTTGTAAGCTGAAAAGAAAACCGGTGGTTTGTACGCTTAAGAAATACTGACATTCTATTACTAACATGTAAATAGAGACAAATCTGTCTGTTAGAACATAATCATAACGTGTACAAAAACAAAGGACATATCTATTGCTGATATATATGGTCCGTCACAAATTAACTTTTTCTAATAAAAAAATTAAAATTCAATTTTTACCCTATTAAATACCAACCCACATACAAATATATAAACACCTGTTTTCATTGCCAACACAAACAATTATAAGTAAATATGTTTTCATTAAATAAAACCTCAATATCATAAATATAATCAATATCTTCTTTAATTAATAATATAATTCCTATTTTAATAATACAATAAAATATCATATGTAATACTTAAAGTCAAACAAAATTAACTAGAATTCAATCATGTCTTAAATTGGGGGTCACATCCTCCGATCCTCGTTACCCCATATCTTCCATATGTTGTGCGAAAGTTACTAAATCAAAGTGAGAATTATCATACACACAGAAACACAAAGATTTACGTGGTTCGGCAAATCGCCTACTCCACGGAGGTAGCACTGAATATATATAAACTGAAGATTGAGGGATGATTTTACAAGGAGGATACATGGGTTTATATAGGAGAGTAGAGCACACCTCTGTCAATAATGGTGTGCTCTATCTTCAACAAAATCAGCCACCACCAACCCACTACCCACCAACCTTCCAGTGAGCCACCGCCGCCTAATACCAACAATCTCCACCTTGGCGAACTTTCAAGGATTTGTGCTACCTCCAATGCACCCTTAGGTGCCAAAAACACAAGAGATATTGACCAAGTCCAAACAGTGCTGGAACTTAATCCCTGAAACCACCTTTGTTAGCATATCTACAGGATTATCTGCAGTTCCGATTTTCTGAAGTAGAATGTCACCTTCTTCTACTATTTCTTGAACAAAGTGGTACCGTACGTCGATATGTTTGGTGCGACCATGATGAACTTGATTCTTTGCCAAACATATGGCACTTTGACTGTCACAAAAAACCTTGATGTTTTCCTGACAGATTTCCAAGTCTCTGACCAAATTGTGAAGCCAAATAGCTTCCTTAATTGCTTCGGTGATCGCCATGTACTCTGCCTCTGTAGTAGACAAGGCAACGGTTGACTGTAGCATTGATCTCCAACTCACTGGTCCTCCTGCCATAGTAAACACATAACCAGTAGTTGATCGACGCTTATCGAGATCACCAGCATAGTCAGAATCGACGTATCCAACTAGACAATTGACAACAGTCTTGTCTCTTTCGAACTTCAAACCAATATCTACAGTACCTTGAATGTATTGTAGAATCCACTTCACTGCTTGCCAGTGACCTTTGCCAGGATTATGCATATACCGGCTCACCATGCTTACAACATGTGAAATGTGTGGTCTTGTACACACCATTGCATACATCAGGGCTCCAACAGCATTGGCATATGGTTTAACATTCATCTGTTGTTGTTCATCATCTATACTTGGAGACATGGATGCACTAAGTTTGAAATGTGGGGCTAACGGAGTGCTTACAGGTTTAGTCTTATCATCGATACCAAACTTTTGTAGTACATTTTTCAGATACTGAATCTGTGTCAAACAGACTGTCCCTTTTACCCTGTCTCTCTTAATTTCCACTCCAAAAATCTTCTTGGCATCTCCAAGATCCTTCATTTCGAACTCTGAGCTTAGCTGAGCCTTCAGCCTGTCAATCTCCACCTTGCTCTTAGATGCGATTAGCATATCATCCACATATAAGAGCAGATACACAAATGTACCATCTTGGAGTTTCTTCAAATAGACACAGTGATCAAACTGACTGTGTGTGTACCTTTGATTCTTCATAAAGCTGTCAAACCGCTTATACCATTGTCGGGGTGACTGCTTCAAACCATATAGTGACTTGTTTAACCTGCAAGCCCAGTTCTCTCGTCCGGGAATTTTGAACCCATCTGGCTGAGACATATAAATCTCCTCGTCCAAGGTTCCATAGAGAAATGCAGTTTTGACATCGAGTTGAGCTAGCTCGAGATCAAATTGTGCGACCAAAGCTAGTAATAAACGAATAGAGGAATGTTTAACAACATGTGAGAATACCTCATCGTAGTCTATTCCTTCCCTCTGTGCATAGCCTTTTGTTACCAGTCTAGCTTTGTACCTGATGTTGTCTTTTCCTGGAGCACCTTCCTTCTTAGCATAGACCCATTTGCATCCAATCACCTTCTTGCCTTTTGGAAGTGAAACCAACTTCCAAGTCTGATTCTGATGAAGAGATTGCATTTCTTCATCCATTGCTGCCTTCCACATACCTTGTTCTACACTAAGCATAGCTTCTTTGTAGTTGTACGGAATGTCAGCTTCAGTTATGGGAAGTGCAAATACAACCATATCAGTATATCGAGCAAGTATCTGAATATTTCTCTTCGGTCTCCTGGTGGCAATAGATTCTTCTTGATGTGTGGTCTCTTGTAGTGGTGCTTGTGCTAGTACCTCCGTCTCAACGGAGCTATCATCCCGATCGTCATCATCTTCAGGATGATCAACTATTTGAGTTGGTTTTTCTGGAGTTGCAGGATTATCTAACTCCACCTGGTTTTGATTCTCCTTTTCTACAGTTGTTTGTTTCAACATAACAGACTCGTCAAAGGTAACGTCTCTACTTATCACGATCTTCTTTGACTCATGGTTCCATAGACGGAATGCTTTAACTCCTTCACTAAAACCCATGAAAACAACTTTCTTGGCTTTAGGATCCAGTTTTGATTCCTTCACATGAAAATATGCAGAACACCCAAATATATGTAGACAATCATAATCAGAAACGGATTTTCCAGACCATACCTCCTTGGGAATTTTCCCATCTAGTGCTGAAGCAGGGAGTCTGTTGATGATAAAAGAGGCATATGACAAAGCTTCTGCCCAAAATGCCTTGCTCAATCTGGATTGGGATAACATGCATCGAACCTTATCAACCAAGGTACGATTCATTCGTTCTGCTACACCATTTTGTTGTGGTGTGCCTGACGCAGTGAAATGTCTGACTATCCCCTCGTCTTGGCAAACTTTCTGAAATGGATCTGACTTGTATTCCCCTCCATTATCAGATCTTAGCCTCTTGATTTTCTTACCTGTCTGGGTTTCAATCATTTTCTTCCATTTAAGGAAGATATCCAGAACTTCATCCTTGTGCTTCATGGTGTACACCCAGACATACCTGGAAAAGTCATCAATAAATGTCACAAAGTAATGTTTACCTCCCAATGAAGCATTTCTGGAAGGCCCCCAAACGTCAGTGTGAACATAATCCAGTGTTCCTTTCGTACGATGCATAGCAGTGCCGAACTTGACTCGTGTCTGCTTTCCCAAGACACAGTGCTCGCAGAAGTCGAGTTTTCCACTCTTAGCACCTTTTAGTAGACCCCGTTTCACCAAATTCTGCAAAGCCTTTTCACCGACATGCCCTAAGCGCATGTGCCAAAGTCGTGAAGTATCAGACGAATCTGCTTTTTCAATACAGTCGGAGACGGATGCACTCCCAGAGACTGTGTGACCATCAAGGAAATATAGATTTCTTTCTCCTATTCCCTTCATAGCTAAGAATGCATCGCGTACAACCTTCAAAACTCCACCTTCTATGGTAACCTTATAACCACTGGAGTCAAGAACCCCTAGAGATATCAGGTTCTTCTTCAAATCAGGGACATACCTGACGTCTGTCAGTCGTTTGATTGTACCGTCGTGCATCTTCAAACGTACAGTTCCAATACCGTTTGTCCGACATGCATTGTCATTTCCCATCAAGACAAACCCTCCATCGTTGTCCTCGAAACTTGAGAACCATTGTCGATTTGGACACATATGATAGGAACATCCAGAATCCAGAATCCATCTATCAAATGAATCAACTGAGGAAGAAACAGAGAATGCTGAGTCATCTTCGTCATCAGCCTTTCGTGCCATATTCGCATTAGACTTATCTTTGTTTGGACAATCTTTCTTCCAATGCCCTTTCTCGTGACAATAGGCACACTCATCATTTGCAAGACGTCTCCGAGATGATCCTCCTGACTTCGAATGGGATCTGCCTCGTTCTTCAGATTTGCCAGATTTTTTGTTGTTCGTCCTGCCTCGGGCAATAGTCAGAGCTTCTGGTGTCGAATCTCTATGATCATTTTGATCCTTTTTTCGGTACTCGTTATTCACCAAAGCATTTGAAACATCCATGAATTTAACCTCATCTTTACCATATAACAGAGTCGTGGTTAAGTGATCATATGTTTCAGGCAGAGAATTTAACAATAGCATAGCCTTATCTTCATCTATAATCTTAACATCAAGATTTTGTAGATCGACAAGTATTTTGTTGAAATTATCAAGATACTCAATCATAGGCGTACCTATCTTGAAGTGGAATCGAAAGAATTTCTTTTTCAGATAGAGTCGATTCTCTACACTCTTTGTCATATGCTTATCTTCCAACTTCTTCCAAAGACTTGAAGCCATTGTTTCTTTCATGACAAAATATTTTTGATCTTTGGCGAGACACAATCTAATTGTGCCACAGGCTTGACGGTTAACATATTTCCAATCATCATCGGAAATATTTTTCGGTTTTGATCCTAGTGCAATATCGGATCCCTCACGGAATAACAGATCCATAACTTCGCATTGCCACATGCCAAAGTTGTTTGTGCCGTCAAATTTTTTAATATCAAAATTAGCATTTGACATTGAACTTCTTTGCCAAGAACTTGTGACACCCCCAAATTCAGGTACCAATACCTCGAATTTAGTGCTCACGATAAAATACATCCATACACCTCTAAACAACATAAATCAACTAATGCGGAATAAAATAAACATATGTTGTTCATTACAAAAGGTTCGCTACGGTCCCAAGGTCTAAAACCTTAAATAAAATACATCGCAGAATAATATAATAATACAAAATGATTCCACGAATTACACAACAGGATAGTACATATAACTATTCCTTAAGCTTTCCTTTGCCTTTGTCCGCTTTGGAACTCCCCGGCTTAACTGCAATAGGTTCATGATATAGCAAGGGTGAGCAACTACTTTGCTCAGCAAGTTTAAAAACAAGAATGAAGATATATCATGAATGAATAAGAATAATAGCTGCATAGATCAACAATTTATGAACATTGATGAAATAGCTGAAATTACATAATCAAAGTTCAAATGAAACAATGAATAATGATTATTTACTGCTGAGTGGTCCAACCGACCATGAACTTTTGGCCAAAGAGTCAATCATTCGACTAACTCTTTTAAAACCTGGCCCCGTCAGTTGTACTCGAGGGGATCAGCCTCTTGTACACCATGTATATGCATAACATTTAACTCTGACTGCATCGAATGGTCGACACATTATAATCCCCTAATAAGGGTTGCTCTCTCAGTCCAAGAATCCGCACCAACAATCGGTTTTGGATAGCTTTTAAAATAATAACCTGTATGGGTCTTGCCGAAACAAATGGCGTAGACTATTTTCTTAGGCAGTTCATGAATGAAGAACTTAAACGTTTCACAATCCAACAACAGATAATGATTTCAAATGCATAAGTTGCGAATATCAATAATTATCTTGGAGGTGGAATAATTGACAGTAATTAATCCACTAATATGATTTAAGAGTAATGACTCCATTTGAGTCATGAAACTTGCAACAATATACAACACCTGTATAAAATATGAAACTTGCCCGAATGTTAATTTGAGCAAGGGTAAGGGAACTTGCATTCAATATATAAAAAGAATGAAGTTAGGGAACTTGCCCAACACAAGGGTTAGACAAGCGTTAGGAAACTTGCCTGAAGCGCTGCTACAATATTACAACACACGCTCCTTAATATCCTACACAATTAGGTACATATCCACATAACAATTAGTCACATACCGGATATTAAATAATAGTTTACACAACTCTATAATGTTCCATTCAAACAAGAAACAAAATATTAAACAAGGTTATGACCACTAGTTACGGCGTTACGACGCTTGCACGCCTATACGCCCACTTGCCTATTCGAATGCCCAAGCAATACGCAATTGCGTACGCCTAACACGCCCATTCGATTTATCTAATACTTATTGGTTAATGCTAAGTATCATTAAAATTCATAACATTCATATTTTAAAACTTAGAATGTCATTTTACAGTGTCGGGAGCATTACATGTGCTTATGCGCATGCCCGACGCTCTCCGATTGCCCCCAAAAACACATCAGTCAGACAAATGGTCAATTTGGGAATTGATCCCGACCTCAAATGGAAAACCTTAAAGAACGAAAGTTGTAGGTCTACTCGTTCTCTTTCCGAATCATCTTGAATCACCTCAATCCGAGTTCGTATGAGAAAGTTATGCCCATTTTACTAAAGGACGTCGGAGCAGTTTTGCACAGTTTCCTTACTAGCGCCGTTGGCGCTCACAATGGCCTATGGCCAGCGCCTACAGCGCTCCTATGCAGTAGCTGGCCCCGTGGCCAGCACCTACAGCGCCCAGCCAAGCGCCGTTGGCGCTAGGCCTGAGTCCCCAACGCGTTTTGCTTCCCGGAATGCTCTGTTTTGGTGTTCTAGACCTATCTTGCTTCCAATCACCATAACTCCCTCAATACACGTTCAAATTGGTCCGTTCCGGACTCTATGGACTCCTAAGACATAGGGCTACAACATATCAAAAATTTAGAGTAATCCATTAACAGTAACATGGGCCAAATCTTAGGCCAAAGTATCAACTCATGCTATATTTTCGTGTTCTTCGTGTTCTTCGTGTTCTTTACAAAAATCATCACCAAATCTTTGTTTTAATCCCTTTTTACTCCATTCCAACTGGGTTAAACTCATACCCCATGGAAGTACAATATCATAACAACAAACACATTAAACAAACACGAAATCATAGCTACAAGGTCCTCTAAATCGTCCAACAGTCCAAAGTCAATGTTTTTGTCCATTGTTCTTGCTCCATTAAGCCAAGGTAAGGATTTCTTGCGTTTTTGTTCCAATTTGAGATTATTAATAGCTTACATAACCTCTTGACAACATTTATAAACAATCACAACAAACAAAAACACCAAGAATCGCCACCAATCCGACCCACAAGCTTAAGAGCTCAAAACTAAGAAAAACTTGAAAAACTCAACAAGAAATCGAATGGAAAGGATTTGGTTATTGTTTACCTCTGCAAATCGTTCTTAGATGATTAAGGAGGTAGCTAGGCTTGATTTGGAGGGTCCTTCTTGTTCGGATTCTCCTCTTCTCCACCCGTGTGCTTCTCCTTCTTCTTTCTCTCTTTCCGGCGACTCTCCTCTGTTTTTTTTCCGGCGAGCTCCGGCGGCTTCCTTCCTCCTCCGGCGAGCTCCTCCTCTGCAGCCTCTCTCTCTCTCTCTCTATCAGCTGATGGTTTGAATGGGATGCAATGGATTGAGAGTTGAATTCAAATGGTTTGAATGGGATTGGGAGTGGAGGAGTAAATTTGGGAATGGGTTGGGAGCTCTATGTGTTTGCCGACAACTCACTCTCTCTCTCAATTCTAATTGGTTGTTGGGTTTTGGTTGGTCCCCTCTTGGACTAACAAGCCAAATCAAATACCAGAAAATACCAAAAATATATCCGAAAACTCCCACTTTTGTACCAAAACTGGTAAATAACTCTACCCAAAATTAAAATGGGTATTACCATAAATATTGGGATAGGTAAAAGTAATTATTATGGGATTTGTCCAAATATTCGGAACACCCATTTAATACATTTCGGATACGGATAAAATCACGTATCAGCTCAAATAAAATTTCCGACACTTGGAAAAATTATTCGTACGCATACACGTATTTATGAAATTTATTAACATCGAAAAAGACACAAAAATTTTATGGCGTGAATAGTGCCTCGGGAAAACGTGCCCCGTGAATAGTGATTTAGCGACGCTACGCGAAATCAATTATTCACTTAAACAAAACCATAATACGAAATATTTCATGCATTCACATAATCCAAGTTGTCACACAACCTTTAAACATGCAACACAAAAATAATATTAATAAAATATAATATATTAATATTACTCAAAAATTTGAATTACAAGGAAATTCCAGAATTCTCGGTCGTTACATCCTCCCCTCCTTATAAGAATTCTGTCCCCAGAATTACGGTCAAGGTACGGAAAACTTAACGGGTTTACTCAAAAAGATGCGGATAATTCTTCCTCATCTTCTCTTCTAGCTCCCACGTAGCTTCTTCAGCTGCGTGGTTCCTCCAAAGTACTTTGACCGAATGGATGACTTTATTTCTTAACTTCTGTTCTTTCCTATCTAATATCTGGATAGGAATCTCCTCATATGATAAGTCCTTCTCCACTTGGATCGGTTCATAGGATATCACATGCTTGTAGTCGGGTTTATATGGCCGCAACACAGAAACGTGGAACACGTTATGAATGTGCTCAAGTTCAGGGGGTAAAGCTACCTCGTATGCCACTTCACCTACCCTCTTTAAAACTTCAAATGGTCCTACGAACCTGGGACTCAATTTTCCCTTCTTACCAAATCTGATCTTCCCCTTCCAGGGAGATACCTTCAAAAACACAAAGCTGCCAACTTCAAAGTCTCGCTTTTGACGATGCAAATCGGCGTATTTCTTCTGTCGATCCTGAGCCGCTACCAATCGAGCTCTTATCACTTTGACGACATCCACAGTCTGTTGCACTAATTCAGGTCCCAACAGTCTTCGTTCACCGACTTCGTCCCAACACAGAGGTGTTCGACACTTCCTTCCGTATAATGCTTCGTAAGGCGGCATGCCAATACTTGCATGATAACTGTTATTATAAGCAAACTCCACCAATGGTAGGTGATCATCCCAGCTGCCTTTAAAATCCATCACACATGCTCTGAGCATGTCTTCAAGCGTCTGTATCGTTCGTTCGCTTTGCCCATCCGTTTGAGGATGATACGCCGTACTCAACCTCAACTGGGTTCCCAACCTTTCTTGTAAGCTCTTCCAGAAATTCGACGTGAAGCGCGGATCTCTGTCAGATACAATAGATACCGGTACTCCCATGTCGCGACACAATCTCTTTCACATATAATTTTGCTAGCTGCTCCAGATTGTATCTTATCTTGATCGGTAGAAAATGTGCGGATTTAGTTAAACGGTCCACGATCACCCAGATCGCGTCGTAACCTTTCTGAGTTGGTGGAAGCCCCGTCACAAAATCCATCGTGATATGCTCCCACTTCCACTCCGGAATCTCCAGTGGTTGTAGCAGTCCACCCGGTTTCTGATGTTCCGCTTTTACCCTCTGACATGTCAAACATCGCCCAACACATTCTGCTACCTCCCTCTTCATGTTCGGCCACCAGAAGTGCTGACGCAAATCCTGATACATCTTGGTACTACCAGGGTGTATCGAATATCTTGTAGAATGAGCTTCTTGCAGAATCTCTTCTCTCAACTCCGGAACCATCGGTATCCAGATTCTCCCTTCAAACCTTAGCAATCCCGAGCTATCAGACTTGTACTTTAATTCCTCTCCTTCTGAGATCCGCTTCTTTATGGCGATACATTCATCATCCTTTTTCTTGAGCCTCCTTTATCTTGTCTAATAAAGTCGGACTCGCCTCTACTGCGAACAGTTTTCTCGTTTGCATTCGTCGGATAGTTGACTTCCAACTCCAGTCTTTCCATATCCTTGATCAATTCCTCTTGAGCTGTCAGCATCATCAACTTATCTCTGCCCTTCCTACTTAGAGCATCAGCAACTACATTGGCCTTACCGGGATGGTATAGAATCTCACAGTCGTAGTCCTTGATCAACTCCAACCATCGCCTCTGCCTCATGTTTAGTTCCTTTTGGGTGAAAATATACTTCAGACTTTTATGGTCTGTGTATATCTCACACTTCTCCCCATACAGATAGTGTCCTCCAAATCTTCAGAGCAAACACTACTGCCGCTAGCTCCAAGTCATGAGTCGGATACCCCTTCTCATAGTCCTTCAGCTGCCGTGACGCGTACGCAATGACCTTCTCATGCTGCATCAGTACGCACCCAAGGCCTTTGTGTGACGCATCACTGTACACCACGAATCCCCCTGTATTATCTGGCAGTGATAACACAGGTGCTTCACTAAGTTTCTTCTTCAACTCCAAGAAACTCTCTTCGCATTTATCCGTCCATACAAACTTTACAGTCTTCCTGGTCAAATTTGTCAACGGTGTCGCTATCTTTGAAAAGTTCTGAATAAATCTCTGATAGTAACCTGCTAATCCCAAGAAACTTCGGACCTCGGTCGGCGTCCTTGGCTGCTCCCAGTTTATTACTGCTTCTACCTTGGCAGGATCCACCGATACACCATCTTTGTCAATCACATGTCCCAAAAACTGCACTCTTTGTAGCCAAAATTCACACTTGGAAAACTTTGCATACAACTTCTCCTTTCTTAGCGTTTCCAGGGCTATCCTTAAATGCTCGACGTGTCCCTCCTCCGTCTTCGAGTAGACTAAAATGTCATCTATGAAAACAACAACAAATTTATCTAGGTATTTCTTGAACACTCTGTTCATCATGTCCATAAATGCTGCTGGCGCGTTTGTCAGCCCAAACGACATCACCAAAAACTCAAAGTGTCCATATCGAGTTCTGAATGCTGTCTTTGGAATATCCTCCTGCCTTACCTTCAGTTGGTGATACCCCGTCCTCAAGTCAATCTTCGAAAAGTATTTCGCTCCCTTTAATTGATCGAACAAATCATCAATTCTGGGCAACGGGTACTTGTTCTTAATCGTGACTTTGTTCAACTCCCGATAGTCAATGCAAAGCCTAAGCGATCCGTCTTTCTTCTTTACGAACAGTACTGGCGCTCCCCATGGAGATACAGTTGGACGAATATACCCTTTATCTAGCAATTCCTGCAATTGAACCATCAGTTCTTTCATTTCCACCGGTGCCATTCTGTACGGTGCCTTTGAGATCGGTGCGGTTCCCGGTACTAAGTCGATCACAAATTCCACTTCTCTATCCGGTGGCAATCCCGGTATCTCATCTGGGAAAACATCTGGGAATTCCCTTACTACAGGTATCTGACCCAACTCACCCTCTACTCTTCGGGTATCAACCACGTGAGCCAGATAGCCTATACAACCCTTCCTTAGCAATTTCTTCGCTTGCATCATCGTCAGACAACAAGATTGTCTCGGTGATTTACTACCGTAAAATACGACCTTCGACTTATTTGGAGTCTTCAGGTGTATACTTTTCTTCTGGCAGTCGATCACAGCAGCCCCGTGACTAGACAACCAATCCATCCCAAGAATTACATCAAATTCTCCTAGTCGTATCGGAATTAAATCTGTACGCTCAGTTTATACCCGTTTATCTCAGCACAACAATTTCTATGAATGTATTCCACAGGAATAACTTCTTTATTAGCTACTTCCACATTCATTGGATTCTCTAATTTCTCACGAGGTAAGTTTAGCCGTTTAGCAAATTCATCCGACACAAATGAACAGGTAGCTCCCGAATCAAATAATACATATGCATTAATATTATTGATCGAAATAATACCTGACACCACATCCTTTGATTCCATCGCATCCTGCACTGTCATGTTGAAGGTGCGTGCTACTGGTCTGTTCTGCTGTGTTGGCCCTCCGATAGTCAGCTTACTGTTGTTCCCTTGGTTTAGCACTGCCTGCATCACTCTTCCTCTTTGGGCAATCCTTCTTCTGATGATCTGAAGCGCCACAAGAAAAACAACTCCCGGTCTTCGCCTTTGGGCATTGTGGGGCAAAGTGCCCTGGTTGACCACAGTTGAAACAAACCCCTTTTCCTTTCATGCATTCTCCAAAGTGATTCCTTCCACATTTCTCGCATTTATTGCCCTTCCTTGCATCCCCTCCGGATTTGCTTCCCGTCATCTGGCTGTCGTTCCATTTTCTCTTATTTGGGTTACTCCCCCCGCTGCTACCTTCCTTATGACCATCATGGCTCTTCTTCTTTTTCTGATCTTGGTTGTGCTTTGCCAAAGCTTCGCTTCCTCCCTCAGCAATGATTGCTTTCTCAAGTAATGTAGAAAATGTGTTGATCTGCAAAACCGTAACCTTACTATACACCCAAGGTTTCAGTCCTTGTTCAAATCTCTTTGCCCGCCTAGCTTCGGTGTCCACCTGATGTGGAGCAAACCTAGCTAACTCATTAAATTTCGCGGCATATTCCGCAACTGACATGCCTCCTTGCTTTAGTTCCAGGAACTTTATCTCCATGCTTGCCTGCATGCTTGCTGGAAAGTAATTTTCGAAAAAAAAAACAGCTCCTTGAAACGAGCCCATGCAATCGTGCCTTCCCCAGCTCGATCCTTATTCGCCTTCCACCAGTAATTTGCCTCACCTTTCATCATGAAAGTGGCAAACGATGTCTTCTGCTCTTCGGCCACCCTTGCGACCTCGAACACCTTTTCCATTTCTTCCACCCATGTTTGGGCTTCTATCGGATCTGTAGTCCCACGAAACTCCGGTGGTCCTACTAATTTGAAAGTCCTTAAAATTTGCCAAGTGACTCCCTGGCTGATCAACTGCAGCGGCTTGTCTGCCCTGCATTGCTTCTGCTAATAAGTTAACAAAAGTCCTCATAGGGTCTGCTTGACCCCCCTCGTTATTCACCGACTCCTCAACCCTTTGGTTACGCGGTCGTCCTCTTGGTGCCATGATCTGCTAAAAGAAAACCGTCAGCGTTTACTAACAGATTTAGGCCTCATGCAATAAGTCATTTAAGTCAACAATCAAAAGCAAAAAGCATCTATCAAACACGTTTGATTTAAATAAAATAACTGCATTTATAATCATACACCACTGTTTTAATACAACCAGACTCAACACGTGGCATACTCCTATAAATGCTAAATGGCATAGCATGCTAATCATTAAATATCCCCTAACAAACAAAATTGGGGAATAATAACCTTCCACCCCTCTATTAGAAACAAAATTGAGGGTTCAACCACTATCCCATACATGCTGCAAGCATAAGGATTTACAACATAAGTATGCCCCTATTATAACAAAAGTGGGACCTACTACAAACATAATGCTAAAAATACACATCACCGCCTGCTGCGGCGAATTGCAACTCGGAGCTCCCGTCGAGCTAGTCTGTCGACCACTCGGCGCCTAATCACGCGCCTACTACTCCCCTCATCCCTGGGGTACCTCCTCACCCTGTCCATCAGCCTGCCTATGGAAGTAGTCAAGCCTAAACGGAGGGAATCAATCTCTGCAGTCCGGGCTGCCAACTGCCCTATGGCCTCATCTCGCTCCAAACGAGTAGTCTCCAGCTGATCTTCTACCCGCTCTATCTGTCCTACTAGCATCACATTCCTCTCTAATAGGTCATAAACCATCACACCAAGCTGAACAGAAACCCCACGCCGACCGTGAGCCACTGCCTCTAGGTCGGCAATCCGCTGGTCCTTTTCCTGTAACTTCTGGGTCAACTCAGTCTTTTCCCCCATAGTCTGATATGCCAATGACCTGTACTGCTCTTCTCGGTCCTGGTGCTCCTGGTTCTGCTCCTCTAAATGAGTTACTCGATTCTCGAGCTCCTCGTTTCTATTCGTCAGCTCTTCGATAATATCACTAGCAGTAGTGCCCATGCCATCTGCATACTCAGGTGGCTCATCATCCTCCGTCAATGGATCCTCCTCGGGGTCCTCATCCTCCGTCACTGGATCCTCCTCGGAACCATACTCGGCCTCGGACTCATCCCTAGTGTCCATCATCTCTGGCTCACTCGGCTGCACCTCCACTAACTGCCCGGCGTCCACATGAATGTCTGTGAACTCTACCTCTCTAGCAGGACTGTACTCTCCCATCTCAGACATCCTACAGCCACAAAACAACAAACAAAAAGACAGCAAGATGTCAGTGTCACAATAAAATATATTCATTGATAAAATGAAATGATATTTTATCATGCACAACTCGGCTCGATGGATTTCCACAATCCACCTCCAGACATGACCATCAAATGAATCTCCTTGATCCATCACCTAGCGTACTCAATACGAGTTTAATACTAAGGTTATAACCTAGGTTTCACAAATCCTAAAGTTTATAACCTAAAGCTCTGATACCAACCTGTGACACCCCAAATTCAGGTACCAATACCTCGAATTTAATGCTCACGATAAAATGCATCCATACACCTCTAAACAACATAAATTAACTAATGCGGAATAAAATAAACATATGTTGTTCATTACAAAAGGTTCACTACGGTCCCAAGGTCTAAAACCTTAAATAAAATACATCGCAGAATAATATAATAATACAAAATGATTCCACGAATTACACAACAGGATAGTACATATAAACTATTCCTTAAGCTTTCCTTTGCCTTTGTCCGCTTTGGAACTCCCCGGCTTAACTGCAATAGGTTCATGATATAGCAAGGGTGAGCAACTACTTTGCTCAGCAAGTTTAAAAACAAGAATGAAGATATATCATGAATGAATAAGAATAATAGCTGCATAGATCAACAATTTATGAACATTGATGAAATAGCTGAAATTACATAATCAAAGTTCAAATGAAACAATGAATAATGATTATTTACTGCTGAGTGGTCCAACCGACCATGAACTTTTGGCCAAAGAGTCAATCATTCGACTAACTCTTTTAAAACCTGGCCCCGTCAGTTGTACTCGAGGGGATCAGCCTCTTGTACACCATGTATATGCATAACATTTAACTCTGACTGCATCGAATGGTCGACACATTATAATCCCCTAATAAGGGTTGCTCTCTCAGTCCAAGAATCCGCACCAACAATCGGTTTGGATAGCTTTTAAAATAATAACCTGTATGGGTCTTGCCGAAACAAATGGCGTAGACTATTTTCTTAGGCAGTTCATGAATGAAGAACTTAAACGTTTCACAATCCAACAACAGATAATGATTTCAAATGCATAAGTTGCGAATATCAATAATTATCTTGGAGGTGGAATAATTGACAGTAATTAATCCACTAATATGATTTAAGAGTAATGACTCCATTTGAGTCATGAAACTTGCAACAATATACAACACCTGTATAAAATATGAAACTTGCCCGAATGTTAATTTGAGCAAGGGTAAGGGAACTTGCATTCAATATATAAAAAGAATGAAGTTAGGGAACTTGCCCAACACAAGGGTTAGACAAGCGTTAGGAAACTTGCCTGAAGCGCTGCTACAATTAGGTACATATCCACATAACAATTAGTCACATACCAGATATTAAATAATAGTTTACACAACTCTATAATGTTCCATTCAAACAAGAAACAAAATATTAAACAAGGTTATGACCACTAGTTACGGCGTTACGACGCTTGCACGCCTATACGCCCACTTGCCTATTCGAATGCCCAAGCAATACGCAATTGCGTACGCCTAACACGCCCATTCGATTTATCTAATACTTATTGGTTAATGCTAAGTATCATTAAAATTCATAACATTCATATTTTAAAACTTAGAACGTCATTTTACAGTGTCGGGAGCATTACATGTGCTTATGCGCATGCCCGACGCTCTCCGATTGCCCCCAAAAACACATCAGTCAGACAAATGGTCAATTTGGGAATTGATCCCGACCTCAAATGGAAAAACTTAAAGAACGAAAGTTGTACGTCTACTCGTTCTCTTTCCGAATCATCTTGAATCACCTCAATCCGAGTTCGTATGAGAAAGTTATGCCCATTTTACTAAAGGACGTCGGAGCAGTTTTGCACAGTTTCCTTACTAGCGCCGTTGGCGCTCACAATGGCCTATGGCCAGCGCCTACAGCGCTCCTATGCAGTAGCTGGCCCCGTGGCCAGCGCCTACAGCGCCCAGCCAAGCGCCGTTGGCGCTAGGCCTGAGTCCCCAACGCGTTTTGCTTCCCGGAATGCTCTGTTTTGGTGTTCTAGACCTATCTTGCTTCCAATCACCATAACTCCCTCAATACACGTTCAAATTGGTCCGTTCCGGACTCTATGGACTCCTAAGACATAGGGCTACAACATATCAAAAATTTAGAGTAATCCATTAACATTAACATGGCCAAATCTTAGGCCAAAGTATCAACTCATGCTATATTTTCGTGTTCTTCGTGTTCTTCGTGTTCTTTACAAAAATCATCACCAAATCTTTGTTTTAATCCCTTTTTACTCCATTCCAACTGGGTTAAACTCATACCCCATGGAAGTACAATATCATAACAACAAACACATTAAACAAACACGAAATCATAGCTACAAGGTCCTCTAAATCGTCCAACAGTCCAAAGTCAATGTTTTTGTCCATTGTTCTTGCTCCATTAAGCCAAGGTAAGGATTTCTTGCGTTTTTGTTCCAATTTGAGATTATTAATAGCTTACATAACCTCTTGACAACATTTACAAACAATCACAACAAACAAAAACACCAAGAATCGCCACCAATCCGACCCACAAGCTTAAGAGCTCAAAACTAAGAAAAACTTGAAAAACTCAACAAAAAATCGAATGGAAAGGATTTGGTTATTGTTTACCTCTGCAAATCGTTCTTAGATGATTAAGGAGGTAGCTAGGCTTGATTTGGAGGGTCCTTCTTGTTCGGATTCTCCTCTTCTCCACCCGTGTGCTTCTCCTTCTTCTTTCTCTCTTTCCGGCGACTCTCCTCTGTTTTTCCGGCGAGCTCCGGCGGCTTCCTTCCTCCTCCGGCGAGCTCCTCCTCTGCAACCTCTCTCTCTCTCTCTCTATCAGCTGATGGTTTGAATGGGATGCAATGGATTGAGAGTTGAATTCAAATGGTTTGAATGGGATTGGGAGTGGAGGAGTAAATTTGGGAATGGGTTGGGAGCTCTATGTGTTTGCCGGCAACTCACTCTCTCTCTCAATTCTAATTGGTTGTTGGGTTTTGGTTGGTCCCCTCTTGGACTAACAAGCCAAATCAAATACTAGAAAATACCAAAAATATATCCGAAAACTCCCACTTTTGTACCAAAACTAGTAAATAACTCTACCCAAAATTAAAATGGGTATTACCATACATATTGGGATAGGTAAAAGTAATTATTATGGGATTTGTCCAAATATTCGGAACACCCATTTAATACATTTCGGATACGGATAAAATCACGTATCAGCTCAAATAAAATTTCCGACACTTGGAAAAATTATTCGTACGCATACACGTATTTATGAAATTTATTAACATCGAAAAAGACACAAAAATTTTATGGCGTGAATAGTGCCTCGGGAAAACGTGCCCCGTGAATAGTGATTTAGCGACGCTACGCGAAATCAATTATTCACTTAAACAAAACCATAATACGAAATATTTCATGCATTCACATAATCCAAGTTGTCACACAACCTTTAAACATGCAACACAAAAATAATATTAATAAAATATAATATATTAATATTACTCAAAAATTTGAATTACAAGGAAATTCCAGAATTCTCGGTCGTTACAGAACTACTGGTGGATGGTGGGTTTTGATCTTCAACTTTTTCTTCGCCTTTTGAACCATCCATTGTGCTTCAAAACAAACTTATAGAGCTCAATTAAGTAACAACAGTACTTTAGGAGCATAATTAGCAAAAACGGATGGCACGGTTGCGTCCGGAATGGTCCAAAACCTTGGAAATGATACTGAGTTTGTCAAAAACGGACTTAAAAAGAGCTCAAACGGATCAAAATACCAAAAAATATTAAACGAAATATTCCGTTATCTTTAACGAAATATTCTGACGGCGTTTACTGATGTCACTGGGTCGACCCAGCTGCTGGATCGGGTTCTGGGTCAATAATGGTGTGCTCTATCTTCAACAAAATCAGCCACCACCAACCCACTACCCACCAACCTTCCAGTGAGCCACCGCCGCCTAATACCAACACCATATTCTCTAATCTGTTCATCTCCCGTGTTACCACCGTCAATAGTCCCAAAAATACTTTACAAAAAAATCAATACTCAAAATCGAGTGCCACAATTTGTCACGTCTACCCATGTCTTAGAAGGTGTTTGTCTTCAGTTTTCGCATTGATCGAACTTGTTGGGCCCATTTTTTGTATTTTCTTATGTATTTTTACAAAATGCGTTAGCTTTATCAGTAACGATAACTCAGAACCCCGAAAGCACACTAATCAAACCACCATCAATTTTCAACCAAGTCGTGTAGAATTTTGGCATCATCAATGGTATACTCCATTTTAATATAAATTCATGCGATAAATTTAGTTGCCAAAAATGTACTATTGTAATGTATGTGCAAGACAAAAAGACCAAAATCAAACAAAAAAACCTAATGACTTGAAATTAAAGAACCAGTGTTCAATTAGGATCCTATTAGCTTGGTCAAAAATTTCGGGGTTCTTTACAGAAATATACAACAATTAGAAAGTAATTACACTATTAATGCATTCACAAAATAATTACAAAAAAATAAAATAATTACAAAAAGAGTACAACAAATTCAAACCATTCAATTTCACATTAATAAAGAAACCTAAAATCAAGGAGAAATAACTACCATAATTAATAATTCAAATTCAAATATTTGGGATCTAACAACAAAAACAAATCCATAATTCAAAATTCAAATCAAAAGGAGGAAAAACACATATTCTCATCATTCTTGTCATCTTCCTCTTCTACTCTTTTATCGCGACCCAACTCCCCTTCTCTCATCTTCCTCTCTTTCGCTCCTCTGTTCTTCTGCCGCCGTCGCCTCCGACCCCCACCCTGATCGCCCTTTCCTCCCCTTCCTCATCCTCCTCCGCCGCGAATTTAAATCTGTTGTATTGCAAACATTGAATAGAGCCAGATTCAGTGTGGCAGTAGATTCCTTCCTTGAGACAGGTTAGTTTGGGTGCTTTGTCTTCCTTTTTTAATTCATTTTGGGACAGTGTTAGTCCAGGCCCCCAACCATTAATTTTTCATTTAGTGACATGATATTGTTGGTTATTCCTCTAAGGGCCGTCCTCAATGTGAGTTTCGCCTACCACTTCAACTCGGCAGACCCTGGGATATCATTTCAACTAGGCAGTGTTATCTTTATCTTTTTAAAAAGTTTACCACTATGCCTACTGAAATTAATTCATGAAATGGCCGATTAAGATTCCAATTTTTTCTTGTAACAGAGCAATCATATAGTCGCACTGAAGGTTCTTTTTCTATTTGGATTTGTAGCAAAAGATATTGTGATTGTCTATTTGTCTTTTTCTGCTTATGAGCAATACGGTGTACATTAGTACCACGTAGCAACTCTATTGTCTTTGATTTTGGCATTAAGTGCCTCTGGTGACCTATTTGCTTCATTTTCCTGACTTGCTATTATTTCTAAATATGTGCAGGAAGACTGCTTCTACGACCTGCCTTACAATACTGGGTATCAAATTTTCGTGCTACGTTTACGGAAGACAAGGGACGAAATTATGAAGTGTACTCTCTATATATGTAGTTATATACTTTGATTGAAGAACTGTGGTAGCTTTAGATGGTTAATTGTAAAGATAATGAATGATTATGTAGTGGATGATTTTATTAAGTTAATAATATTTTAGTTTTTTTTTGTATTTTTGCCATTATTTGCAATGGGAACATTGAGCCAGCCAGGTACACAAAAAGAGTGTCAAATTTTGATTTGGCAACAATATAATTCGTTACCAAAGCATTGAACAAGTTTTAATATAGCAACAATTTGTTATAAATTTAGCAACACATTTTCGTTGCTAATGGCATTAAAAATATAATATTTGGCAACGAAAAATTAACCTAATAACAACGGAGAGGATATTGTTGCTAATACAAAAATAAAAGGTAACATTTTTTATCGTTGCAAATCATATCAACTTTCGTTGCACATATAAAGAAACGTCAACATATAATGTCGTTGCTAATCGACGACTTTCGTTGCTATTGAAAAATAACCAGCAACAAACATTTTCGTTGCTGATTCGCCATAATGTCGTCAAATAATATAATCAGCAACGAAAATCGTTGCTAAAAAGTTTACATTCCGCAACGAAAGCAAGCTTAGGCAACAATTTTCATAATTTACTACAACGAAAAATGTCGTTGCAAAATGGTGTCAATTGCAACGAAAATGCATGGCGTTGCAAAAAAAAAGAGTTCATTTCGTTGCCAATTAGCAGGCTTTTGCAACGAAATGGGGTTTTTAGCAACGAAATTTTAATTATTCTGCAACAATACATTTTGTTGCTAAAGGATCGATGTCTCTGTACGAAAGCCAAATTTCGTTGCAAAATGTATTACTTTTGGCAACGAAAAAAATACGTTCGTTGCGGAACAATTAGCAACGCTCATTGCGCAACGAAAGACGCAACGACAGTAAAGTCGTTGCCAAAACCCTTTTGCAACGAAATTTGACACCTTTAGCAACGAAAATCAGTTGTTGCTGAAGCCCCATTTTTTTGTAGTGTGAGTTACTGTTCTGATTTTTTTTTTTTTACGATTTGGTTACCCACAAAAATTAAAATGGTTACCTTTGTATGAAGGTTTGGCTACCAACTGCATCACATTCAAAATTAATTGTTAACCTATAAAAACTGAATTGGTTACCTTGGTCTGAAAATTTGGCAACCAACTGCATAAAGGCTTGACTACTAACTGCATCACATTCAAAATAAATTTGTAACCTAATAAAATTAAATTGGCTACCTTAGTATGAAGGTTTGGCTACCAAATGCATGAAGAGTTGGCTACCAACTGCATCCCATTCAAAATAAATTGGTAACCTAATAAAACTGAATTGGTTACCTTGATATGAAGGTTTGACTACCAACTGCACTATTAAAAAAATGCAGGTGTGAAGGTGGATTGGTTACCTTGGTATGAATGTTTGGTTACCTTGGTATGAAGGATTGTTTACCAATTGCACTATAAAAAAACTGCAGGTGTGAAAGTGGTTTGATTACCTTTGTATGGAGGTTTGGTTACCTTAGTATGAATGTTTGACTACCGTGGTATGAAGGTTTGGTTATCAAGAAGAGGGACAAAATAAACATGGATTTAGCCACCTTCTTTGATCTCTAGCGTGTTTGTCATAGCCATGCTCGCCATGCTTCTTCTTCTTCTTGTCGTGCCACTTGTCTTCGTCGTGTTGATCGGCGTTGCTATCGCCATGGCCGTCGGGGATCTTATCCTTGACTTTGTTGACGATTCCACCGCCTCCATAGCCACCTTCCTTGTGATCGCCGTCGTTGTTTCTGAAAAAGTTTCCCACAATGTAGGCCAAGTTGCCAACAACTGATTACCTTTATGTTAATTGTTTAGACTGATAGGTAGTCGTGATTATTTAATTGTTTTATCCCAAGAAATAAGTTTATGCTTTTTGGTTAAAGTTAATCTATTAAAATAACCAACTAAATTAAAGGGATAAGAATGCACTAATTTTGTAAAAAAAATATTGCATATATACTAATTTTGTAAATATTTTATGTATGCACTTTTATTGTAAATTTTTCTAAAAAAGTATTATAAAGTGTAAATGTCCCTAAATTTCGCGCAATCGTCTTTAAAGCTCCTCTACAAATTTAGGCTTACCAGGACTACTTGTGATTCAGTAGCTCGAACAACCTGTCAATAAATAAATATTTTAATTTTGTGCATAACTGACACACTCAACCTTAAGAATAATGTATCATTCACTGGAAATAAGACTAGTTAATATTACAACTGAAATAACATTACAGTGACCGTCATTTTCGGGTGGACCAAAACATAAAACTAGAAAACCCTGAATAAAAGACTTGTTGTTGAGCCTTTCTTTTCCACCCGTGCAACTCTTATATCATGGAATACCAAACGAATACAGTATAATATATATATATATATATATATATATATATATTAATATATATATATATATATATATATTGTGCAAGATTGATAAGTTTCTAAGTGATCAAATTCTCTAAAAGCTACGATATACAAAGAATAAAATTTGTTGAAAGGGAACGTGTGCACTAAGCAAAGCAGTCGCTCTACTCAATCCTGTAATTATTCTATACAGGGTGACATGGGACATTCAATCAAATGGCCTTTTACTGCATGTCATGGGCTTGTGATGAGAACAAAACATCATATGACTGAAACCTAGAGTAAATTGAAGGAACTCAATTTTGAAGAATCATTACAGCGCACAACGTCATGATCGTACAATATGGCATAGTTAATGATTGTACAATCTTGGCATCAATATTTTAAATCATACAATATGTAGAAGCTAAACTTTCGTAGGCCCATGTTGCAGAAGCTTGGTAAGTGCTTTACCAACAAGTTATAAGCTTAGTATACTAGTGGAAGTGCTTTCAAACAATAAAAACATTGATACAGGAAACAAGGTGCTAGTATAAACAAGCAGATGAGTACCTTTCTCCTTAATATCTGTAAGGAATCCAGCGTAATTATCCAGCCAGTCAAGGGTAACAACTAATGGTAGCCGTGGATCGAGCTGAAACACATCTGATATAAACACAACATACTGTAACCTTATTATTAGTCTTAAACTGATAAATATAAATATAAATACATACATACATACATATATATATATATATATATATATATATATATATATATATATTCTCAAAAGTATTGTAATTAGTAGCTGCATGAAAAACATAGAAATTAAAGCCCTAAATTGCATTGGCAGCATAATATAAAATTTTATAATCTAATTAGTCCCATTTTTAATTTGTTAGTCACAATCAAGTAGTGAGTGTGTGTATCTACAGTGCGTGTATATTGTTTGTGTGTGTGTGAATAACTTCAAAAATTAAGCCCTAATTTTCAATTTTGGGGTTCAAAAAATAGGGTTCAAATTTGAGATTCTACTTACATTGGTTCGATTTGTATATAATAAGGAACAATTGGAGGTAGTAGATACCTTTATCAATAAGAAAATAGGGTACAGAAAAGAGGAGGAGTACATGTACCTGAGAAACCGACGTCGTCGAGGAGGAGCGAAAAACCAAAGTCGCGCGTAGGAGGGAGAAAGAAGTGAAATTGAAGTGGCGCCTCTGCTAGCATATTAAAATTTTAATTACACCGTTGCTGATCACAAACTCAACGACCGACGATGACGTCGCCCATTACAATGTTGCCGTCACTATTTTTTTTGGCGCAGGAGGGAAATTTTTGCGGTTTTGTTTTTTCATTCAGCGACGGAGGGTGCCATCACTTTACTCCTGTCCGTCCCTAAAAATTTTCCAAAACTGAGTTGCGACGGTGCTCTTCAGTGACGGTACTGCCGTCGCTGAATAGTCATTTGCGAAATATCCGCCGCTAATATTGGCCCTACTTGATTCCTTCAATTCTTGAAGTAAATTGCGGTATTTTCTCATTTCTTAAAAACTGATCACAAAATGTAGTTACTATTCTTCGACCTCAATAATAGTTTAGTCCTAATGGGACCAAAAGCTTGGAAAATAATGGTCGATCTTTCTTAATTGCATGAACATCAACTGGCGTGATGTACATGTTCAATCTGTTTAGATAGTACAATGGCAAATTTCCTGCATACACACACAAGGAATTCAATAAGAGATTTAAAAACTCTTGTAAATATTTATATTAATATAGAATTAATATTTTTCAAGAAAAAATTATAGTTATACAAAATTGTTATTATATAAATAGTTAACGAATCCATACTAATTAATGTTAGATCAAGGATTTTATGAAAATAATAAATTTATTTGTAAAAATATTAATTCTCTATTATCAATATCAAGTTTTACTTGTGAATTAATATGACTCATTTTGATTCAAAGGTTGAATTTAGGAATCAAATTTAAATGAAAAAAGACTACCTCGAGGTTCTTAATTTCTATGCAATTATATCGTACGAAAAAAGAAGTTTTCTACAAAATTTTGTATCATAGAAATAGAATATTCATCTTATATCCGCAAAGTTAGGCACATCGTTCGGCAGTCTACTTTATCCCGTGCACGAGACTTTAGGTCTTATTGCATGTTCCATGAATCATGATATCACCATGGATATCACATATACTACGTCATCCTAAGTTTTTATTACGTACTTTGCTCTATATATATACCTATCCATATGCAACAACATTTTGCATCAAACTAAGCCTAAGAAAATGGGGTTTTTTAATATCTCTATATTTGCTCTTATTTTCATGCTAGGGTTACAAATGTTTCCTTCTTCCGTCGCCCAAAGCTCACCACAAGACTACCTCGACGCCCACAATACAGCTCGTGCAGCAGTTGGCGTCGGCCCCTTGACATGGGACGACACAGTGGCAAGCTACGCTCAGGGTTACGCCAGTCAGCGAAGCGGAGATTGCAACCTTCAGCATTCTGGTGGACCGTATGGTGAGAACCTTGCCGGAGGTACTGGTGACTTGACCGGCAAGGCAGCCGTGGAGCTGTGGTTGGGCGAGAAGCAGTATTATGACTATAACTCCAACTCCTGTGTTGGTGAGGAGTGTAGGCATTATACTCAGGTGGTTTGGGGCAACTCGGTCCGGCTAGGGTGCGCTAGGGTTCAGTGCAGTAATGGTGGGTGGTTTATCACTTGTAACTACGATCCTCCAGGAAATTACATAGGAGAGAGGCCCTACTAAAGTAAGACCTTAGGCTTAATTAGAAGCCAGCTCTCCATGTAAAAGAGCATAAAGTTATCTAGCTATGCGTTATCATGCAGGCATAAATAAGAATCTCTAAAATTATCGAGCTTAAATAAGAACTTTTCTATTTTTGGAAAGTGAACTCCAATGTCTAATTTATAACTTTGGAGACATCATATTGGATTTTACATGAATGTGTATGCATTGCTAAATTTAACATGAGGTTGTCATACGTTTCATCAGTTTCCGATAATCGTAAGATTTTATGTCTCAAAATCTAAAAACTTTTAAGGGTCAATATTTTAAACAATAAACATTGAGTTTCATTTTCTAATTTTAGAAAGTTAGAGGGTCATTAAAAGTGTTTTTTAAGCCAAATTATCGAGTATTGGCCGTTATATGACCAATTAATTATGGTGGGGCAAGTGTTGGTAGTTTTCCTAGAAGCAAAAAATGTTGCCGCTCTTGGTAAAACTAAGTTACCAAATTAATCAAGATGTTAAATACCATTAGCTATTATATTATGCTCAAGTTAAACTTGGTAAGTACCCATAACACTTGGATAAAAGAAATTAAGCAATTAAATGAAACGTCCAAGTTTAATTTGGTTATCTTGTCTTGTTTTCAGCCAATGTGTAGAATTAAAGGTAGAGAAGTTATAGCTAATTAAGTCGGCAGGGAGTTGGAGTAAGAAGTGCTCTCAAGAATAATAGTGGAAATTCAGAAGGCCGCACAAACTGATATTTATAACTATCAACTTAATCGTGAAGAATGAGACCATGATCGCTAAATTAGCACATTCAACTGTTCAGTTAGGATTTTGAGCTCTAATTTTAAACATTGCACTTGCATATGGAAGTTTCGTCTAATTGTGTCATCTACTTCTATGCATATCAAATTATTCTACATATTTTGTTGTAGAATTGAGATGTTACAAATTCTCGCACTTAAATTCTTGACATCTCGGTGAAGTCTGAACATATATAGCTAGACACATGACACAACTCAGATCTTTCCTCTGATCTTGTCGTCATTTGCTTTATCAAATTTCGGTATTTTCTCATTTCTTAAAAACAGGTCCCAAATAATGTAGTGACTATTCTTTGACCTCAATAACAGTTTAGTCCTAATGGGACCAAAAGCTTGGAAAATAATGGAAAAGGGAAGAAGACTTCCAAAGTCAAGTATGATTTTATGGTCCATCTGTCTTAATTGCATGAATCGCATGTTATGAACATCAAATGGCGTGATGTACATGTTCAATCTTTTTAGATAGTACAATGGCAAATTTCCTGCATGTACATACAAGGAATTCAATAAGAGATTTAAAATCTCTTGTAAATACTTATATTAATATAGAATCGATATTTTTCAAGAAAAAATTATAGTTGTACAAAATCATTATTATATAAATAGTAAACGAATCCACACTTAATGTGATATTTTTACAAATAAAAATGATAATTGTACATAATTATTATTATATAGATAGTAAACAATTTCACACTCATGTAAGAAATATATAATAAAAATATTAAATTTTATCCGTAAAAATATTAATTCTGTATTAATATCGAAATCAAATTTTACTTGTAAATTAATATGACTCATTTTGATTCAAAGGTTGAATTTAGGAATCAAATGGTTCTTAATTTCTATGCAATAATATCGTATAAAAAAAAGAATTTTTCTACAAAAATTTTGTATCATAGAAATAGAATATTCATCTTATATCCTCAAAGTTTGGCCACACTGTTCGGCAATCTACTTTGTCCCATGCACAAGACTTTAGGTCTTATTGCATGTTCCGTGAATCATGATATCACACATACTACGTCATCCTATTTTTTATTACGTACTTTGCCCTATATATACCTGTCCATATTCAACAACATTTTGCATCAAACTAAACCAAAGAAAATGGGGTTTCTTAATCTCTCAATATTTGCTCTTGTTTACATTTTTTTTTTTGCTAATTTTTTTTTTAAAATAACATTTGCTCTTGTTTTCGTGATAGGGTTACAAATGTTTCCTTCTTCCCTCGCCCAAAACTCACCACAAGACTACCTAGACGCCCACAATACAGCTCGTGCAGCGGTTGGTATCAGCCCTTTGACTTGGGACGACACAGTGGCGAGCTACGCTCAGGGCTACGCCAATCAGCGAAGCGGAGATTGCAACCTTCAGCATTCTGGTGGACCGTATGGCGAGAACCTTGCTGGAGGTACTGGTGACTTGTCGGGCAAGGCAGCCGTGGAGCTTTGGTTAGGCGAGAAGCAGTAGTATGACTATAACTCCAACTCCTGTGCTGGAGGGCAGGTGTGTGGGCATTATACTCAAGTGGTTTGGCGCAACTCGGTCCGGCTAGGGTGCGCTAGGGTTCAGTTGTAATACCTGTTCCTTTTCTTATCCCACATCGTCCGTTTTACTATCTCTCTCTCCTTTAGTACTCTATATATATAAAACTAATATGTTATTTTATTTATTAAATAATAAGGATTTTCTTATTTTAAGAAAAGACTTTTTGTAAGAGGTCATTTTTAGTAAGGACCTCCTTAGTTAAAAAGTTTTCAGTATCGAGGGCGTAGGCAAACTGCGAACCTCATAATTTCGGGTACGTTTTTTTTCTTCTTCTTGTATTTATTCAATTTAATTTTCTGTATTATTAGTTTATAACTTTAATTAGTATATTATAGTTAGTTTGTTAGTTAATATTTTGGTATTATTTTGGCTAGATATTATGTATCTCTTTAATTTATTAATTTAATTTGGAGGGTTCAATATATGCATAAAACAATTAAATACTAATATTGTAGTATTTAATAAAATGTATTATTTTGGTGAATAGATTATATTGAGCGAGTCTAACCAATTGCATCTGTAATTGTGGGTATTGTATTACGTACTCAAGGTACGAATTTTTGTACTCTTTCAGCGATACTCCTTTAATTTTAATTTATTCGTTTTGTTCCTCATTCAGAATTCAAATATTGTTTTGATATTTTATTCATAATTAAATTTATATGATAGATTTGTTTGATTTTAGATATTCAAAAATTCGTTATTTGTACTCTTTAGACTTATTGAGCATGTCTAGTATTTATTTTTGTAGAAACGTACATGCTAATATATTTTGGGAGATTTTGTGTCAATTCGTTTCGATTTAGCATGTGCGTATTAGAACCCTTTTGTTGGTATTATGTCGCTTATATTGTGACATGATATTTTTATTAGATGATATCGTAGGGTGTACCTTGAGCTAACCACTTGTGCCAGTACCACAGGCATGTCGTCTTGGCACGAGAGACATGACACTTCCGTGGCGGTGTGATTAGTCCACGGCGTCTCTGTTTTGTGCTTCGATGGGAGTTGACCATTTGGTGATTTGTTGTGAGAGGCGTATGGGTCGACCCTAGTTTTATGTTCTGTTCTGCGGATTGTTGATGTTGTGCCAAACACACTTTTCGATTTTGCATGCATTTGGATCTGCAGTCTAATGTGTGATTTGTCTATGTGACATTATTTGACTTGTCTATGTGGCAAGCTATATTTCTGAGCTCGGTATGAAATAACCTCAGCCATTCGATTCAGCCTATTATATTATTCAGTTCAGTTCAGTTCAGCTATGTTATTCAGTTCAGTTCAGTTATGTTATTGTGATATATGTTATTCAGTTCAGTTCAGTTCAGCTATGTTATTCAGTTCAATTCAGTTCAGTTCAGCTATGTTATTAAGTTCAGTTCAGTTCAGCTATGTTATTGTGATATTTATTGTTCAGTTTAGTTCAGTTATGTTATTGTGATATTTGTTATTCAGTTCAGTTCAATTCAGCTATGTTATTGAGTTCAGTTCAGTTCAGCTATTTAAGTTCAGTTCAGTTCAGTTCGACTATGTTATTAAGTTTAGTTCAGTTCAGTTCGACTATCTTATTAAGTTCAATTCAGTTCGACTATGTTATTAAGTTCAGTTCAGTTCAGCTATGTTATTGAGTTTAGTTGAGTTTGATTTCGTTATTCAGTTCAGCTATGTTATTGAGTTTAGTTCAGCTTGATTTTGTTATTCATTTCGGTTCTCGTTTATGTACTTTATATTTGTACTGGGCAATTGGCTCATGTTGTGTTTTTCTTTCGGCAGGTATTCAAGGGGTTCAAGGGCAAGTGTGAAGAGATGTTCTTTTTAGTTTGATATTCTGCTTAGAGTTTGTTCGTGCGTGACCTCCCTTTCCTATTTCGGGAAGCGGGTGTTACAGAGTTGGTATCAAAGCTTAGGTTTCTTTCTTGTAGAAAACTTATTTAGGTTTGACCTGTGAGTTATGGGTAGACTTTTGGGTTAGGTTTTTATTCTGTTTGATACTCTGTTTAGTTGTCGCATCAATTTGTATTTGAATTTGTCGTTAATCAATTTCGTTTTCATCTGTTATTTTATTTCATCAATAAATCATTCGAAACGATAGGCAACTTGGGAGATGGAGGAGTCTATTCGGGCGGAGTATCCGCATCTTTTTGGTAATTAGACATGTTTCTTTTCTTTTGATTCCGGGGACGGAATCCTTTGTAAGGGGGAAGTAGTGTAATACCTGTTCCTTTCCTTATTCCACATCGTCCGTTTTACTATCTCTCTCTCCTTTAGTACTCTATATATATAAAACTAATATGTTATTTAATTTATTAAACAATAAGGATTTTTTTATTTTAAAAAAAGACTTTTTGTAAGAGGTCATTTTTAGTAAGGACCTCCTTAGTTAAAAAGTTTTCAGTATCGAGGGTGTAGGCACACTGCGAACTTCATAATTTCGGGTACGTTTTTTTTCTTCTTCTTGTATTTATTCAATTTAATTTTTTGTATTATTAGTTTATAAGTTTAATTAGTATATTATAGTTAGTTTGTTAGTTAATATTTTGGTATTATTTTGGCTAGATATTATGTATCTCTTTAATTTATTAATTTAATTTGGAGGGTTCAATATATGCATAAAACAGTTAAATACTAATATTGTAGTATTTAATAAAATGTATTATTTTGGTGAATAGATTATATTGAGCGAGTCTAACCAATTGCATCTGTAATTGTAAGTATTGCATTACGTACTCCAGGTACGAATTTTTGTACTCTTACAGCGATACTCCTTTAATTTTAATTTGTTCGTTTTGTTCCTCATTCAGAATTCAAATATTGTTTCGATATTTTGTTCATAGTTAAATTTATATAATAGATTTGTTTGATTTTAGATATTCAAAAATTCGTTATTTGTACTCTTTAGACTTATTGAGCATGTCTAGTATTTATTTTTGTAGAAACGTACATGCTAATATATTTTGGGAGATTTTGTGTCAATTCGTTTCGATTTAGCATGTGCGTATTAGAACCCTTTTGTTGGTATTATGTCGCTTATATTGTGACATGATATTTTTATTAGATGATATCGTAGGGTGTACCTTGAGCTAACCACCTGTGGGGGTACCACATGCATGTCGTCTTGGCACGAGAGACGTGACACTTCCGTGGCGGTGTGATTAGTCCACGACGTCTCTATTTTGTGCTTCGATGGGAGTTGACCATTTGGTGATTTGTTGTGAGAGGCGTATGGGTCGACCCTAGTTTTCTGTTCTGTTCTGCGGATTGCTGATGTTGTGCCAAACACACTTTCCGATTTTGCATGCATTTGGATCTGCAGTCCAATGTGTGATTTGTCTATGTGGCATTATTTGACTTGTCTGTGTGGCAAGCTATATTTCTGAGCTCGGTATGAAATAACCTCAGCCATTCGATTCAGCTTATTATGTTATTCAGTTCAGTTCAGTTCAGTTCAGCTATGTTATTCAGTTCAGTTCAGTTCAGCTATGTTATTCAGTTCAATTCAGTTATGTTATTCAGTTGAGTTCAGTTCAGTTATGTTATTGTGATATATGTTTTTCAGTTCAGCTATGTTATTCAGTTCAGTTCAGTTCAACTATGTTATTCAGTTCAGTTCAGTTCAGCTATGTTATTAAGTTCATTTCAGTTCAGCTATGTTATTGTGATATTTATTGTTCAGTTTAGTTCAGTTATGTTATTGTGATATTTGTTATTCAGTTCAGTTCAGTTCAGCTATGTTATTCAGTTAAGTTCAGTTCAGCTATGTTATTGTGATATTTATTGTTCAGTTTAGTTCAGTTATGTTATTGTGATATTTGTTATTCAGTTCAATTCAGCCATGTTATTGAGTTCAGTTCAGCTATTTAAGTTCAGTTCAGTTCAGTTCGACTATGTTATTAAGTTCAGTTCAGTTCGACTATGTTATTAAGTTCAGTTCAGTTCAGCTATGTTATTGAGTTTAGTTGAGTTTGATTTCGTTATTCAGTTCAGCTTTGTTATTGAGTTTAGTTCAGCTTGATTTTGTTATTTATTTCGGTTCTCATTTCTGTACTTTATGTTTGTACTGGACAATTGGCTCATGCTGTGTTTTTCTTTCGACAGGTATTCAAGGAGTTCAATGGCAAGTGTGAAGAGATGTTCCTTTTAGTTTGATATTTTGCTTAGAGTTTATTCGTGCGTGACCTCCCTTTCCTATTTCGGGAAGGGGGTGTTACATCAGTGCAGTAATGGTGGGTGGTTTATCACTTGTAACTATGATCCTCAGGGCAATATCATAGGACATAAGCCCTACTAAAGTAAGACCTTAGGCTTAATTAGAGGCCAGTTCACTTGTGTAAAAGAGCATAAAATTATCTAGCTATGCATTATGTAACGCCCCCAAATCCGAGTCCTTTGAACCTAGGACCTGGTGCGTCACGATGCATCATCTTCATACCTGTTCTATAACTAATGCGGAAAATATAAACATACATTGTTTATTTCAAAGTATTCTACAACATTTTCCAAGGTCTACAACCTTTATCTTGATACATTCTTTTAATAACTTACAAGGTTTACATAATCATTTTCATAAGATATCATAATAGTTAACGCATATTAAGTTACTCTTGAACTTTTCCTCTTGTCTTTGTCCTTCCTGAAGCACTTGAGCTTAACTGAAATATTATCATGATATAGCAAGAGTGAGCAACTACTTTGCTCAGCAAGTTTAAATACAAGAAAGATATATCATGATTGAAAAAGAATAGGCTTTCGAATTTTCAACAATATATAATAATTGTGAAAGAACGATAATCAAATTTCAATAAATGAATAACTAAATCAATAACGCTGAGTGGCCAACAATGACCATGAATAAATTTGGTAATCAAGGTGATCAGTCTTTCATACCAGGTAAACATATGCAACTTGCACTAAGTGCGATTAACAATAAATTTCATTGATGTGGAATAATTGACAATAATTAAACCACTAGCATGCATTGAAAATATTAACTCAAGTTTGAGTTAGGAAACTTGTAATACCGTAAGAGATTTTAAGGTTAGGAACTTGCCTTGTCTGTCGATTACTGCTACGCAATCTAATTTAATCTCTTATGAATGACCTATCATTTATAAGATTGATTTTTCAATCAGCATACCATATCATACCTCATAATACTACTTCTTCTATAAATAAATTATCTAACATTTAGCCACATAATCAAATGTTAGATAACACCTTAAACCATCAATATTATTATTGTCCTTTGATAATATTTCAATCACTTTATCATCATTTTAAAACTCTCATCTAATATTATTAATCATTTAATAATATTTTAATAATATCTTAGGCTCAATCAAATGACCAACAACCTTGCCCCACCTAAATAAAATGGACCAATAAAAGAATGGGTAGGTGAAGGAATTGAGAGAGAGTTTGGAAGCATGTGGGAGAAATAATTCTCAACACTTTCCCCTCAATAATCAGCTCTTAGCCGCCTCCCACATGGCCCACCAATTTAACAATTAATTCCCCCTCTTTTATTTACTCGTTTATCCGTTTAATCGCTTATTTGACCATTTCGGATACTAAAAATCAACTTTTTCGAACTTACAGTCGATTCTTACTAATTTCGACGTTCCGGACTCAACCGTCTAGTTTGCGTTTCCAAATTCCACTCCAAACTCAAATTCGAGATTTCAAGCACTATTCTTGTCTTATATGCAATTATCCGCTTCCTTAGTAAACTAAATAATTAGTTTAAACTAACTATTAAATTACATCTCATCACTTTAATTATTAATAAATATCTAATAGACATATATCCATTCACTCATCTCATTTACCCAAATAATATCTATAAAAACTTTATTTTAAACAATTATACGCTTCGTTAGTTAGTTTAAACTAATTAAATTAATTAGCTTGGACAAACTATTAATCCACATCTATTTGACATAATATTAAATATCATACCCTTATTCATATTACATGAAATTATTGTAATACAAATACAACTATCGTCATTAACTAAATAAATTTCTTTATTCAATTAATTAAAACAAATATTTTAACCCACTAATTTTCAAATAGTGAATTAATTAACTCGTATATGACATTTAGTTCATAATAATACTATCGACGTCCAAGGCTAAATATTCAAATTATATTATTTCATAATATAATTTTAATTTAATCTCAATCAATTAATATTAATTAATTAATTTCATCCACTTTCTTTAATGATTTAATTAAATATTAAATCTCCTTTTTCCAATATATGTATATATTTCACATCTATATATACATTTAGTCCATTACATAAAATCACATACTTGGGATTATATATATGAAACACATATGTACATATATGTTCAAATCTACTTTATCACTTAATAAGAATTTTATTTATTAAATTCTTATTTTAAATTTCTGAAATATCTAGGATATTACACATTATCGTGCAGGCATAAATAAGAATCCCTAAAATTATCGAGCTTAAATAAGAACTTTTCTATTTTTGGAAAGTGAAAACTCCAATGTCTAACTTATACTCCCTCCTTTCCGTAACGTTAGTCATTTAAGAAGAAAAAAAAATCCATAATATAAGTCGTCAAGAAGAAATTATCTACCACTTTCCTATTTTCTCCTAAAATCTCATTAATGCTACCACCCTAGTTTCCAGGTTAACAACATTCTTCTCAAAAAAATAGTTCCCAGATTAATACATTCCTCCCAAAAAAAAATCTCATCAGCTCTTTCACTCTGTTTTCTCCAAAAAAACAAAAGAAAAAAAAACTCTTCGATTTCTCTTCTATCAATTGTTCTTTGAATTCTTCTATGGGTTTTCAATATATTATCACTCTATCAATGAATTATTTCATTCACCTCTTTCAACCAATTTTTTTTAACAACTCTTCCATGGATAACAATGAACAACATCATGATAACAACAAAATTAATTCTTCGATGGATCTGCATGAGAAATCAAATAAAGAGATGAATAAAGATGTTTTATTCATCGACTTAAACATGCCTGCGGATGTCGACTCAAAATTGCCGACGAATATGAATGCCGACTCAAAGTTGCAGATGGTCTACATTAATTCTACCTTACCGGCTGATGTAAAAACTAAAACAAAATTGCCGGACTTAAATTTACCGGCGGATAATGAAATTGATTTAAACGAGATACCTGATGATGAAGGAGACGGAAGAAAGACGAGCTTACTATTTATCGGATGTTAAGGATTTATCTACCAAAATTTTATTAACAGTTTCTCCAAAAGGTAGAAGTTTTGTGATTTTAGTGTTGGGTTATCCCATGTACATTCACATTCTTACTTTTTTTCCCGCGTTCTAGTTGCGTTTTTGTTTCTTTATTTTGCTTCATGAGTTTTATGGCATACAAATATGAATTATTGATACGCATCTCTTTTTTTGTGGTTGAAGGCAAAGGAAAGTGAAAGTGTTCCATTGATTAACGTGAAAAACGGTGGTGATGTTCAGAAAGCCCTTGCATGGAATGCAAACAAGGACTTGCATGCGTGAAGTTTCCTTGAAACTTAGTTAACTCAATGAACCAGGTTTAGACATTTCCATGCATCCATGAAGTTTCCTTGCATGCATGAAGTGATCCATTGTTTGGTTTTTTTTCCCCTCTATTAGTTACCAGAGGATCTAAAGGAAATGTATTTTGCGGAATTTATGTTTCTCATTTACAGTTATGTGAAAAACTCGGCTAACTGTCACATGGATAATTTATCAGTAAAATTATTGTTATAATCCGGATAGTAAAAGGCATTTTTTTCACGTTGTTTTGGTGGATAGTTGAAAAAGACAAAAATAAATTAAATATTACGTTTGACTTGAATAAATAGAAGGGTGAAAGAAATAAAAAGAACTATAAAGTGAACGAAGAATGTAGTAAGGTACAACTTAATTAGGCAATGCAAAGTTGCAAATAGAATGACAGAAGTAATACATTCAAAATAAAATTTAAAAGAAAAAACAAAGAGCAAGCAATCCGCACCACATAGAAAGTATAATCGTTCACATAGGAGAAGCAAATTTGTTGGCTGTTGGACAAAAAATTTAATTAGGAACAATTCATGCACTAGACGGAGGGACTACATCGCCACTTAACTAATTGTTCACATCTTGTGTACTAATGCTTGATCACATTTCATTTGTCACTTTTCTCTTTCCAAAGTCGCTTTCTTTAAATGGGGAATCTTATATTTGTTAAATCCCTTTGCTTTCATTTTCTGTGTCATGCATGTAACGATCGGGAATTTTTCATTTCCTTGTAACCCGAGTTATGTGAATAAAATGAATTTTTATTTTATTTATATTATTATGTGATATGTGCTTAAAGGTTGTGTTATAACCTAGAATATATGTATGTGTTGAATTTTATGTGTTGTTATGTCGTTAGGGTGAATATATTGACTTCGCGAAAAATCGCAGAATCACTATTCACGGGGGGACGTTTCCCAAGGCACTATTCACGCTGTAATATTTTTGTATCTTTTTTTATTTTAATAAATTTCATAAATACGTGTATGCGCACGAATAATTTTTCCAAGCGTCGAAAATTTTATTTGAGCTGATACGTGATTGTATCCGTATCCAAAATGTATGATATAGGTGTTCTGAATACTTGGACAAATTCCATAATAATTATTTTTACCCATCCCAATATTCATGGTAATACCCATTTTAATTTTGGGTAGAGTTATTTGCCAGTTTTGGTACAAAAGTGGGAGTTTTCGAATATATTTTTATGTATTTGGGTATTTATTTTGGCTTGTTACTCCAAGAGGGAACCAACCCCCAATTTTAGACCAATCAAATGCAAGGAGGGAGAGGTTAGCCGTCAAGCTTCATGGAGCACCTAACACACTCCCTTCATTCTCCCAAAATTACTCCTCCACTCTCCCATTCCATTCAAACCATTCAATTTCTCTCTTGCATTCCATCAAACCATCCCATTAGCAAATAGAGAGAGAGAGAAAAAAAAATCTGCAGTAAAGAGGAAGAAGAAAGAAGGAGAAGGTCGCCGGAAAATAAGAAGAGTCGCCGGAAAAAGAAAGGAGGAAGAAGAAGAAGACACGGGTGGAAAAAGAAGAGAATCCAAGCAAGAAGAACTCAAGTCAAGCCCTAGCAAAGCTTCATAACACCTAGGAAGAATTTACAGAGGTAAATCTTCAACCTAAAACGATGTCCTTTTTGATTCCATTAAGTTTTTCAAAATTTTCTTGGTTTTCAAGCTTTTATGCTTGGTGGATGATTTGTGGTTGATTTTTGTTGTTGTTGTTGGTTGTGGTTGTTTAATATTGTTACCAAGACATCTTGTAAGTCATTAATAACATCAAAGTGGAACAAAAACGCAATAAATCCGTACATATGCTTAAGGAGGATGAAGAACATGAAGAACAATGAACTTTGGACATGAACTTGGACATTTGGACGATTTAGAGGACCTTGTAGCTATGATTTTGTGTTTGTTTAATTCGTTTGTTGTTATGATATTGTACTTCCATGGGTTATGAGTTTAACTCAGTTGGAATGGAGTAAAAAAGGGATTAAAACAAAGTTTTGGTGATGATTTTTGTGAAGAACACCAAGAACACAAAAATATAGCATGAGTTGATACTTTGGCCTAAGATTTGGCCATGTTAATGATATGTTGTAGCTATATGTCTTAGGAGTCCATAGAGTCCAGAACAGACCAATTTGAGCGTGTATTGAGGGAGTTATGGTGGTTGGAAGCAAGATAGGTCTAGAACACCAAATACAGAGCATTCCGGGAAGCAAAACGGGTTGGGAGACTCAGGTCGAGCACCTAGGCGCTGGCTAGGAGTGAGCAAAAAACGGATAAAACCGAATTACCGAACCGAACCGAATTTTTTTAACCGAATTTTTTCGGTTATTCGGGTATTTTTTGTAATTCGGTTATATCCGATTTTATTTTCGGTTTTCGGGTTCGGGTTTGGTTTTCAATTTTGGGTTATTCGGTTAACCGAATAACCGAACAAGCCTTAAGGGTTAAATCAGTAATCTTTCACATCTGATCTCTTAATCTCTTATGACTCATAGTTGATGAAATCTGATCTCATGTGTCAAATCTCTCATCTCTCATCTCTCAAAACTCTCAGATCTCTCATAAGTCATAACCCTCCCAAATCTCTCTAATCTCAGATCTCACTCTCTCTAGTCTATCTCTTATCTCTCACTCTCTGGTTCTCACACAGTCACACTCTCTCTCATCTCTCATGTGGGTTTGATGGAGAAAATGGGTTAGCTACTGGTGTATATATATGTAGTCTAACGAGGGGTTTTGAAACACAATATACATATAGATGGAGATGGTTTGGTTAAGCTATTCAAGATGGGTTTAGCTACTGGTATTTATGCATTATTAACTCATCAAGCCATTGTTGTGTAAATATATATGTATATAGACCAGAGAGGGAATGAGGGGTTTTTAGAGAGAGAAATGGGGATTAGAGTTTAGAGAGAGAAGGGAGGATTAGGATTATCAAGGCATTGAAACCTTCATTTCGGTTATTAACCGAATAACCGAATAGTAAATTCGGTTATTCGGTATTTGGTAATTCGGTTATTTCCTGATTCGGTTAATAGTTCGGATATTAAAAATGTGCTAATTTCGGTATTCGGTTATAACCGAATAAGCTATTCGGTTCGGTTATAACCGAATGATCACTCCTAGCGCTGGCCACAAGCTTAGTTGCTGTGAGAGAGCACTTTAGGCGCTGCTCAAAGGCCATTTTGAGCGCCTAAGGCGCTAGGCAAGAGACTGTGCAAACAATTTCGACGTCCTTTAGTAAAATGGGCATAACTTTCTCATACGAACTTGGATTGAGTTAATTCAAGATGATTCGGAAAGAGGAAGAGTAGACCTACAATTTTCGTTCTTTAAGTGTTTCAATTTGAGGTCGGTAGCATGGCCTAAATTGGCCATTTATAGGACTGATGTGTAATTAGAGGCAATATGAGAGTGTCGGGCATGAGCGTAAGCACGCGTAATGCTCCCGACAATGTGAAATGATGTTCTAAGTTATAAAACATGAATGGTATGAATTATAATGATACTTAGGATTAACCAATGAGTATTAGATAAATCGAAGGGGACGTGCTAGGCGTACGCAATTGCGTGTCGCTTAGGCGTTCGAATAGACAAGTTTGGCGTACAGACGTACAAGCGTCGTAATGCCGTAACTAGTGGGCATGACTTTGTTTAATATTTTGTTTCTTATTTGAATGGAACATTATAGAGTTGTATAAACAAATATTTGGTATCCAGTATATGACTAATTGTTATGTGAATATGTACCTAATTGTGTAGGATATTAAGGAGCGTGTGTTGTAATATTGTAGCAGCGCTTCAGGCAAGTTTCTTAACTCAATTCAATTTATATTTGATCAAGTGATGAGTGGGTATTTTACCCACTAATTAGGTATTTTTAGACTTAATATTTTGTGTGTTTTAAAGTTTTTTAGGACATTTTATTTGTTTGAATTGGATTTTGTAGGAAAATGCAGTTGACTAGGCGAATAGGGCAATTTTTGGTAAGGAATGGCAGTTTTGTAAATAAGCTGAAGTTGAAAGCTGGGGCTTCCAGTTTGTGAAGGATTTGGAAGCCGGGGCTTTGGGACGCAGAATGTGATGAAGATTCTTTCCAACTGGATGAAGGATGAGGGAGTTTTAATTGTTTTTGGAGGCTTTAAACCTAATGGAGAGAAGGGAACTTCAAATATAAAAGGGAAAGGAGCTTCTAATGAAAGGGAGGCTAGCTTTTGATATTTAGAGATTGAAGCGGAGTTTGGAACTTGGAGATCGAGGATTCAAGGGAAGCTCACAAGGAATTCAGACTGGAGACGTGAAGGCGGAAGAAGACTTTTACAGAGTTTTTCTTACTCCTTATTTTTCAGTTTGTAATTAATTGTGATGACTTATTTTGGATATTTGGTTTTTAATTCTAGCATGAACTAAATTTATAATTAAGGCTACAATTGAACCATTATTTATTATGGATTAATTATTTATTTGATTCCAATTATTATTTCATTATTGAGTTGTCTATCATATTTGTGTTAATTAATTAATTACCTGATCAACAATTAGTGGGATACTCTAGGTGAATTCGGGAGATGAAATCTAGGGTTAGATCTTAATATGATAACATGTATTCTTGATTATTTGCATGGGATAAATAATTGGGGTTGTGAAGTGAATAGAAATATCTCTTTGCTGCATGTAACTCATGGGAATTGGTTCTTAATAAATTTAACTCCATTGTTTTGCATAGGAATATCGCATAATTAATTGAGTTAGATAAATTTATTTGATCACTTGGAAAAGGGCTTATAAATAAAGTGAAATTCCTGTTAACAACTCAGATGAATTTAATAATTGGATAGATTTGATACATTGATTCATATGACATAATTGGGGATATTGTAGTCTTAAGTCTTAATCATCTGAAAATCAACCTTAGTGTTAGATAATTTTCTTAGTTAACGTCATTAGTCAAATCATAATCAAAATTTGTGATCGTTTAAATAGAAATTGAATTGGTATAAAATTAGTAGTTGGAGTTTATTTAACTGGATTCCTTGTGGGTTCGACACTTGTTACTTATTCTATATTACTTGTTGATCACGTACACTTGCGCGTAGTTGATTGTATTTAAAATCGACAATAAGTTTTTGGCGCCGTTGCCGGGAAATCCGTTGTTTAAATATTAATTCCATATTAGTTTCAATCAATTCGGTTTTAGTTTAAACACTTTCTTTTTATTTTAATTTTTCTTATTTTGTTTCTTCTTTCCGCAGGTAGCTCATTTGTGTATGCACACTAGATCTAAGGGTAAAAAGGAGCTTTTGTTATACACCGAGGATATTGAGAAGAAGTTCCGGAAATTAAGATTGAATAGTGAAGAAAAACTGGCAGAGGGAGAAGAAATTCCTTTAAACATGGCTGGGGAAGAGCAAAGGTCAATTAGGGATTATGCCATGCCTACAGTTACAGATATTCAGTCTACCATTCGGAGACCTGCGATCAATGCGAACAGCTATGAGATAAAATCGGGTACGATTCAAATGTTACAGAATTCGGGACAGTTTGAGGCTAGTCCGAATGATGACCCGAGTGAACACATCAGAAGTTTCTTAGAAATCTGCGACACCTTCAAGTGTAACAACGTTACAGAAGAAGCTATAAGGTTAAGACTTTTTCCATTCACACTGAGAGATAAAGCAAAGAGTTGGCTACATTCTTTTCCACCAGGTTCAATCACGGCTTGGGACGACTTAGCTCAAAAATTTCTGGCTAAGTTCTTTCCACCAGCAAAGATGGCAAGACTAAGGAATGAAATTCACACTTTCACCCAGTTTAACTCAGAAACATTGAATGAGGCATGGGAACGGTTTAAGGACTTGCTTCGGAAGTGTCCGCACCATGGAATCCAGAAATGGTTGCAGGTACAAACGTTCTGCGATGGATTGGATGGTCCTACGAGGGCTAGTGTTGATGCAGTTGCTGGAGGTGCCATCATGGGTAAGAATATTGATGAAGCTTTCCAATTGTTAGAAATAATGGCAACCAATAACTATCAGTGGCCTACGGCACGGTTAAATCAGTCAAAAACAGCAGGGAAAATAGAAGTCGATGCAGTTACAGCCTTAGCAGCCCAGATGTCCGCTCTAACGAGGAAGATAGATTCATGGGGACCGCGATCAGTTGCACAGGTGGCGATAATTTGTGAACAGTGTGCAGGAGAGCACTCCACAGATCAGTGTCCTATAAATGCAGAGTCAGCTCAGTTTGTAGGAAGCTATAACAGACCGCCAGCACCGTATCAGAGTGCTTATAATCCGGGTTGGAGGAACCATCCGGGTTTCTCTTGGAGTAACAATCAAGCTCAAACTCGGGCTCCACGACCACAGAACCCACCCGGTTTTCAGAATCAAGGTCCACAGCAGGCAGAAAGGAAGCCGAATTTAGAAGATGCGTTGGCAAAGTTCATTGTAGCTACCGATAAGAGGATGACAGAGCAAGATAAGTTGTTGAATCAGGTAGATTTAAATGTGAAGAGCCAAGCGGTATCAATCAGAAATTTGGAGAATCTGATGGGCCAGATAGCTCAAGCATTGAACACTCGTCTTCACGGAGCACTACCGAGTGATACTGAAATTAATCCGAGTGGGAAAGAGCATTGCAAAGCCGTAACTTTGAGAAGCAGAAAAGAGCTAACTGAGGTGGTGAAGGGAAGTGAGAAGCAAAAATCTGCTGAAAATAACGGGGTAGTCACTGAGGAAAATGTGGGCGATGATACCGAGTCAGAAAAGAGTCCAGAAGAGGAGGTAAAACTTAATGTAAGCAAGCAAAGAAGTGTAGTGCCTCCACTTCCATTCCCTCAGAGATTTCAGAAATCCAAATTAGACAAACAATTCTCGAAATTTTTGGAGGTCTTTAAGAAGCTTCATATCAACATTCCTTTTGCAGAAGCTTTGGAACAAATGCCCAGTTATGCCAAATTCATGAAGGAAGTCTTGTCAAAGAAGAGGAAGTTGGGTGAATTTGAGACAGTGGCACTAACCGAAGAGTGCAGTGCAATCTTGCAAAATAAATTACCGCCGAAATTGAAGGATCTGGGTAGTTTCACTATTCCGTGCGTGATAGGTAATCAGTTTTCTGGGAGGGCATTGTGCGATTTGGGAGCGAGTATCAACTTAATGCCATGATCAGTTTACACTCAGCTTGGGTTGAAAGCACCAAAACCGACAAATATCAGCTTGCAGTTAGCAGATCGGTCAGTAACCTATCCGAGGGGAATTGTGGAAGACATTCTGGTAAAGGTTGACAAGTTCATTTTTTCGACTGATTTCATCATTCTTGATTACGAGGAGGACAAAGAAATCCCAATTATATTGGGTCGACCATTCTTAGCAACAGGGAAAACTTTGATAGATGTGCAGAAGGGTGAATTGACAATGAGAGTTAACGATCAGGAAGTCATTTTCAATGTGTTCAAATCAATGAAATTCCCTGAAGAAGCCGAGGTGTGCTCGCGAATTGACATAGTGGAAGAGGCAGTGATCGAGGTATTCAACAGAACTTACTTAGCAGATCCACTAGAGGCGGCATTAACTGGTTCTGATGAAATTGACGACTTGGATCAGATGGATTATGTGAAAATACTTGATGCGGTACCAATATCTCGGAAATTCAACAAGCAATTTGATAGTCTAGATCGTACCAAAGAAGTAGAGAAACAATCTAAAACGTCAATGGAGGAACCACCGGTCCTAGAACTTAAACCCCTTCCCACTCATCTAAGGTATGCTTACTTAGGCGATTCCAACACTTTACCGATAATAGTTTCTGCTCATTTAAATGAAATTCAAGAAGAAAAACTATTGAGGGTGTTGCGCGAGTTTAAGACAGCAATTGGGTGGACCATAGCTGATATAAAGGGCATTAGCCCATCGTTTTGCATGCATAAAATCTTGCTCGAAGAAGAGGCAAAACCAGTAATTGAGCAACAGAGAAGATTAAATCCAATCATGAAGGATGTGGTGAAAAAGGAAATCATCAAGTGGTTGGATGCGGGAATAATATATCCAATTTCAGATAGCTCTTGGGTCAGTCCTGTGTATTGTGTACCAAAGAAAGGCGGAATGACTGTGGTAGCAAACGAATATAACGAGCTCATCCCAACAAGGACTGTGACTGGGTGGAGAGTGTGTATTGATTACCGCAAATTGAACAAGGCGACTCGTAAGGATCATTTTCCCTTGCCATTCATTGACCAGATGTTGGATAGGTTAGCGGGTCATCAATTTTACTGTCTTTTGGATGGATATTCAGGATATAACCAGATTGCAATTGCTCCGGAAGACCAAGAGAAGACCACGTTCACTTGTCCTTATGGAACCTTCGCTTTCCGAAGGATGTCATTTGGTCTTTGCAACGCACCGGCCACATTCCAGAGATGTATGATGGCTATTTTCTCGGATATGGTAGAACAGAATTTGGAAGTCTTCATGGATGATTTCTCGGTCTTTGGGGACAGTTTTGATCGGTGTCTGAATAATCTGATTTTAGTATTAAAAAGGTGTGTAGAGACGAATCTGGTACTCAACTGGGAAAAATGTCACTTCATGGTAAGTGAAGGTATAATATTGGGTCATAAGGTCTCCGCAGGAGGAATTGAGGTGGATCAAGCCAAGATAGAAGCAATTGACAAATTACCTCCACCTACTTCAGTAAAGGGAATTTGGAGTTTTCTCGGTCATGCAGGCTTTTATCGGCGTTTCATAAAAGACTTCTCCAAAATTTCCAAACTGTTATGCACACTCCTTGAGAAAGATGCTCCTTTCAAAATTGATCAATCGTGCATCGATGCATTTGAAGTACTGAAGAAGAAATTGGTGTGAGCTCCGATCATAGTTGCTCCTGATCGGTCCATTCCATTTGAACTTATGTGCGATGCAAGTGATTTCGCAGTTGGAGCGGTTTTGGGGCAACGTAGAGATAAGATCTTTCACACAATCTACTACGCAAGCAAGACTCTCACGGGTGCTCAGCTCAATTATACAACAACTGAGAAAGAATTACTTGCGGTGGTGTTTGCTTTTGACAAGTTTCGGGCATATCTAGTTGGGACCAAGGTGATAGTTTTTACGGATCATTCGACAATCAAGTATCTGATTGAGAAGAAAGATGCAAAGCCAAGGTTGATTCGTTGGGTTCTTCTCTTGCAAGAATTCGACCTAGAGATCCGAGACAGGAAAGGCACAGAAAATCAGGTCGCTGATCATCTTTCAAGATTAGAAAACTCCGAAGTGAAACCAGATGAATTAGTGATCAACGAATCGTTTCCGGATGAGCAATTGTTTCGGATCACGACGAAAGTGCCTTGGTATGCGAATTTTGTCAATTATCGAGTAAGCAACGTCCTCCCTCTGGATTTGAGTTTTCAACAACGAAAGAAATTTCTTCATGATGTCAAGCAATATTTCTGGGAGGAGCCGTTCTTATTCAAAACTTGTGCGGACCAAATGATCAGGCGATGTGTGCCCGGTGAAGAGATGGATAGCATCCTAACTCATTGTCATTCTTTAGAGTATGGTGGGCACTATGGAGGCGAACGGACAGCGGCAAAAGTGCTCCAATCAGGTTTTTTCTGGCCCTCGTTGTTCAAAGACGCTCATCTTTTTGTCCTAAAGTGCGACCGATGCCAACGGGTTGGAAATATCTCTAAGCGGAACGAAATGCCTCTCAACAACATACTTGAAGTTGAACTTTTTGATGTATGGGGCATCGACTTTATGGGGCCATTTCCTCCATCATTCAACAATCAGTATATATTATTGGCAGTGGACTATGTGTCAAAATGGGTTGAAGCAGCTGCTTTACCCACCAATGATGCCAAGGTTGTTTTGCGGTTCTTACGGAAGAACATTTTCACCAGGTTCGGAACACCACGAGCCATAATCAGTGATGAAGGTACCCATTTCTGCAATAAACACCTCGCTAAGCTTCTTGTTTCGTATGGGGTTAAACACAAAATAGCTATGGCTTACCATCCCCAAACAAATGGTCAAGCCGAAGTGTCAAATCGCGAGATTAAGAGCATCTTGGAAAAAGTCGTGAATCCGTCACGTAAGGATTGGGTGATGAAGTTAGATGATGCTTTATGGGCATATCGCACAGCATATAAGAACCCCATCGGAATGTCACGTATCGAATGGTTTATGGAAAAGCGTGTCATTTACCGGTGGAGCTGGAACATAAAGCGTATTGGGCCATCCGTAAGTTAAACTTTGATCTCCAAGCTTCGGGCGAGAAACGGCTTCTTCAATTGAACGAGATGGATGAATTCCGACATCACGCGTATGAAAATGCCAAACTCTATAAGGAAAAAGTTAAGAAATGGCATGACAAACGTATCCTTGATCGGAAGTTCGAACCGGGACAAACAGTATTGCTATTCAATTCAAGGTTGCGTCTTTTTCCCGGCAAATTAAAATCCAGATGGTCGGGATCATTCGTGGTTACTTCAGTCGCTCCGCATGGCGCTATTGAGGTTGAAGAACCCAATTCAAAGCGGACGTTCAAAGTTAACGGTCAGAGATTGAAACACTACTAAGGGGTGATATCGATCGCCAATCATCATCAATATATCTTACGTCGGTCGATCAAACAGACACCTGATATCATCGAGGTCGTCGGGCTGACGACGTTAAACCAAGCGCTTTTGGGAGGCAACCCAAAAATCTCTCGTATCATTGTTTTTAGTTTAATTTAGTTTATAGATTATAGTTAGATTCTTCGGATTTTAGTTAGTAATTCTTCATGATCTTCATTATAATTTAAGTTTCAATTTAGTTTCAGGGATAATTTGCGGTTCTGAGTGGTGCTGGTGTTTCAAGGTTAATGAGAAAACTTGAGTTTGGATCCTGCATGCCGACGCCCCGGCTTCCAATCAAGCCTAAGTGTCAAAGCCCCGGCGTCCAACTTGAGTGTGGTTTCTGTATGGCGACGCCCCGGCGTCCGCTTAAGTCACATTTCCAACGCCCCGGCGTCGTCCTACCATTTTGTCTCTGCATAGCGACGCCCCGGCTTCCAAGACAAGTCAAAATTCAACGCCCCGGCGTCGAAAGGAAAATTCAGTTCCTGCATAGCGAAGCCCCGGCGTCCAGCCAAGGCCAAATGCAAAGCCTCGGTGTCCACACTCGGCAAGGTTAACACTGGTGACCAAAGCCCCGGCGTCCAAATGCTTTATATTTCCAACGCCCCGGCTTTGGTCCAAGTAGTCGAATTTTTTTTAGGGGCATACCAGGTGAGATTGTTCTAACTTTTCATCTCCTACTTAACTTAGGACTCTCTTCCTTCTCTTTCTATTCTATTTCACACTCTTTTCTTCTTCCTTTCCCTTTCTTCCTAACACAAAACCCTAGCCCCTTCTCATCCAATCACGTTTTTTCACCATCCAAGCAACATCCCCTTTCTCGGATTGAACAAAGCACAACCAAATTTCTCTTTCTTCCTAATTACTCTCTCTCTCCACTCACGGTATGTTTAATTTTAATTGGCATCTTCATACAAGGTATTTTGGGATACATTCTTGCTAGAGTATGTATGTTTTCTTATATTGGATTGCTTGGGATTGGATTTCATATCTATTGGGATTAGCTTGCTAGGAACATGTCATAGCTTAACATATTTCAACTATTGCCCACCATGTGTTTGCTTAAATGCCTATGAGAAGAAATATTGTAGGATTCATGTGTTTTGTGGCTATTGTTACTTTGCACTATTATTGAATTCATCTTAAGCACCGAGTATGATCACATTATGGAGTTTTTCACATTCAACCTTGGTTACACACTAAGTTTAGGGGTGTTAGTCATTGGTTCATGCCATATGGTTCTTGTGTGTTTCCTTGCCTTGTAAAGGCTATTGTGATTGATATTGGGCTACGGTAATCATACTGTGATTCTTATATTGTGTGTAGGTGAATATTATGTCTTCGAAACGTCGCCGCGGTGAGGGATCATCCTCTGCTCCGTCCAAACCATATGATAAAAAGAAATTCATTAGTACCGAGGCTTCCGATCGTTTCACCGCGTTAATCAACAAAACAATTGTTCCCGAGCGGGGACTTCGCCCCGATGAAACTAAGGATTGTGACATTGCCGTTATGATTGCTGAGCGGGATTGGTTCGCATTCACTGAGTAACCCGAACCGGCGGTGATCCAAATTGTGAAAGAGTTTTATGCCAATGCCAAAGATCACAATTTCTATCGGGTCCAAGTGCGGAGAAAGACTGTATCGTTCCATAGTGATGTAATCAATCGTTATTACAACCTTTTTCCGATAAAAGATGATGCTTATGTGACATATGTGAAAAAGGGCCCGGATTATGAGTTGATTGCTCAACAAATGTGTCAACCCGGAACTGTTTGGAAAGTGATGGATAAGGCTGCCATGCATGTTCCGTTGTCTTCACTAAATCGCTATGCCAAGGCGTGGTATGCTTTTCTTTGTGCTAAGCTCATGCCAACTACTCATGTTAGCGATATCACGAAGGAGAGGACTGTTCTCCTCTTCTGTTTGGTGCACGGCATGTCCATTGATGTGGGTGAAGTGATTGAGAGTTCCATCCTCCGAGCCCTTAAGCAAGGAACCAAGGGGGGTTTACCACATCCCTCCTTAATTTGTGGATTGTGTCAGCAGGCGGGCGTCAAATGGGCTCCTGATGAACCATTAGTACATCCGATGCCACCGATCGATCATTCCTTAATTGCACGATATAAAGTTTGGCAAGGAGGAGAGTCTGATGTGCGTGCGATGGGGTTCATTGTGCACCAAACTGAACAACAGACTGATGAGTATCCCGCAGCTCCAGCTTCTACCGTTGACGGTACTTCTTCCCATGGTGTTGATGATCGGTTAGGGAGATGGATGCAAAAGATGGATAAAGCAACATGCTGATTTGACTAGACAGAACCAGCGCATTGCCAAACGCCAAGGCGTCATGTATTCCTATAATGTTAATTTTAACACCACCTTGGCTAAGATGTTTGCTCAGATGAACCCGACTGGAGAGCCCGTTCAATTTCCATAGCCGCCTAATTTACCAACTTACCCCCCTTCTGACTCGGATGCGAGCGAGCCTGCTGATGCGGATGATGAGGATGATGAGGATGATGCGGATGACAGTGAGGAGGTTGATCGCGATGATTGACCTAGTCAGGGAAGTCCTCAGTTTCATTTTTCTTTATTTTTCGCATGAGGACATTGCGTCATTTAAGTTTGGGGGTAGCGTAGTGTTTTGCATTGTGCATAGTAGCTTTGTTTTTCATATAGTTTATTTATTCATTTAGGATCTGTTGCATGTGCATCTAGTTTTACTAGTTTTATTGAGTCGTGCTAGTTTTATTGTGATCGTGCATATATGTCATGTAGTTTACATCGAGGATAATTTGAGCATGATGATATATGGAATCTTGTGAGGGCCAATGATAGGAATTTGTGAATTACGTGATAAATTGAATGATTGTGATCATGATAACTAAGTTATTTCTTGGACATTTATTGGCTTTGTTTTATAGGAAACCCTTGAATTAAATTGCATAAAGTTCAATGTGTTGGTTGGATAATGACTTGGTCTGATTGAAAGAATGTGAAGGTTTGAGAAAGATAAAAATCACCCTGTTGGTCTAGTAAATTTCATTAAAAACAAAAAAAAAATCTATTGAATAAGCTTGACTAGTTGTCTTTGTGGCCTCTGTTACTCGGATAAGTAAGCCCTAGGGGTGTCTCTACACCTAGCACCCTAAAACCAATTGGTTTGGGAGTTGTTGGTCGAAAGTTCGTTACATGGGTAACTTTGAAAAGCCTAATGAAGATTAACATTGCACATGTCAAGATGAAAAAAAAACGAGATGGAGCGTAAAACACACTCGTTGCAAATAAAAGAAAAAAATGGAAGGAAAATGCATTGATTATATCTGTGATTATCTTTCGTTGAGCCGTAAGATTTTGGAGGTTGACTGAGTTATAATTTAATTGACATGTTGACACATGTACATAAATATGATGGGTTGAAAATAAAATGGGTTGATAGTGTTTCAAGTTTAATTCATGTGGGAATGTGATCGATCATCCGAATTTTGGTTAAGGAACTTTGAGGCCGTCTATGGATATTTGTATTGATTCGTGCTTGAGTTAGTAGGATCATCCTAGTTAGTTGCATTCATTTATGTTTTAGTTAGTTGCATTGCTTGAGGACAAGCAAATGTTTAAGTTTGGGGGTATTTGATGAGTGGGTATTTTACCCACTAATTAGGTATTTTTAGACTTAATATTTTTGTGTGTTTTAAAGTTTTTTAGGACATTTTATTTGTTTGAATTGGATTTTGTAGGAAAATGCAGTTGACTAGGCGAATCGGGCAATTTTTGGTAAGGAGTGGCAGTTTTGTAAATAAGTTGAAGTTGAAAGTTGGGGCTTCCAGTTTGTGAAGGATTTGGAAGCCGGGGCTTTGGGACGCAGAATGTGATGAAGATTCTTTCCAACTGGATGAAGGATGAGGGAGTTTTAATTGTTTTTGGAGGCTTTAAACCTAATGGAGAGAAGGGAACTTCAAATATAAAAGGGAAAGGAGCTTCTAATGAAAGGGGGGCTAGCTTTTGATATTTAGAGATTGAAGCGGAGTTTGGAACTTGGAGATCGAGGATTCAAGGGAAGCTCACAAGGAATTCAGACTGGAGACGTGAAGGCGGAAGAAGACTTTTACAGAGTTTTTCTTACTCCTTATTTTTCAGTTTGTAATTAATTGTGATGACTTATTTTGGATATTTGATTTTTAATTCTAGCATGAACTAAATTTATAATTAAGGCTACAATTGAACCATTATTTATTATGGATTAATTATTTATTTGATTCCAATTATTATTTCATTATTGAGTTGTCTATCATATCTGTGTTAATTAATTAATTGCCTGATCAACAATTAGTGGGATACTCTAGGTGAATTCGGGAGATGAAATCTAGGGTTAGATCTTGATATGATAGCATGTATTCTTGATTATTTGCATGGGATAAATAATTGGGGATGTGAAGTGAATAGGAATATCTCTTCGCTGCATGTAACTCATGGGAATTGGTTCTTAATAAATTTAACTCCATTGTTTTGCATAGGAATATCGCATAATTAATTGAGTTAGATAAATTTATTTGATCACTTGGAAAAGGGCTTATAAATAAAGTGAAATTCCTGTTAACAACTCGGATGAATTTAATAATTGGATAGATTTGATACATTGATTCATATGACATAATTGGGGATATTGTAGTCTTAAGTCTTAATCATCTGAAAATCAACCTTAGTGTTAGATAATTTTCTTAGTTAACGTCATTAGTCAAATCATAATCAAAATTTGTGATCGTTTAAATAGAAATTGAATTGGTATAAAATTAGTAGTTGGAGTTTATTTAACTGGATTCCTTGTGGGTTCGACACTTGTTACTTATTCTATATTACTTGTTGATCACGTACACTTGCGCGTAGTTGATTGTATTTAAAATCGACAACAGCAAGCTTCTAAACCTTATGCACTATTTTTATTTCGTGCAAACAAGTATATATTGTTGCAAGTTTCCTTACCTTAACTCAATTTATTTATTGAGCCAGTTTCCTCAATCGCACAACTTTTATTTATTGTGTGAGTTATTTATTGATTGAGCAATCATTCCATATTATTACAAGTTCCTTACTCAACTATTTTATTTGAGCAAGTTTCCTATCTTATACAAATGTTGTATATTGTTGCAAGTATTACTTCTTTAAGCGAGTCTCTTATCTTATTCAAGATATTCTGGACAGGTTCTTTTACTTCAACCATTGCCGTATTGCAAGTACTTTTAGAATGAATTGATATTCGTTCACGTTATTTAACTATGCTTCGACGCATGTTATTAAAGCTTTCAAGTTCTATATTCCATGAACTACATGAGATAGATGTCAAAGCCAATTGTTTCGGCTAGACGTATGTTTAATCATCATTATTGATAAGTAAAGCTATCCGATCAAATTGTTTGGTTTGGATTCCTATGTAAAGCTGAGATGAACAACCCTCATAGTAGGGGGAACAGTATGTATGTTGGGGAACCGACACGTACGCGAACAGTATGTAAAAGGGGTTATGCATAACACCGGGTACATTAAGCTGATCACCTATTGTATTAGTATGTTGGGTTATCAGATGAATTTCTGGTGATTCTAGTAAAAGTTCACTGTCATGATGACCACTCAGTATAGAATATTTCCTCTATTTCGGAACATTGAAATCATTCGGTCCATAGAGGCCCTACAATTGTGTTAAAGAGATCATTCGTAGAAATTGTTCAAGTTCTTGAGCTATCTTTTATTCTCTTGATTCTTGTAAGCTATAAAATATTCATGTGATGATTCACGATGATTGTTATTATACTTACTGAGCAAATTTGTTGCTCACCCTTGATTTCCTTAAAATATTTTAGTTAGTGGAGCTCGTGGTGAAAGCTCAGGGAAGGATAAAGGCAAAGGCAAAGCCACGGATTAACTTTGTACCGTTAAGATTATCATTTTGATTATGTATTAAGACTCGTTGACGCTTGTGATGTATTAAGACTTAATTACCCCTATGTATTAAGTTATGTTTTGTAGTAGTCTTGGTTTCGAGACTTGGGACAGGATTATTTTTGTTATATCAATATAAATATTCCTCTATTTCCGCTATAAAATATCGATAGTATGATGCATGTATTATTTAATGATGAACCAACTCCGCGGTTCGGGTGACCCGAATTTGGGGGCGTCACAATGCATAGTTGCAACTTGCAATGACAAAAATATACGGTTGGATTTTGTAACCGAAAATGTTCCAAATGCATTTTTAACGGCGATGACAAGTTCATTTATGGTTGTCGGGGACTCTTTATGTTGCAATGACTGGATGGCTCTAAAAAAACAAAGGTTTAACACATTCAAATATGGAGAATTGGCAGGCTGACACATCAAGCGAATGTCAAAACTGACTTGTTATGTAGCTTCATAAAATTCTAGATCATTGGGAGGAACATGCGTTCTTGCATTTGCATTATCTTGTTGAATAAATATTGAATTTATGGAGTCAGCACTTGGCCACTTAGCTTGAATGGCCGGTAATACCTTTTCAATCAATAATGATCTTACTTCATTTTTACCAACCGAGTTGACCACTTTTGTCTCTAGTGTTCCAGTAACTCGATTAATACTTTTGTCTCTAGCGTTCCAATAACTCGATTAACACTTGACCTTTTCGCTTGCTCCTTAATGATAAAAGGAAACACGCCGATTTTCCCGAAGAACAATTCATTTCCTTGTGGATCAAATCTTGGACAGACTACTGCAGCCAAAAACATGACTTTTGCAATTAAATTCTTACTTTTACTAGTACGCATAGGATCCTCCTCATCTGGAAGTAGATTGTATATCTATGATTTATTAGTCGAGTGAAACCATTTTTCATCAATATGAAATATTTTGTACATAGCAACAAATGTTGGATCATGCGGTTAACTATTCCTCTCAAGCATTGACAAACAAAATTGTAGTCTGGTTTTCTTGTTCTCTTCCTTCAAGAATGGCTTAATAGAATTCGAGTGGCGCCTAATAACACCTTTCCTGAAATTTCTAAACAACATTGTTCTACTTTTGTTCAATGCACATGCTAGAGAATCGAGAGATGTTCGCTGTTTCAAATGGACATCTCGAAGTTGCTCCCGATTTATTTCGATTCTTTTACGTCCATAATTTTTTGTCCTTTTATGAGATACATCAACCACACCATTGTTTAAATTATTTTTTGCCTGCTTCCAAATACGTTAAACTGTTTGAATTGACACTGTGAATAATGAAGCAACAACACTTGTCATATCTCGTTTTTAAATTTCTATTAACACTTCTCTCTAACAAAGCCATAAAGATAGCTTGATGTTCTGCGTTGGATAAGTTTAATCATTTTTTGTGTGTTTGTTCTTGCAAATTATCTTGATTGGTATTCAACGTATCAATATCTTCTTCTGCACCTACAAAAAGAATTATTTAGTACGTAAAATTATACCGACAAAGATGTAAAACTAAAATCATGTACGTGTTATTAGCTATATTCTGTGCATAGCAAAAAATTACTAAATGTGTGCCACATATACTAAACACAAGTCAAATGGAACATTAGTAGATATGACAAAAATATTGTAACAGAAAGTTTGATCTTTCAGATAACAAGTTTATCTTGTTATCCTCAGAAAAACGACTCAACACAAGCACTATAACTTTTACCTAAAGGATGAGACAAAGAGAAATACTACACTGCTAGGAATCACTAAATGGACGGAGACAGGAAACTTAAGAGATTAATTAGCAACTTTTGTCTTCTTTTGCTTTATTTCTTTTCAAATAAAGATGGTGCATATGTGGTTCTGTTCATAATTATGTTTGCAACTTTTGTCTTCTTTCGCATTCTTTTAGCTTGCAGGTTTTTCCCCATTCCTACATTGATATTTTATTGGTTGTTCAGTTACTGATATGAATACAGAAGAGTTGGGGAATGTCATGACTATAAGAGCAAAACTAACTGGTCTAGTAGGTTTATAAAATAATGGCCAGAAAGATTAAAACATGCATATAATGAAAAAAGTACAATATTAAAAAATGCATTACCTATATCTCCATCTCCATCTCCATCCATGATCTCCATCTCCATCCATGATTAGGTCAAACCATGCACTACTTGTATCTCCATCTCCATTAATGTTTGATGGAATTTCTCCATCAACATCCAAATTCACATTTAAATCGATCTCGGACATCAATACTGTTAGCAATCTAAACTAAATTTATAACTATCTTTTAGATTATTCATAAATTATCTTAATTAGTATTAATACATGAATGAGTAATGTCTGTGACAATCCAGATATTCATATATTATTAAAATAAGAAAAATAATAAATAAATTTCTTATTTTAAGATATGTTAAGTGTGTTTGACTGCATAAATATTTTTGTGCTGTGATTTTTCATGATGAATTAGATGTGTATAATAAATGTGAAAGTATACATTTATTTGAAGAATTATATTTAATAACTATTAAATGAGTTGGCTTAAATTAGCTACAAGATGTTTATTTTAATTAGTTAAATAATGAAATTTATTTAATTAATAATGATAGTTATATTTATGTTATACTAATTAATTATAACATGAATAATAGAATAATATTTAATATTATGTTAAATGTATGTATATTAAAAATATAAGGTCCAATATATATATATATATATATATATATATATATATATTATATGTATATTGGCATCGAGTTATAAATTAAAATTTATATTGTGAATAAAGGGAAAATATATTAAATTATATATTTAATATATATTTAAATTTTTTAAAAATAATTTATGGAGATAATGAGATGACTATATTTAATTATACAAATTAGTTGTATATATTAAATATTTGAATTAAAATAATTAATTAAATATTACTTATTTTAATATAATATTTTTGTTACATTAAATGAATTGTTTTATTTAATGTATTAGTTCCATTTTATTGGAATAATTAAAGAATTATAATACATTAATGTATATAATATATATAATGTATATAAGTGATATGCATTACATGAGAAATAAGCTAGAGTTGTTAAATAAAAGAAACTGAGTCATGTTATTATGTAGCATGAGGTGGGACATTTTGAAAGCATATAAGCTAAATCATGAAATATTAAGCAAGAGCTGGTGCAATATAATAAGGCTAGCTGGGTTACTAAGCTAAGCTAGGTGAATGAGTAACGAAAGTTATTCTAAGATTAATAAAAGAAGGAATTAAGGAGCCAATTCTCAGCTCTCCTTCTTTTCCACCGTTCCATTCCTTTTTCACTCTCCATTGCCAAGCCCTGGCCCCCAACGGCCGAGCCTCCTAGCCACCCCAAATCCAGTCCAAGCTTAGCCCATTAAGCATACAAGGAAGTGCAATTAATTATTGTTAATCAAGAAGCAAAGAAAAAGTAATGAAAATAAGTTTTATTAGTTTATATAGAATTTGCAAAAATAGTTAGTTTATTATGGAAATTGGTAAAGATGGTTAGCAATACATGTGGGTTAGTTAAAGTTATCTCTAATATAGACTATGGGTATATGATTTGGTAAATAGAAATAGGGAATTACATGTTGGTATATCGCAAATGAATTAAGAAATTAAAAGTTAGTAAACTAACTTATATATTAATATGTTCATGTATGGTTTTTGATATGAATTGATTGTTGTGGACTGAGGTAGAGACATGGAGATTAGTTATTGTTGTGCGGAGTAATAAGGATGGCGAATTGAGTTTAGAATGTAAATGAAACGCCATGAAATCTGATTTTTAAATTGACGCACGTGACGTGTTTGTAAAAAGTCCTATTAGGATTGTTTTGCTAAAAAGAATGGGAATTCAGCGGAACCAAGTATAAAATTATGTATATGTATGTTATATAGAGCTAATTAAAGGGTTTGAATGAATTAAAACAAGAAAGAAAGCTAATTTAAAACAGAACGAAATGTTTGAGGCCTGATTTGGGCTGTCAAGGATGTTCGAAACGAGTGACTTGTATTTTTTAAAAATAGTCTTACATATCATGTATAACATATTCGAAAATGAGCGCGATCCGATAAGTGAGCTAAGAGATAAAATTTCGCAAATTTGCTACGCCGCGGCGATGTCAGCTGCCAACAACAGCAATATGGCTGCGCTATGCAGCAGGCCGTGCAAGCCGTTTTGACTTAGTTTTTGACGCGTTTAAATTACCCGATTTGCTCAGTTAATATTTTTTAAAAATAGGTGGGTATACCACCTATAACATATCCAAAATTCAACAAAAATGAATTAATGGTTTAGGGGTAGAAAATAGGAAAATGGGTTGCGCGGCTACGTCGCTAAGCTGGCCAGGCCAAACCTGGCAGTGCGTAGCAGCAACATGCACAGCAGCAGCAATTAGCCAAGCCCAGTCATTTGGCTGTTTTGGCTTCTCGATGTTTCGCGATGGTTTTTAATGGTTTAGCTCATAAAAATAAACTAATGTGAAGGTATAAATTAATGTAGTAGCTATAGTTAATCTATATAAATTATAAATTCGTTCAATACACAAAAGAAACTATGAATACATTATGTAAACTGAAGTTTACATATAAAGGTACAAGATATCCGTGTAATGGGTTATAAATGGTTTATAAACTAAAAACGGAATGTATTGACATTTCTAAAACTATTTTGAACATAAAATTAATATATCGAGTGAAAGTTCTCAAAAATTATATATTGAAACCAAAAGGTTTTCAAAATACAAAACTAAGGTTATGAAAAGAGAAATCAAGAATTCATTATATGGTTATGTACGTACATAGGATATATAGATATTATATATCTATGAGTTAAGTACGGAAAGTTTAAAATCAATTCAAACGAGTGCATAGAAACGGATGAGAATTGAATATAAAACCATATAAGGTTATAATTAAAGAACACTCAGGATGTACGATTCAACTTGGAGTGCTTTAAGATGCTATAAATAACTTACCTAACGAATGACCAAATCACTTTGAGAGGTGATTAGAAAGTTAATAAACTAAATTAAAAAGTTGATTTAAAGATTTACCGATTAGAATATGTAATGAAGTAATGAGGCATTGAGCATACACTCAAGCGTATTGTTCAAAGCACTCATGTAAACCAAAATAGACGTGACAATTAAGTGTCAAAACGTCGTGGTAAAAGATTGTAATGTAAATGATACTTAATTTCTAATAAAGCGAAAATTATAAGAAATGACTACAAGTAAATACTAGAAATAGAACGCTAACATTTACTCAAGTATGATGTGGGTGTTCAATGTATAAATGTCTAAGCGTTATGTCAATTGATATAGAACTCAAAGAAGATTTCAAATTCGATGTAATGAACATAGTAAAAGATAAGTTAAAGATTAATATAAACCAATAATTAGCGTCTTTTGTGGCTAATTGGTATGCATACATGAATTATATGTGTAGGAAATTGTCAAGGACAGTTAACGTCAATCTTAAAGAACACTAAAGGCAAGTTTCCTAATCTTTGCTTGATATTTGATTTCAGGCAAGTTTTCTATTATATTGTAAATTTTCTCTACTTGATGCAAGTTCTTTATCCTTGCTCAATAATTGGTCATGTGCAAGTGTCCTGACTATGCAAATATTTTAAATTTCATTTGACTCATACGTCGAATGCAAGAGTTTTAAATTGTTCAATGATTGTGTTATAATGCACGCATAAATTGTTTAAGAAGAAGTCTATGCCATTTGAATCAGCTAGACACATGTAAAATGTTTCATTGCTTTCAATTTAAGTCTTTGAAATATTATTGATGCTAGATAGAGCTGTTGTAACGGTCACGAATCGTAATACCTTTGTAATTTGGGTTTATTATTACTAAATGAATATATTAAATTTTTATTTTTATGTGATGTGTTTTAAGGTTATTTAATAACCTGGATGATGTGAATGTATGATTTTTATGTGTTGTGTCTCGTGGGAGTGAATAAATTGATTTCGCGAAAAATCGTAAATTACTATTCACTAGGCACGTTTCCCGAGACACTATTCATGCCTCTATATTTTTGCGTCTTTTTCGATTTCTATTAAATTCGTTAAGACGTGTATGCGAAGGAATAATTTTTTTAAGTGTTAAAAATTTTATTTGAGCTGATATGTGATTTAATCCGTGTCCGAAATGTATTATATGGGTGTTCCGAATAATTGGACAAATCCCATAATAATTATTTTTACGCGTCCCAATATTTTTTGGGAGTACCCATTTTAATTTTGGGTAGAGTTATTTACCAAATTTGGTACAAAGTGGGAGTATTTAGATATATTTATGTGTATATTCGGTGCAAGTGGGAAGACATTTAAGCCTTGGCCAATTAGAAGTTGACAGTAGGGAGGTTACGGCATGATGTCGCCCGAGTTCAGTACATAAGGCATTGAGCCTTGCAAATTTGTAAACATCCCTCTTGGTTATTACTAAGTCATTCTCCCGAGCTTGCATTGTGCTTAGCCATTTCATTCCTCCAAGTTCCTTGTTGCTGCAGAGAGTGTTAGAGAGAGAGAAGAGAATTGAGAGAAAATAGTTGCAGAGGAGAATAGAAGAAGAGCTCGGTTGAGCCAAACCATTTCTATCTCCCGTACCATTTCATCCCTTCCCTTTTCTTGATTGTTTATAGCTCAGTTCATTGCAAGAAAGGAGGGAGAGAAGAGGTAAACCTGCAGAAGAAGAAAAAGTTAGAGAGAAACCAAGTGGGTGAGGAAGAAAGAAGAAGTTAGAGAGAGAAACCAAGTGGGTGAGGAAGAAAGAAGAAGTGGGTGCATGGGAGGAGTAGAGAAAGAAGAAGAGAAGAGCTTCAATCCTTAGACAAGCTTCATAGCATCCAAGATTAAGAATCAAAGAGGTAAACACCAAACTCCAAACCTATTCCTTCATCCGTTCAAGCTAGCTCTGTTTTTAAAGCTTATGTGCTTGGTTTGATTTTTGTTGAGTATTGTTATTGTTGGTTATGTTTAATCGATTAAGAATGGTTGTTATGACCTTGAGAACCCTCTTAATAACTTTTGAAAGTGGAACAAAATGATAGAAATCCTTACCTTTGCTTAAAGGATGAAGAACATGGACGAACTTGGACAATGGACTGTAAACGGAATGATTTAGGGGACTTAAACGGTTAAAAATCATGCTTGATAATTTTGTTGGTTGTCATGATGTTGTACTTCCATGGGTTATGAGAATAACCCAGTTGGAATGGAGCAAAAAGGAGTTAAAATGAGTTTGTGGTGAAGAAATTGGTAGAATATGTCAAGAACACCAAAATAGAGTAATAACCTTGCACTTTAGCTTATGATTTGGACTTGTTAATGATAATGGGTAGCTCTGTATTTTTGATATGTTGTAGCCCCATGTCTTACGAGTCCATAGATCCGAAATGGACCAATTTGAACGTGTATAGAAGAAGTTATGAAGGTTGGAGTGAAGGAAGGTAAAAAAAATCGCAAGGTCTGGCCACACTAGCGCGCCCGCGCGCCCCTTGGTGCGCCCGCGCCCATGGCCTGGTTCAGCCCCCCGCGTGTCGCGCGCCCGACTGCGCGCGCGCTGCCCGACTCAGCTTCGGCGTCCGTTAGGAAAATGGCCATAACTTTCTCATACGGACTCCGATTAGGGCGATTCAAAATGATCTGAAAAGCTTAGAGATAGACCTAAAACCTCCATTAATTAGAATTGGAAGTTAATAACTGGATAAATTTCAAAATTTGCCATCTTTAGGACTGATGTGTAATTGGAGGCAATTGAAGGGTGTCGGGCATACACATATGCACGTGTAATGCTTCCGACGATGAAAGATGATGTTCTAAGTTTTAAAACACGAACATTATAAGATATGGAGTGGAGTTTTTATATAAGAAATGATTGGACACGTTAGTTATTTATACCCGAACTATCGGTAAAGCCTTAGAACTACGATTCAAGGCTATGTTATGTTTAATTTAGTTAACGTTTAATGAACGGGATGCAATATATAGCGTGACCCGTTGATGTTTGTGCGTATGTGACTAATTCTAGTATGTTTATGTGCATATATATGTGTAGGATAATTGAAGAGCGTGTATCATATTATTGTAGCAGCGTACGAGGCAAGTTTTCTAACTCAACTCAATTTATATTTGAGCAAGTTTCTTAAACCGTACAACTCTTATATATTGTGCGAGTTTTCGATGTTATATAAATTTTAAGCTTTCACAAATTATTATTGTGCAAGTGTTCTCACTTTTATTCAAGATATCTAGTTATGCTATAATGCATGTTATTGAAGCTTTAAAGTTCTATATTCCATGAACTATTGAGAAGGTTGTCTAAGCCTATTGTTTCAGCTAGACTTATATTGAAGCAATGATTTGAGAATGATTCATCAAGATATTGTTGATATTTATTGTAGCTATCCAATCACATTGTTTGACTTAGATTTCCTTAATATAAAGCTGAGATGAACAACCCTATTATTGAAAAATTATTTTTGGTCGGTAATACCGATTGACCCTATACGGGTGATAACTTGACGCTTAGACGTTAAATAGATATTGTACAATATAGGGTATGATAGGTTGATCCCCTAAAGTGCCTAGAGAAAAAATGTTCGGTTTATAGTTATAAAACTATTAAACCCTTTGATGAAAGAAGAAAGTTCGAGGTCATTTGACCTCTCAGTACGTTGTTTAGAAATGTTCGTAATGTAAAAGAATACCTTATCATTGTTCCTAATTATTCAAAATGTGTTCTCAACTATTGTTCAGTTGTAGAACTGGAAGTATGATTTCTGATGTTGTTATTATTTATATGTTATACTTGCTGAGCAATCAAATACTCATCCTTGCTTTAATTACATGCTTTCAGCTAAGGCAGAACAGACAGAGAGTTCCCGCAAGGACAAAGGCAAGGAAAAAGTTAACTAGTGAAGGATATTATATCATATCCACTTTTGTAATAGTTTATGCTAAGAATGTGTGATCTTTTTGGATTGTATTAATTATCCTAAGATGTTATGTACTTATGTCAAGGTCTTAGAACCTGGGATTTGTAGAGTAAGACGTTGTGTAATATTTAGTAATTATATTTCTGTCCTTATATTGATGATGAATGGGTAGAATAGACGATGAATGTGTAGTACCATGAGCGCCGAATTTGTGGGTAAAGAGACCTCGGATTTTGGGGGCGTCACAGTTGTTCAACTAAATTGCTTTGGTTTGAACTCAAGACTGAGCATGAACATCCCTTATTTGGGAAAGTTTTAATTTCGCTGAAAAGATGTTACGCAGAACGCAATGCCGTTATGATAAGATAATGTTGATCAACACAGGGCATAACGTGTTGATCACCCACCATGCCCGTAAGACCAGACGGTTTGTAGATGAATTTCTATAAGAACCTTTTTAAAAAGAAAAGTTCGTGGTCTTTCGACCGCTCAGTAAAAAGTCAATATGTCGTTTCGAAAATACAAAAGAGTCATGTTATTTATAAATGTTTCAGATGTTCTACAGTCTTGTTCCACTGTAAAAGCATATCTCAAAGAAAGCATTTAATTCTTGCAATATGTTGTTTATTAATTGTTAATACTTGATGAGCAATTAAATGCTCATTCTTGCTTTGAAATTAAATGTTTTCAGTGAAACCCGAGCGTGTAGAAAGTTCAGGGACAGACAAAGGCAAAGGAAAGATGCACGAGTAGTTTATGAAGCGACGTGTAATAAACATATAATAATACTTGAATTATTATTAGTATCATGTAACGAAGATTTCTAAAGGTCTTAGAACTTGGGATTGTAATGAATATGTTTGTAATAATGATAGTCACCTTCATGTTGGTTAATACTTTATATATAGATGTATGTGAATGAATAGTATCGTGTAGCACCAAATACGGGTTTGAAGGTATTCGGATTTGGGGGCGTCACAATATCTAAGTACATGATACATGTATGTACATGAATGTATTTAGAAGAGTCTTGGAATATGTATGGTTAGGTTCATGTACATGTCTTTTGTCATGTAATAATTATTAAAATGTCTCTAGAAGTGTCTTAGGAGCCTTATAAATAGTCTTGTATGTGAGTCATTTTAAGCAAGTGAGTTGAATCAAATATTTTAAGGTTTAAACACTCTTCTTCACTTCTCTATAATTTATCATCTTCCATATATTTCCAACAAAGTGATATCAGAGCCAAGGTAATTTCAAAGTACTTCAAGCATATGTGAAAAAAAAATATGGAGGCACACAATTGAAGAAAATAGAGAAAATTCTCTCGTCCAAGGAAATTACAAAAATAATTAAAATATTCCAACGTATTAAAGATTCGAGTATGTCAAGACAATTATTTGTACCATATACATCAATGGAGATGGCAAAAGAGTTTCTTGCGCTTGAAGGAATCGGATGATCAAAATATTTTACGACATTGTGAAGAATAAATTTGGTTTACGGGAGGCCTTGTTAGCAATCTAAACCAAATTTATAAATATCTTCTAGATTGTTTATGAATTATCTTAATTAGTATTAGTATATGAATGAGTAATGTTTAAATACATGATACATTAATGTACATGAATGTATTTAGAAGAGTTTTGGAACATGTATAGTTAGGTTCATGTACATGTATTTGGTCATGTAGTAAATTAAAGTAGCTTTAGAAGTGTCCTATGAGCCTTATAAATAGTCTTGTATGTGAGTCATTTTAAGCAAGTGAGTTGAATCAAATATTTTAAGGCTTAAATATTCTTCCTCACTTCTCTATAATTTATCATTTTTCATATATTTCCAACAAATACTTCTTGATTTGTTGTTTGGAAAATCTTCAACTCTTGCCGAAACATTCAAATCAAAATCTAGTATTTTAACCATGATTTCAACTAATATGTGTATATGATTTCGCTTTTTTGATAAAAATTCATGAACAATGATATAGCCATTTTATAGAAAAAGAGTAGAGGGAAATTTTTTATAAATTAGAATTTAAAATTTTTAAAAATTTAAACTAGGAGGTTTCAAAATCTACAAATTTGATATGGAGGGAGGTGTTTAAAATTTTAAAAGATAATTTTGGAGGGAGATAAATAAGAAGAGGTTATGGAGTAAAATAAAATTGAAATTGTTAAAAAAAACATAAAAAGATGAAGAATTAATGAGGGGAGATCAGAGGAAGAGAAAAATAGTTGCATGCTAGTTTACGAAAAGAAATTTAGCTGACCAAAACTAATCAAGAGAGAGGGAGGAGAAGGAGGAGTATTGAGGGTAAAAATATAATTTTATAACAAAATTAATTGCTAACATAATTATTAAAGAGATTTTTTAATATTCGAAATTATATCTTAAACGATTTACATAAGGAAAGGAGGGAGTAATCAACATAAACTGATTTGGTTTTACATGTGCATGCATGGCTAATTAATTTAACATGAGGTTGTCATAAACGACATTTTTCATTTTCTGATGATCATAAGATTCTATATCTCAAAATCCAGAAACTTTAAGGTTCAATATTATTATTTTAAACAATAAACATTGAGTTTAACTTTTTAAATTAAGAAAGTTATAGGGTGGTCATTAAAAGTGTTTTTAAGCCAAATTATCGAGTATTGGCTGTTGTATGACCAACTAATTATGGTAGGGCAAGTGTTGGTTGTTTTCCTGGAAGCAAAAAAATGTTGCCGCTCTTTGTAAGACTAAGTTACCAAATTAATCAAGATGTTAAATACCATTAGCTATTATATTAGGCCAAGGTTAAACTTGGTACGAACCCATAGGTACAAAATGCCTTTCTTTTTTCTTAATTCTAAAATTACTATGCTTTTAATTAGAATCATGATTTTGTCGTCCAATTATATATTTTTACTTCTGAATTTTGCTTGATAGATCTAGTAGTAAAGAATTAATATTGTGTGAAGATGAAAGAAGTTAATCACAATTAAGACTTGCAAGTCATTGTGGAAAAGTAACCACATAACACTTGGTCAAAAGAAATTAAACAATTAATTGAAAAATCCAAGTTTATTTAGTTTGTTTATACCTTCTCAACTTCTCTTGTTTTCAGCCAACGTTTAGAAAATGGTATATAGAGAAAAGCTTCATTCGGCAGGGAGTTGGACTAGTTAAAAAGTGTAGTCAGGAATCCAAAAGTATATATAATTAAAATGAAGATGCAATAGCCGGTAGTGGAGCGACGGGTCATAAGGCAATTAGCCCAATCTGAATCACAGTAAGCAGTAAATGTAAGAGCGCTTGATGAGGAGATGAAAATGTCTAGGCCAGGAGTAGGCTTTAAATAACGTAATAGACGATGAGATTGGTGCATGAATTGACTTAAAATGTTGACAATATGCACAATATTAGGCCGAGTTACAGTGAGGTAAATTAAACGACTAATTAAACAACAATAAAGAGATGGATCCGAGAGGGGGTCACCGACAGAGACATAGTTTCAAATTTTGTTCCATAGGAAAATTGACAGGACGAGCACCTGTCATGCCACAATCATGGAGAATATCAAATGTGTACTTGCGTTGAGAGAGGTATTACACAAAACTTGGGACCAAGATAATATATTGGGGAGTAAGGGAAAATTTACAGTAATAAATTATGATTTGTATAATTCATTTTTCACGTCATTTAAAATATATTTAAGAACCAAAAAAAAAACTTAAAACATCTATCAGTACTCTTTATAGCAACGAAAACATGCACGTAGAATATTTCGCCAGTCTGCCGTCACATGTCCTTAATTTGAGTATTTTCTCATTTTTTAAAAACTGTTCCAAAATGTCTAGTGGACTATTCTTCAACCTCAATAATAATCTAATCCTAGTGAGACCCAAAGCTTGGAAAATAACCTAACGGGACCGAAAGCTTGGAAAATAACCTAATGGGACCGAAAGCTTGGAAAATAACCTAATGGAAAAAGGACCACGATCCCCAAAGTTACGTATGATTTTTTCTTAGTCAAATTAGACAATTTTAAAATTCAAAATTTATGTGAATTTATCATAAATATAAGTTTGTAACTATTTCTCAACATATAAAATTGTTTTTTTTAATTAAAATAATTTATATTAAATTTAAGTTTGAAAATTTGGCTAGGATCAAAATAAAATTTGAGTACTTTCTTTGAGACTATAAGGGAGCAACTGCTTATCTATCTAATTAGACTAGGATTTGGCCAATAATGTAATTCCATTTCCAATTCGGAAACTAAAAAGAAATTAAGTGATTGGGCCTTACTGGACGTTGCATGCCTGCCTCTCTCTCTCTCTCTCTCTCTCTCTCTCTCTCTCTCTCTCTCTCTCTCTCTATATATATATATATATATATATATATATATATATATATATATATATATATATGTACCCGTCTGCTTGCTTAATTATATATCGAGTATGCCCATCCATTAATTCTTTGGGCGCCTCTACCTTCTCCCTCTATTTCTTTGTTTAAATAAATACAATATTTATTATTGGACTATATATGGATTTAGAAGAAGACGAATCTTACCGCTCCGAGGATAATGATTTCTTGTATTCTGATGACGACGATGATTTAGCCGCCGAACCCCATAAGAAAAAACTACAAAATCTTGAAGGAAGAAGAGATACAACAGAGTCAAGAGAATGATATTGCCCTACTTTCCAATGCTCTCCCTATCAAGAGTTGCCGCATGCATGCTGCTCCACAGGTACAAATGGAACGTGGAAAATGCGCAAGAGGCTTGGTTTTCTGATGAAGATGTTGTTTGTAAATCTGTTGGTTTCGTAAAGAAGCCGCCAATTGTCCCAAAAACAGAAGAATTAAAACTTGTTTGTGGCATATATGTTTTGAAACTTATGTTTATGATACTAGGTTAAAAAGTGCGGTTGGTTTTTGTGGTCATTCTTCTTGTAGTGAATGTTTGGCTGCTTATATTAGCCCGGCTATATATCAATGATGCCCTGGATGCTTGTTTTTGAGGTGTCCAGATCCGTCTTGTGCAGCTGCAGTGGGACAAGATATGGTTGATTTCTGGCAAAACTAATGAATTAACCACTGTAGTTGGCAAGTTTTATTGATTACACCATTGAACTTTTAATTTTTCAAATTACCCCATTAAACTAATTAGTATTTTGAAATTGAATCATTCCGATAAAATAACTAAACGTCTGTCAAATTCTTTCAGGTTTTTTCCTATGTGGCCGCTAGAACTAAAGAAAATGACATGGTTTTGGGCGGCGCAACCAAAGGGGTCTCTCTTCACAAATGACTCGCTTTCTCCTTCAATTCCACAACATTAAAAGCTGCCAAAACCGCACTAGAATTATCTAATCTATCCATTCTATTTCGATCACCAAACAAATTCTTTTCCCCTGCCGCCGCCGTCTCCAGCTCCGACACCCAACATCACCCTCCCAGAAAACTACCCAATGAGCTATCCACTCTTCTCCCGGATTCGCTTCGTCACCGTAACTGGCGTCCCATACATCCACAAACTCATCCACCAAATGGCCGTCTTCGAACGCCTCACCACCTCTTTTCGCCACCACCGAATTCTCTCTCTCCACCACACTCTTCCCCAATTTCGCCACAACCCACCGACCTCTTTCCATTCCTTCACCATCTTCCTCGTCTTTAACTTAGAAATCGAGTAGGAAAACTTTGTTGGGATTTTTTTCAAACCCAGAAACCACAACAAAAACACCAACTATAGAACGAAAAAAAAATAAAGAAAAAATCAAATCCTTTTCAAACCCAGAAACCACAATAAGAACACCAAACATAAAACCAAAAAAAATAAAGAAAAAATCAAATCCAAAACTTCAATACCAGATCTAGATCCATTTTGAGCTTGTTGGTTTATATATTATGTTTTAATGATGATAATATGCTTTGCATGAAAATAATATATTTTGCATGAAAATAATATTTTGTGCATGAATTTAATATGTTGCATTGAAATAATAAATATGCTAGTGTATATTAAATTGATTATGTTTTGGGTTGATGTGATAATTGTTTATTAAAGATATGGCAGTGCTGAAAATCCTCTTCAATATTCATGTCAATTGGAATATATTAAGGAATATGGTTAGCTGTGATATGCAATCCAATTTGAAAAGGTAACTAAATAAGGTAACTGTTATTCAATGATTGGCTAGTAACAAACTTTATCATGTATCTTATTGTTCCTTTATTTAAGGTGTTTTGGTTTGACTTGAAAACATATCCGTTAGAACCAAATCTTTGTTAGCTGATTTAATGAATATCTAATATCCGTTGGTTTCTAATTAATTGCTAATATCTTGGGACTTTTATTGCTAACAATCTTGCTGTGATTTTATGGTTTATTTCATCCTTGATTTGAGCAGCCTTATTATCTCTTATTTTATAGTCGTTGGGTCTCTCATAATATATAGTCTTCCTCCACAACAAAAATGGGTGAATTCAAGAAGCTATTTCACGTTGTTATTCAGAGAAGAATTCTTTAGAGAGCTTTCAAAGTTTTATTTCCAGCAATATATTGTATTGTCTTTAATTCCTAGTGGCTGAAAAATTAAGAAATCTATTGTAATACATTCTACTTTATTCTGAGTGTAAGCCTAGTTTGGCTTGGTCTATCTAGTAGTAGATAGGGTTTGTTCAAAGAGAGCTTTCAAGGTTGCAGAGGTGCAAAGGTCTCAGTGGTAAGAAAGGTTGTAGAGGTGCAAGGGGGCAGTAGTGTCCAACTTAGTGGAATTCTACTTTGAACAGGGAAGTTTTTGTATTGTGTATTGAAAAGTTTATTCAATATAGTGAGTCTCTAATACCAATTGGTATTGAACGTGGATTAGGCCACTAGTTAGAGGATAGGGGTCGAACCACGTAAAAATCTTGGTGTGATTCCTTGTTTTATTATGTTCTACATTACTTTTATTTTTTTGGAAAAAGTATTCTGTTGTTCTTGAATATACATTAATTCAGACACCAATTCAGACAGGGTATCACTGTCTGAATTTTCTGCAGAAAGTTATTTTTAAAATTTATCACTGCTGCTCATTAATTCACTCCCCCTCTACGTGTGCACATACACGAAATTACATTTGGTATCAGAGCAAGGCTCTACTAATATTAGTCTTTGCAGATCGTAGGGCAAGATCAAAATGGCACGATCAAAATGGCACACTTCAATTTTCAAGAAGGACAATCAACTAGCAGGCCACCATTATTGCTCGGGAGCGAAAACTTCAACTTTTGGAAGTTCAGAATGAAAATCGATCTTAACCAAGATCCATAGGAATGGTGGGTAGTGGAAAATGGACCTGTCATTCCGAGACATGATGATGGCAAGCCCAAGAGTCTCATGCAAATGGATGTAGATGAGTCTTATATGGTATCTTATGACTCTAAAGCCATGAACACGCTGCTGAGTGGTATGGTTCAAGCAGAAATCGATAAGGTCTCTGCATGCAATACGGCAAAAGAAATTTGGGATAAAATTATCATGAGCCACAAGGGAACTATTAAGGTAAAAGAAGTCAAACTAAGTATGTTAATGCAAGAATATGAGCTTTTCAAGTTAGAGAAGGATGAAACAATCAAAGAAGCCCAAGCTAGATTCTCCACTCTAATGAATTCTCAAAGCATGCTCAGACGAAAAATTGATCAGAAGGAAATAAACCGAAAGCTTCTTAGAGTCATGCCAAAGCGGTTCGCACAAAAGGTGACTACACTTCAAGATTCAACCACAATCAGTTCTATGGAAACTCTCACTTTACTTGAAGAGCTTGAAGAATTTGAAAATCAGCTAAGAAGGTATGATGAAGAAGATGAGACACCAATAAAGAAGACATTTGCACTTCAAACCGAAAGCAACAGTGAAGGTGATCTCGAAGATATTGATAAAGAAATTGAAATGATCTCAAGAAAACTCGAGAGACTACTTCAAAGGAAGAAACAAAGGAAGAATCAAAGAAGTAGCTCAACTCCAATGAGTAAAACAGAACAAGAAGAAGAAATTGGACAACTCTGTTTCATAGGACTTGAAGATGATGATCAACTTGAGGTAACAAATTTTCATGATGCTTTTGAAATATCTACATCTGATTATCTTGCTTTACAAAATGAGAATCAAAAGCTCAAAAAGAAAACTACATATTTAAAGAATTGCGTAAATGAGCTAATGAATGAAGTTGAGTCATTTATTGAAGAGAGAAAAGAAAATGAATTTCTTAAAAATGAAAATGATATTTTAAGAAAACATTTGAAAATGAGAGATGCATCTATACATGCTTTTAATGATGGAAAAATGATGAATGTGTAATATGATAATAATGAAGAAATAGCATCTTTGAAAAAGGATTTTGCTAAATTTGTGCAAGGAGAAGAGAACTTAAATGTAATGTTAGGGGCACAAAGGTCTAGTCTTGATAAGCAAGGAATTAGATATAATCATGTTGATTTTAATTCTAATAATAATATTAGAATGATTAATAGTAAATCAAGGCATAAACCACTTTATTGTTCACCGTTTGTTACTTATAAAAAATGTGGTTTTAAAGGTCATTTTGATTATAATTGTATTAAGATTAGAAGAAAACAAATTTGGGTAAAGAAATGTGATTTATATGTTACTAACCCAAAAGGACCCAAGAAGATTTGGGTACCAAAAAGGTAGAGATTATTTGTTTGTTTTGTACGTGTCTCAAGGCTAAAAAGGAGACGGAAAGATAATTTTGATGAACTATTATTTGGGTAAATTATTTTTGGGTTACCTTGATATGGTTCTGATATTCACTTAATTATTTTGTTACATGTTATATATGATATTGGTATTAACCTGTACTAGTTTCCTTTTTTATCTTTGCGCTAATTTGTTTTTGATAACAAAGGGGGAGAGATATAACGAAATCAACTTGTGCTTAATGTTTAATATGTGTGGTTTCATTTATTTATTTTTTAATAATGACAAAGGGGAGAGATATTTAAACTGGTATTCCTTAACATGCATATATTTAGGGGGAGTTTTATACTGTCATCATCAAAAAGGGGGAGAATGTTGGTTTATATATTATGTTTTAATGATGATAATATGTTTTGTATGGAAATAATATATTTTTCATGAATAATAATATTTTGTGCATGAATTTAATATGTTGCATTGAAATAATAAATATGCTAGTGTATATTAAATTGATTATGTTTTGGGTTGATGTGATAATTGTTTATTAAAGATATGGCAGTGCTAAAAATCCTCTTCAATATTCATGTCAATTGGAATATATGATGAGTGGGTTTTATACCTACGAATTAGGTATTGTTAGACTTAATTATTGTGGTCTTTAAGTGTTTTTAGTAATATTTTATTTATTTTTGTGTTTATTTATTGTAGGTTGGAGCTAGAGGGGCAAAAGGGTAAATTTGGAGCTTAAAATACACTTGGTGGTATTTTTATAAATTTCTGGACAAGGGCTAGCGCTAGCAGCGCTTGGACTAGTACTGAGCTAGCGCCAGAGGCGCTAGTTCACAATTTTGGGTGCCAAGGTTTAGCTGGAAAGGAAAAGAAGAAGCCAATTCGGAAGAGGATTCTAAAAAATATTGATCAGTTAGTGAGAAGGAAACCCTAAGAAGGAACTTGGAGACTTTTATTGTTTTTAATCTATTTTTACTTAGGGAGAACTTAGAGAGATATTCTGTGGATTACTTTTGTTCAAGCGTTGGATTTTGATGTGGGTTTAAGCTTACTTTGGAATTTATTCACAATTGGGTTTGATCAATCTACTTCTTCTTTATTCAATTAGTTGTTTATTTTTCATGTGTAGATTTGATCCCATAATAGCTTTTGGTTCAGACATGAACTAATCTCCATTATGGGATTCTAACGGATTTTAATATGTAGTTTAATTATAAGCTTGATTGTTAGATTGTTTTGCATATCTTAAGGAACTTTTATCATGATTGTTTTGCACGTATGAATGTTTGATCATCGTTCGATTTCAGTACTTGTATGGAATTGAAAAATAACATATAAGTATGGATTGTAATCATGATAACTTGCGAATATGAGGCTTAATTGGATAGCTTAATATTTTGTGAGTCAGATAGAAATATATTATTTCACCGTAAGAGTCAAAATAAGGACTTGTGCTTAAAATCAATATAATTGCAATTTCACATAGAAATATAGTGATTTTGATTATAGTGGTGATTACATGGTGTCTATCGAGTATGGATATTATGTAAGTAGGTCATAGTGCATTGACAAATGGTTATGTCTATATTAGTGTCCTTGGCTACTTTTCTGTGATATGTGAACCTTTTAGTTTGATAGTGGTAATTAGATGAACTATTAAATGAAGTTAGGATCCCATTAATTCCAGACTTCATATATTTCGTTAGTATTTGCAAAGTTAGTTATTAATTGATATAAAAATAATTTTGTCACCACAAGTAAGTCAATAGTTTAAGCAAATAAGTATAGTGATAGAACTAATGCATAGTGATTTAATTTAATTCTGTCTCTGTGGGACGATACTCTACTTCCTTTGTATTACTTGTTGACCGTGTACACTTGCACGAGTTAGAGCTCTTTTATTTAAGACTTAAAAAGAGGCAACAATATACTAAGGAATATGGTTAGCTGTGATATGCAACCCAATTTGAAAAGGTAACTAAATAAGGTAACTTTTATTCAGTGATTGGTTAGTAACAAACTTTATCATGTATTTTATTGTTCCTTTATTTAAGGTGTTTTGGTTTGACTTGAAAACATATCCGTTGGAACCAAATCTTTGTTAGTTAATTTAATGAATATCTAATATCCGTTGGTCTCTAATTAATTGTTGCTATCTTGGGACTTTTATTGCTAACAATCTTGCTGTGATTTTATGGTTTATTTCATCCTTGATTTGGGCAGCCTTATTGTCTTTTATTTTATAGCCGTTGGGTCTCTCATAATATATAGTCTTCCTCCACGGCAAAAAGCGGTGAATTCAAGAAGCTACTTCACGTTGCTATTCAGAGAAGAATTCTTTAGAGAGCTTTCAAAGTTTTATTTCCAGCAATATATTGTATTGTCTTTAATTCCTAGTGGCTGAAAAATTAAGAAATCTATTGTAATACATTCTACTTTATTCTGAGTGTAAGCCTAGTTTGGCTTGGTCTATCTAGTAGTAGATAGGGTTTGTTCAAAGAGAGCTTTCAATGTTGCAGAGGTGCAAAGGTCTCAGTGGTGAGAAAGGTTGCAGAGGTGCAAGGGGGCAGTGGTGTCCAACTTAGTGGAATTCTACTTTGAACAGGGAAGTTTTTGTATTGTGTATTGAAAAGTTTATTCAATAAAATGAGTCTCCAATACCAATTGGTATTGGACGTGGATTAGGCCACTAGTTAGAGGATAGGGGCCGAACCACGTAAAAATCTTGGTGTGATTCCATGTTTTATTATGTTCTGCATTACTTTTATTTTTCTGAAAAAAGTATTCTGTTGTTCTTGAATATACATTAATTCAGACACCAATTCAGACAGGGTATAACTGTTTGTTCATATCATCACGAAGAATATATACTAATTCAGACACCAATTCAGACAGGTATCACTGTCTGAATTTTCTGTAGAAAGTTATTTTTAAAATTTATCACTGCTGCTCATTAATTCATTCCCCCTCTAGGTGTGCATATACACGAAATTACAGAGTTACTGCTGATTTTCGATGTGTTTTTCAAGTTTGACCTGCTGCAGATTTTATAGAATTTTGGTATGGGGAAGGGGCCGATGATGGGGAAGGCGTTTCGAAAAGTTTGTAGCGAAAATTGATTGATTTAATTTGGGCAATAGGCTATGTGAATTTTTTTTCAATTACATGTGAATAAAAGTTTGAAGATTTAGAAATAAATGGGTTTGATTTTATTTTATTCCCCCATATTGCCAACATTGCGAGCTGCTCGCTGTCACGCCCCCAAATCTGTGTCCCTTAAACCTCAAACTTGGTGCGTCACGATACATCATCTTCGTATACATATTCTATAACTAATGCGGAAAATATAAACATACATTGTTTATTTTAGAGTATTCTACAACATTTTCCAAGGTCTACAACATTTATCTTGATACATTCCTTTAATAACTTACAAGGTTTACATAATCATTTTCATAAGATATCATAATAGTTAACGCATATTAAGTTACTCTTGAACTTTTCCTCTTGTCTTTGTCCTTCCTGAAGCACTTGAGCTTAACTGAAATGTTATCATGATATAGCAAGAGTGAGCAACTACTTTGCTCAGCAAGTTTAAATACAAGAAAGATATATCATGATTGAAAAAGAATAGGCTTTCGAATTTTCAACAATATATAATAATTATGAAAGAACGATAATCAAATTTCAATAAATGAATAACTGAATCAATAACGCTGAGTGGCCAACAATGACCATGAACTAATTTGGTAATCAAGGTGATCAGCCTTTCATACCAGGTAAACATATACAACTTGCACTAAGTGCGATTAACAATAAATTTCATTGATGTGGAATAATTGACAATAATTAAACCACTAACATGCTTGAAAATATTAACCCAAGTTTGAGTTAGGAAACTTGCAATAACGTAAGAGATTTTAAGGTTAGGAACTTGCCTTGTCCGTCGATTACTGCTACGCAATCTAATTTAATCTCTTATGAAAGACCTATCATTTATAAGATTGATCTTTCAATCAGCATATCATATCATACAACATAATACTGCTACTTCTATAAATAAATCATCTAACATTTAGCCACATAATCAAATGTTAGATAACACCTTAAACCATCAATATTATTATTGTCCTTTGATAATATTTCAATCACTTAATCAACATCTTAAAACTCTTGTCTAATATTATTAATCATTTAATAATATTTTAATAATATCTTAGGCACTTAGAAATATTATTAATCATTTAATAATATTCTAATCACACTTTAATATTATTAATCATTTAATAATATTCAAAATTACTTCTTAATATTATTAATCATTTAATAATATTTTATTCACTTTCTAATATTATTAATCATTCAATAATATTTTAATTCACTTTCAAATATTATTAACCCTTTAATAATATTTTAGTCACTTAATATCATTTATTAATGTCTTAATTATTACAAATATTATTAATCATTTAATAATATTTTAATCATCTAATAATAATTTAATCTAATATTATTAATTATTTAATAATATTTTAATCATTTATTAGACTCATGAACAATTTAATTTAATTGTTTATCCTAACTATTTAATTTAGTTAACATACATATTTGGTCATACACATAATATGTAATTAAAAATGACCAAATTACCCATATAAAATCTTAATATATCATATTAAAGGTCATTAAGCAATAAAATTACATTAACACATTTTTCAACTTAACATAACCTAATTTTCTCATTTATTCTTAACTTGATTAAAGATATGAAAAATACCAAAATAACTTATTATTTTTATATCTTCTCGAGAATATCAGTATATGGTATTTTAGTTACAAAATAATTTTCCTATAATTTTTCAATTTTGTTTCCTATTTTTAAATAGGCTAAAACAGTCCAAAATGGCTATATTTATCATAAATTATCCTTTTATTCAAAACTTCTGAAATTTATACGGTAGACTCATACTACCATATACTACTTCCAGTTAAATTTTCACAATTTTCTGCTTTGTATTCGCTGCGTTGTAGCAGTTTACTTTTAAAATTGTATTTTCTTATAAAAGCCATAACTCCCTCTCAGGACATCAAACAATTCTCATCTTTAGACAGAATCTATTTAACTTGATATACTAACATATCATAAAAGACCAGAATTTTTAGAGTAACAAAAGTGGCCGAAACAGTGGTCGGAGCAAACTGGCTAGGGAGCTTTAACAGTTTTCCAGATTTTTGTCGGCAGGAAGTATTTTGCCAAAAATTACACCACGGTTGATCCGTTTAATCTTTTTAAGTGATTCCACTTGGGTTCATCAGATAACTCATAGATCTAACACCACTCTTTGACGGATCACAAAAAGAAGTTATAGATTTCAAATGGTAAAAGTCCAAAGTGGACTGAAATTTAGGACTTTTGAGCTTAAAAACTGTTTTTGTTCTTCTTTCATTTCTTTTCTTTCCTTGAATTCTTTTGTTGGATTCTTGCTAATCCATTGCTAAACCATTACTAGTAAGTTTAATCATGATCTTACCCCATAAATCTTATAAAAACATAAATTTATACATAAACATCAAGGTATTAACCAAGGTTTTGATATACCTCAACTAGTAGCTTGTTTTCTCTTCTCCTTCCATGGATTCCTTTATTATTCTCTTCTCTATTTCTCTCTCTTTCTTTTCTGAAACTAAGGCTACGGGAGGGAGTATAATGAGAGAAGAATGCTGAAAATTTGTGTTATTAGGCTCAATTACATAAGAAACATCAAGGGCAAAATGGTCATCAACCATTGCTAGGGAAGGGCATAATGGTCTTTAAAACATCTCAAGAAAATTTCCTAGAAATTTCCTCCTAGGACATAATGGTCATAAGTAATTTTTTTCAAGGATAAAATTGTCATTCCCCCATTACTAGGAAACTTCCTAGCAATTTCCTCTTAGGACATAATGGTCTTTAATAATTTTCTCTAAGGACAAAGTAGTCTTTCCTTCATTATTAGGAAATTTCCTAGAAATTTCTTCAAGGATACCATGGTCATTAATACTTTTCTTTCGGGACAAAATAGTCATTCTCCAATTACTAAGAAACTTCCTAACAATTTCCTTCTTAAGACACGTGAGTCATTAATCACTTTCTCTTGGATAATATAATCATTTCTCACAATTTCCTACATTTAACTCAAACATGGTTAGTTCCTAACCATAGTTACTAACACATGTCCCATTATTTTGGGCTACTAAATTAAATTCTCATTGGGCTTCTTCATTGGACTTGTCACAAGTTTTTAATTAAATAACTTGGGCCATCTTAATTCTTTAAAATTTGGGCTTGACATTATAATTCTTTGGACTTTTCTCATATAAAGTTAGACCAAAATTTGGGCCAACTAAATTCTCCACAACTATTTTATACATTGGGCTTGCAACCTAGATTAATTTCTTACTAGCAAATACATAACACACACATACTAGCAAATAAATATATATCACATATATTTATTTACTCATCACACTTACACAAAATATTATCCATATAAACTTCATTTTATTAGAACAAAGTACATACATTAATTCACTAATTTTAACTAAGTGAATTAATTAACTCATATATGAAAATTTAGTTCATAATAATTCTATCATCGTCTACGGCTCAATATTCAGATTATATTATTTCATAATATAATTTTAATTTATTCTCAATTAATTAATTTTACCCAATATATGTATATATTTCACATCTATATATACACATTTAATCTATTACACAAAATCACATACTTCACATTATATGAAACACATATATACATATATGTCCAAATCTACTTCATCCCTTAATAAGAATTCTATTTATTAAATTCTTATTTTAAATTTTCGAAATATCTGGGATATTACATTCACCCCTTCTTCTAAGAATTTCGTCCTCGAAATTAAGGCATAGTCATCTCTATGCATTCTACTCCTCTATTTTTAAATCTAGGTTATATTCTTTAACCTTTATTTAATTATTCGAGATAAGTCTCATAAATTTTTGGGTTATCACATTCAACCCTTCTTCTAAGAATTTCGTCCTCGAAATTATAGCATACTAATTTTTTTGCTGCCCATTCTATTGATCAAAACTAGGTTTTCAAATCAATCATCTTATTCACCAATCTAGGTTTTCAAATCAACCTTTATATTCTCACTTTAATAACTACTAAACTCTTTCCTTCTTTAAAGATTTCTCTTTATTCGTCACATTCTATAGTCCTTCTTCTCTAAGAAGTTCACATCTTCTAAACTTTCAACTTCCAAAATAGTGAAATATTTTTCAGGAGTCTTCAACAATTGTTCAATAATTGTGAAGCAGCTTGAACAAATAGGAAATAAAAGAAATTCCTTTAAAAAGTTTTCAAATCATGCTGAGTGGTCATAAAGACCGTGAGCCCATCTCGAGATTTAATAGATATTTTCACTGTAAACCTCTAGAAATTTTAGCAATCATAAAGACTGCAAAATATTCTATACATCCGCGCGCATGGTCGGATTTTCCCGACAAAATTACCCCTTTTTATCAGGGTTTTTCATACTGGCTCAAAAACATTCGATAAATCATTCCAACATCCGTCTAGCCGAAACAATTGGCCTAGACTAACATCAATAAATTGTTCGTATATTACGAACTGAAAATCATTTTAGGTGTTTAATGTAACTGAAATTCATTTTTTTTAGGACGTCATAATACTGCACTGTTGTAATCAGTGTGTTAGGATTCCGTCATTTTATCATCTCTATACCATGGCTTTAATGGTAAGTGATGATTAAATACATTTTGAAGTTTTCAAAACAAGTTTTGTCCAGCCAACACAATTAGCATGGACATATTTCATAAACCGGTTCATATAACTAAAATTCATTTATAGGATGACATAATGCTGCACTATTGTAACAGTGTGTTAGAATGTCATCATTTATCATCTCAACACCATGCTTTGCAATGGTGCATTGACGATTTTAAAATACATTTTGATGTTAAAATAATTTTTGTCTAGCTGAACCAAGTAGCATAGACATACAAATGATAACACTTTTCAAAGGCGTATAAGTGCGAATATAAGCACGATTTAGGATCTAGCATAGCTAGAAGATTTGGAATACCTATGCCTCCACCATCAACTTCAATTTCTCCAATGATTCATTGCTTAATAATTCTATCTATTTCTATCATCCTTAAAGCTTACTATACTAAAAATCCTCACTTCTTCATGCACAACTTTTCTATACCCTAGTATAGTTCATCAAACATACCACACATTATGAGTTCAGGAACTTACCACAATCATATGAGTTTAGGAACTTATCCTAGTCAGACCAAAGACGTCCATTCGCTGAGGGGTTCAAAAATGTACCATATGATTATGAGTCACGAACTTACCATAAGTATGAGTTTTAAGAACTCGCTTCTAATCTTACATCCTCTACCTATTCGTTATACACATGAGAAAAGAATCACCTTCTCAACATACATATAGCGAACAACGCGACACTAGGTTTCAATAATTATCAATATAGGAAGCTAAGTGGTTGTCGAACCAAACACAATCCCCTGCCCATACAAGGAATTGGTCAACTCGGCCACTAATCAATATAGGAAGCTAAGTGGTTGTTAGACCAAGGACAAATCTCTTGCCCATACAAGAAATTGTTCAACTCAACCACTATATCGATATAGGAAGCTAAGTGGTTCTCAAACCAAGCACAAATTCCCCGCCCATACAAGGAATCGTACAACTCAACCACTAACATGAGTCCTCAATTTAAAACCCACATAATCCTAATCTTATCTTGCTCCTTGCTCAACACAAACTTTTAATTCGTATCCCATTATTTATAATTCCTTCTGAGTTTTATCTTCGTACTATCCTCTAGTACCTTTTTCGTACAGCAATTCTGCTATAAAGTTTTCAATCATTCGATTGGTCATCTATCATTCCATATCTTAATCAGATCACGTTGTCATCTTTCTTATAATCGTATTATATTACGATTCTGTTCTATCTCATGATCATTTTGTTTTGCAATATTCTTATCTTTCACTTTAATCATATATTATGATTTTCTTTATGCTTTTAGACTTACAAACTATATCTATTCATTATTACTTGTCATCTTTATTATCAGAGTCGGGTAACTCTGAATTCTTATCTTTATAACTCTTTAAGATTCTTCTTTGAATCTTCTTGAATTATTCCAGTGCAGACCAAGTATTCCATGGCCTCCTTCACCTTTTTCCTCGAAATATAGCTGCTTCTTTGGCCCTTCCCTCTACCTTAACAGAGCTGGTCCTGGGTTTTCTAAGGCCCAGGGCGAAATTTCTTGAGTGTGCCCAGTGGCGGGGGGTCAGGAGCAGCATCCCCGAGCCAATTTTTTTTTAAAATACTTTTGTATTTTTTTTAATTTGTCGAGAGTTCGTAGTGTGTTGAGATGAAACACTTTTTTTAATATAAAGATTTGACAAAAAAAAAATTCACAACATAATTAAAACAGTGTTTCATATCAACAATTGTAAAAGTGTTTTTGAAAAAAAATAAATTAAAAAAATAGTAAGATTGCCTTTGTAGTCAATATTGTCCCACATTTAAGGTCATTGTGTGAAATTAACCCTATGGTTGGTCATTTGTCATATTAGGTTGTTTCTTTTTTTTCCCCTTAGAATTTAAGCATTGAAAAATTATGTCAGTAGAGTAGAGCAATGTTGGAGTTTCATGTACACTTGAAATATAAAGCTAGGAGTTTGACATTTGAAGGCTTTTTTGGACTGTTACTGTAAAAGAAATGGAAAGCAAAATCAAAATGCACCAGCTAGGAATTGAACCCGAGTCTATACCAAAGCAAGGAACTCTTCTACCGCTAGACCACCGGAGCTTTAAACATACATACACATATATACACATATATACACAAGCTTATAATTAATTTTGGGCCCCCTTCAACTTTGGGCCCTGGGCGGTCGCCCTGGTTGCCCTAGCCCAGGGCCGACTCTGTGCCTTAACCTTGGTCGTCGTTGTCGCCTTACGACGAAAATTGGAGAATTAAGGTTACTACAAAGGGGGCAATTGTAGGGTTTATTGGGCGTTGGACCGACGCAGGAGATGTGGGAAGGAGGAGTAGCATTTGAAGCAGGAGACGACGAGGGGTAATGATGGTGGCTCACTGTGGTTGTGGAGGAATAGAAAGAAGGCGGGTTATTGATTGTGTAGGTAAATGAGGAAAGGGAGAAAAATATTTATTTTAAAAGACATGTCAATGTTTTAAGTTATTTTTATTATATTTTTGCCACGTATTTATGTTTTAATTTTATTTTATTTTTTCATGTTGCTACATAGATAAATAATAGACGTCCGTTCAATTATTTTAACGAAATGGTTCAATTTTAAAATAATAATTAATTTAATGAGGTACACTACAAAAAAAAGGATCATTGCCGACGGCTGTTACCGTCGCCAATGACTCAAATGCCGTCGCTAATGACTCATTAGCGACGGCAACTACCGTCGCCCTCGCCGTCGCCCTACAGGTCGTCGCCCATGGCTCCCGTCGATGGCCGTCGATAAAGTACTCATTGGCGACGGGAACATTGGCGACGGCACGCCGTCGGCAATGAGTAATTAGCGACGGGAAAATTCGTCGGTAAAGCCGTCGCTAAAGAGTATATTAAATAATATATAAAATAGTCATGGCCGACGGCAGATGCCGTCGCCAATGATAGCCGTCGGTAATGAGTAAGCACTAACAAATCTGATTTTTTTAAAAAAAATTAAAAAAATGCAAATACCTGTTATAATTATAACTATTATCAACTAAAATAAATAAATAAAATCCTCAAAAACGCAAATCAATAACCATCAAATCTTTTACTATCAACCATCAAATATCTACGTATGATAAGGTATAAAATATTAGTAGATACAAAAACCATCAACCGAATTACATACAAAACCTAAGTTTATACAACGCAAAAACTGTATCTGTACATACATGAAAATAAAAATATAAACACTAACTATATCCCCAGATCAGGAGTATCGGTATCATCATCACCATCTCCCGTACCACCGCCGGTCCCACCATCCGTAGCATCATCAGTATCAGCCCGACGGTCATCGCCTTCGCCGCTACCTCCACCCCTATGAGGCTCATCAACAAGTCCCTACAAAATTAAAATATTAATTACAAAGTCCAAAAGAGAGCATATTTAAATAATTATTCTAAGTGTTCTTTCATTTATACAAGTTCGGCAAACAAACTGATAACTCGGCCTCTTTTTGGTCTCTTTTTCGACTATTGTTCTAAGTTTTTCTTTATTTTATACAATTTCGGCAAACAAGCTGATAACTCGGCCTCTTTTTCGACTATTGTTCTAAGTTTTTCTTTATTTTATACAAGTTCGGCAAACAAACTGATAACTCGGCCTCCGGATCTCGGAATCGAGTTCCGTAAGTTGTGACGTGTCCCAAATATCTATGAGGTGCTACGTCTACGGTTTCGTGTTGGTTTGACGCCTGAGGCGGGTTTTGGCCTCTTTTTCGACTATTCTTCAAAGTGTTCTTTATTTTCTACAAGTTCGGCAAACGAGCTGATAACTCGGCCTCCGGATCTCGGAATCGAGTTCTGTAAGTTCTGACGTGTACCAAATATCTGGGAGGTGCTACGTCTACGGTTTCGTGTTGGTTTGACGCCTGAGGCGGGTTTTGGCCTCTTTTTCGACTATTCTTCAAAGTGTTCTTTATTTTCTACAAGTTCGGCAAACGAGCTGATAACTCGGCCTCCGGATCTCGGAATCGAGTTCTGTAAGTTCTGACGTGTACCAAATATCTGTGAGGTGCTACGTCTACGGTTTCGTGTTGGTTTGACGCTCGAGGCGGGTTTTGGCCTATTTTTCAACTATTCTTCTAAGTGTTCTTTATTTTATACAAGTTCGGCAAACGAGCTGATAACTCGGCCTCCGGATCTCGAAATCGAGTTCCGTAAGTTCTAATGTGTCCCAAATATCTGTGAGGTGCTACGTCTACGGTTTCATGTTGGTTTGACGCCTGAGGCGGGTTTTGGCCTCTTTTTCGACTATTCTTCAAAGTGTTCTTTATTTTCTACAATATCGGCAAACGAGCTGATAACTCGGCCTTCGGATCTCGGAATCGAGTTCCGTAAGTTCTGACGTGTCCCAAATATCTGTGAGGTGCTACGTCTACGGTTTCGTGTTGGTTTGACGCCCGAGGCGGGTTTTGGCCTCTTTTTCGACTATTCTTCAAAATGTTTCTTTATTTTATACAAGTTCGGCAAATGAGCTGATAACTCGGCCTCCGGATCTCGGAATCGAGTTCCGTAAGTTCTGACGTGTCCCAAATATCTGCGAGGTGCTACGTCTACGGTTTCGTGTTGGTTTGACGCCTGAGGCGGGTTTTGGCCTCTTTTTCGACTATTCTTCTAAGTGTTCTTTATTTTATACAAGTTCGGCAAACGAGCTGATAACTCGGCCTCCGGATCTCGAAATCGAGTTCCGTAAGTTCTAAGGTGTCCCAAATATCTGTGAGGTGCTACGTCTACGGTTTCGTGTTGGTTTTACGCCCGAGGCGGGTTTTGGCCTATTTTTCGACTATTCTTATAAGTGTTCTTTATTTTATACAAGTTCGGCAAACGTAATGATTTTAATTTCTACAAATTGCTGGTTTATTTTTTATCTCTTACTCTTCAACTCTATATGAAAAAAACAACGTGCATAATTAATGAAACTTATCTCTATATAAATTTACTCTTCAATGTTTGATAGTTTATATAAGCAATATAATATGAAAACCCGTGAATTAAATAAAGACAGACATCAATAATTATATTTACCTCTCGAATATGTCGAGGAAAGAGGTTGGCCAGGACAACCGCACATACACGAATGGCTTCCTCTCGGACCAGACCCATCATCTCGTCGGCAGATGCATCCGGATCGATGGAGCCGTGGACGACCTCCTGAGCAAGCTGGTAGATACGCTGGCGGGATGGTGCGCCTGATTGTATAGCATTGCTCTCCATGCACCCCTCTACGATCCGCCGGAAGAAGTCGTCGGATAATGAAGGGCCGGCACCCGATCCACTCGCACCACCTGCTCCGGTGGGTGGGCGACGCCTAGCTCGCGCAGCAGGCACTAATGTGTAGGCCGGGACCCGTGGAATGCCCACAACTCTACCCTTCTTCGGTCCCCCTGTAGCTTGCAGCCAGTCCTCCAGCTCCTCAGCCTCGCGGGTCTCGGCATCTATGACGCCATCCGTCCTCTGGCTGCTCCGCTCCGCTGCGAGTGTCTCGAACCGTCGCTGAAAAAGAATATATAACAATATGAAAAGCATAATTGTTTAAAGAATTTTAATACGAATTTCATGAATAAAAATATCACTTAAATTAAAAGGATAACATTACTTACAGCAATGCCCTCTGCCTCAGGTGAGATATAACCACCATCCTCTTTCTTTTGATGGGCGTGCCACCAAAACTCTAAGCGGGAAGGTGGGCGCTGCAGAGTATCCTTGAGCCTCTCCCGAAAAAGGTCGTACGACTGAGAGCCTGTGCAATGGGGCAGGCGACTCTGCTGTCGGGCTGCTGTACGCTGTGCCGACTTCTTCTGAAAATCAGCTCCCTCCCAGATACTGCACATCTGCTCCCAAACCGCGGCACCAAGAAAATCTGGGCGGACATCTCTAAGCGTCTGTCCATCTATCATCCTGCTCTGGGCTTTCTTCTTCCACTCGTGGACCCACTTGTGCCAGTTCATCTCTAGATATTTCTGAAGCACAGTCATGCCATGAGCTTCTTGACCGTCCTCAAATCGGTAATATCTCTGCACATTATACATTATTAAGCTTAGTATACAACATAAATCGAGAAGTATATAAAAAAACATGCAAATGTAATATAATGACATTTTACCCGAAACTCATCGATAATCAACTGACGTGTGCGGTCATCCACATCTGCCCACCTCATCCACGCACTTGAGAATCGATTGCGCACGATCCCAAGCAACGTGTTCCTTGGCGTCGCGTCAAGGATACTACAATTGGAATTAATACATTTGTAAATTCTAAAGTATATATACATGCAGGATTTTATGTAAAACAAATGTAAAATTATATAAACAGATAATGAAATTACCTGTTAGTCCCGACACGGCATATATGAGGCGCCTGGGGGGGATTCCCTAGCAAGCCACGTGCTAGTCCCCGCGGAGGCCTAGGACGCGCACCTATATGTAGTGTAATATGTGTTCATTTTTATATAAATGAATATTATGACAATACTATATAAGAAAAAAGTAAGACGTAAAAGAACTTAACATGTAATTGTACCTGAAGATCCGGGCTGATCATCACTCCCTCTACCTCCACGACCCCCACGACCTGTACTACCAGCTCGCCCACCACGATCGCCGTGTGGTGTACGAGCCATATGTATGTAACTGTAAATAGGAAAACAAAATATTATAGGACATTTGTAATCATAATAATTTTGCAACTTAAATAATAGAATCGAATATGTTACACCATCATGATTGCAATACTACAAACTATTACATATAGGTACAAGTAAATAGACATAAGTAGTACATACTCCTAATCATTTATATCATCAAATCCATCAATATCAGAATCGTCATTTTCGCGCAATAGCTCTTCATTCTCGCTGTCATCACCATCTTCGTCATCCTCAACAATCTCTTCATGTATATCTTCATCATCAACAACATCGTCTCCACTTTCCACAGCGACGACATCATCTTCATCTTCACTAGACTCACTAATAACAGTCACATCAGTAAGTGTGACACTAGTAGACTCAACTTGTAAAGGTTCATCGTCTGGACGAGGAGATGTGCCTTGAAAACCACGAGCTTTGGTGGTTATAACAGTATACCATGAGCTTGCAGGATTCTTAACACCCCGTGCGTAGTATACCTGCGTTGCTTGACTTGCTAAAATAAATGGCTCGTTTGAGTTTAGTTTTGACTTAACATTTACTGTCACCAGTCCTGAATTTTTATCAACTCGAACTCCATTTTCAACATCAAACCAATGACAATTGAAGCAAACTAACTCTTTTTGACCCCAATATTTGAGAACGACTACTTCTAGCAGTCGTCCATACCAGTCATCCCAAAGATTATCGTAGCAGCTACCTTTAACCACAACTCCAGAATCAGATGAAGTGAATTCCCCAATATCGCAACACTTAAATCTGTAACCGTTGACAATGCAGCATGTATAAGTATCTACAGATCTTTCAGGGCCATCCGCTATAAGCTTAAGTCGGATGTCAGCTTTATCATCTGTGAGGACCTAAAGTACCGGACCACAACATATTATAAAATTAATTAGGCCATAAGATTCATTCATGAGGGTAAATGTATTTAGAAATCAATTTATGATACTTACTACATCTTTAAACCAACATGCAAATTCTCTATTCCTCAAATTTTCTAATTCCCCGTCCGATATAGTCGGATTCGCTTCACGTATCTCAGCATCATATTGACTGCAGTACAGTTATATACGACATTATTATGCGAAGAACTTTTAACAGGTACAAACGACATAGTAGTAGCTACTTACTTAATGTATGGCGCAACTTCATTCATGTTTACAAGTGCATACAATGTGGCAGCTGCATACTCACTATCAGTCAAGAATCGCCTTTTTTTTCCCACCGAATGGTTGTACCGGATGACTAAAGGCCGTTAATTCTTCTGTGTTCAGCTCAGGTGCAACAGCCTCGTTCCGACGTAAGCGATTGTGTCTCGTCTGAACATTCGGCTCAAAGTACAACGAGCAGAAATTAACAAGCTCCTCCATAACATAACTTTCAGCAATTGAACCCTCTACACGGGCTCTATTTTTCACCTTTTGCTTTAGACGACGCATATACCTATATGTTATCAATGCACGTATACAATAAAGTTAAAGGTTTGCAATGTTTTAACAATATGTAAAACAACAGTAATGTTACTACCTCTCAAATGGATACATCCATCTATATTGCACGGGACCACCAAACTTGGCTTCGTATGGAAGGTGAATAGGCAAATGCTCCATTGAATCAAAAAATGATGGAGGGAAGATCATTTCTAACTTGCATAGTATTTCCACTATCTGCCTCTCCATTTTATCTATGTCTTTGAATTGGAGCTCCGTCAAACATAGATCTCTAAAGAAGTTAGAAAACTCTGTCAGTGCTTCTACCACACGTTTCGGCAACAAGTCGATAAATGCCACGGGGATCAACTTCTGCATGAATACATGACAATCATGACTTTTTAGACCCCGAAACTTCAGCTCTTCGACTTTACAACACCTTGATATATTTGAAGAATATCCATCTGGAAGCTTCAGACCACTAATCCAATTACATATCAATATCAATTGTTCCCTGGTCAAAGTATAATCAGCTTTAGGCATAATTGTCTTACCACCCTCCTCATACAACCACAAATGTTCCCTCATGTTCATTTCTGCCAAATCAAGCCTCGACTTGTTGTTGTCCTTTGTTCTACCACTGGCATTTAGCACTGTATAAAAAATATTATCAAATACATTCTTTTCGGTATGCATCGGATCTAGACAATGACGAATGCAGAGTGTAGCCCAATACGACAACTCAAAGAACATACACCGATGTGTCCAGTTGTGAAGCTTACCATACCCATGAGCTCGCTCTAATCTATGATTCTTCCCTGGAGGTGGAAAATTCAAGCTATTAATCCAGCTCAACACTGATGTACCAGAAAGACGGTCAGGTACTTGACGTTTCTCTGATTTCCGATTGAATTGTCTAGTCATTCTTCGATAACGATGCTCAATCGGCAAAAACTGTCTGGAAGTTGCAAAGAAACTAAATTTCCCCCCATGTTTGAGCCGCATAGCTTTAACTGACCCCATGCACACGGGACATGACAAGCTCCCATGGGTCGACCATCCACTGATCATTCCCAACGCCGGAAAGTCATTTATGGTCCACAGTAAAGCTGCCCTCATGTCAAAGTTCTCTTTAAGAGATACGTCATAAGTTTGAACCCCTGTATCCCACAACATCTTCAACTCATCTACTAATGGCCTGAGGTAGACATTGATGTCTTTACTTGGACTCTTATCACCCGGAATCAGTAAAGGCATGAACATATAAGGATCTTTCATACACATCGAAGGTGGGAGGTTATACACAACAATAATCACTGGCCAGGTTGAGTAAGGCTTGGTGTAAGACCCGTTAAATGGATTAAAGCCATCCGTAGCAAGTCCAAGCCTAACATTTCGAACCTCTTTAGCAAATGAGAGGTGCTTTTTGTCAAAATTTTTCCACTCAAGCCCATCTGCCGGGTGCGTCAGTTGACCCTCGACTATTTCCCGTGTTGAGTGCCACCTCATATACTCGGCGGTATGTGTTGACATGAACAACCGCTGAAGCCTCGGTGCAATAGGAAAGTAACGTAAGATCTTTCTGGGTACGTCTTTTCCCTTTTTCTTGCGTTGTTCATAGTATCTACTTGTACCGCAGATATCACATATCCTCTTATATTTATTGTCATCACCGTAATATAACATACAATCATTCTCACAAGCATCAATCTTCTCATACCCTAGATTGAGTCTTTTGACCAGTTTCTTCACTTCGTAGTACGATTCCGGTAACTTATTGCCAGCCGGTAAGAACTCCTGCACAATGTTGAGCAGTTCGTTAAAACCCCTCTCACTGCAGTCATGCTCGTTCTTGAAATGTAAAAGCTTAGTCACTGCAGATAAGACGGTGTGCTTTTCGTGTCCGTCATACAGTGGCGTCGCTGATTCGTGCAATAACTGATAGAAACCCTTAGCCCCGTCATTCGGCTCTTGCTCAATGCTTCTGTCATCCCTGTGAGTATTCCACTGGAAGAATGAACCAGCAGCTTCGACTATCATGTTACTACAGTCAAAGGTTTCGTCACCTCTGGATTCTGGCACAGATTCATGTTCATTTAACCAGGTTTCCCCATGATAGATCCACGTACTATAACCCTGCTTGAACCCATACGCAAATAGGTCGCACATGACATCACTCCTTTCCTTCCACACTTCATTCACACACCTCTTACAAGGACATCTAATCTCATCGCCGCTAACTTGCTCAAATGCAAAATTGAGAAACTCTTCAACCCCAGTACGGTACTCAGAGCTAAGCCCACTCTTATCAGTGGCGACCCTACGTTCCATCCATCTTCGATCAACAGACATCTTGGTCTATACACTAGAAGGTGCTATATATGAGGAAAAACAAAACACAAACAGGATGGTTAATGTCTATACATACATATGAAGTACACAAACAGGATGGTTATTTGGGACTGTACATTTTATACATCATTTTTCACCCTTAGGGTTAATTTTATCTGCCAATGCACTCATCCAGATACATTCTTAATTATTTTTCATTCTACCCGCTCATTACAAGCTAATAGGGATAGCTAAAAGAAGCGAATTTGCACTTTCCAGTAATAATGAGCTGCAACGAATGTAGTTTAGAAAGCATGAGTCATAGTCCAAATACCAAAGAAATTATAACTATTGACGCCCGCAAACAACACACTTCAATCATTCACAATGATCGGGAAAAGGCAGAGCCTAACACTTTAACAAACCTGATAAGGCAGAAAAGAGGCTCTTCATTTTCCCTATTTCAAGTTATTACTATCAATGGATATCTGAATCATACTATGGTCCTAATTAAACCACTACCTACAAAAACTAGACATATTTTGTGGTTTGGATGTACCATGTTAGTCAATGCCAAAAAGGGAAAAGGAAAAAGGAAAAAAAAAAGAAGAAGCAAGAAATCCGATGGGGGCCATTCTAGGATAGAAATTCTTAGAGCAAATTGCCAAGCACCGCCCTAAATAGCAAAGCAAACAACCTAGCGTCACAGATATGATAAACACGGACATTGTGTTGCACAGTTTTAAATGGGTCATTTTTGAGTTTTTTTTTAAATGAATGCGAAAGATAAGAAAATGACGAAAAAATTGAACACTTTTCTTGCCCATCCAAAATCAACGAATTAATAAAATCCTTATTATATCCTTTACATACAAACACAACGAAGTTAATATAAGAATAAAATTGTAATCATAATGTAAAATTAAGTTCTCTATCTTCTCAATAACACCAAAGAAAACCTATAAATTTTATAGGATAATTTTCTATTCTAATTTAAGTTTTCCTTTATTTTATTTTCTATCCAAAACTCAGAAACACAGAGTTAGGGTGAAAAATATAATAACAGAGGCCTTGAGGAATAACCCTAGGGACCTGGTTTTAATCCCCAGTTGCTGACCAAAATTTTGCCGGTTAAAAAAGAATTGAAATATATATATATATATATATATATGACAATAAAATAAAAGGTCAACGAATTTCCAATGTAGAATAAATTTCTAAACATTATTCCAAAGTGCAAATGGTGAAATCATATATTATCGAAATCAGTAACTACGGCCACAATGGACACTACTAAACTGCCGAAAGAGTACATACTTTGGTTCCAGTTTATGATTACTAATGCAAAATAAATGAATTCCAGCATAAATTCTAAAGTCCTACTCCCCCTTCTCAAGTCCAACCAAGTTGACAGATAGTTCAATCTAGAAAGGTAACCACCCACAAAAAATTAATAGATCATCAAGCTATTAAGTAAGGTTCTACAACATGTCAGCAAAACCCATACTCTTAGAAATTATGTCCTTGTTCTTAACTACTAATTCAACCTAGCACATAGTTCTTCACAAATGATTCAAACTCAACCTTCCCTTTTCGTTTCTCTGTCATGCAAATACTAGAGATTATGCTACAAAGGATTATCCTCATAAATGAAATTGAAAATGGAAATACAAATTAAAGATCAAAGTATAACATAGTCATACACAACATGATCAAGAAGGCATTTTAAAGTGTACAGCATTACTGCAACTAGAGCTTTAACATGTTCAAAGTAGGACATTAAAATTGAAACACTACTAAAGATCAACAAAACTATCATTATACCAAAGGATGAATTTCCTTGGAAGTAGAAATAAAATCTATATAGCAGTAAATCAAAATGAGGTTATGAATCGCAATAGACATTAAATTCTGAGGAAATAGTGAAAAATACCTGAAATTTGCTCAGTTTGTTGAGGAAATAGTGAAAAATACCTGAAATAATCAAAAGGAGGTTATTGTTTGATTTACTAACAAGTAACAAATCCTGTATAAAATTCAGGTACAAAATGTACAGTCCCAAAGAAAGCATTATAGATTAGCAAAAAATGCTAGTGAAGAAAAGCAGGAAATTTCAGCTAATTTCAGCATTCAAATCAGAAAATCCATAAAACTTCATTCACAGTAGAAGACAAATAATTTACTAAACCACAAAAATGTCAATCTCAACTATATCTTACACAACTGGCGAAAATTAAGGTTTTTTATAGCTTTATTGTGTTATAGAGAGTACAAATTATCAATTAGTAACTTCAACCAATTCAAATGACCAACAAAATGATAGACCAAAATAACTATATGTATATATATACACACACACACAGCGATATATAGATATAGAGAGAGAAACTTACGGGTGCTTTGGTAGGTGTGGCCGGAGGTAGGCGTGGCCGGAGGGGCGTGGCCGGAGGGGCGTGGCCGGAGGCGACGATTATGGCCGGAGGCGACTATTATGGTAGCAGAGAGTGAGAGGAAAAAACGAGGGAATGGGAAATTGAGCTGTTGTCGTCGACATTAGGGATTTAAACATGGCTCATTCTCGACGGCATAGTCGTCGATATTGACCCCGTCGCCAATGACTCATTATCGACGGCACTACCGTCGACATTACCAATTATCGCCGTCGCTAATGACTTTCCCACCCCCGCGAAAAATTCGCACCATTTTTTCCCCGGCAAAAAAGACTACTATCGACGGAACATAGTAGCGACGGCTACGCCGTCGAGAATGAATCAATATCGACGGTAATATCGCCGTCGATAATGATGCCGTCGCCAATGACCTATTTTTTTGTAGTGGTAATTTGAAAAATTAAAAGTTCAATGGTATAATCAGTAAAACTTGCCAAGTATATTGGGTAATTCATTAGTTTTACCGTTAATTTCTTGGTATCGGATGAAGATATATAAAAACAAGTATAAGGGTTATCTTATTAGGTCATATATTCAAAAGATTGTGCTTGTGCGGTTGAGTATGAAGTAGGGAGTGATGAAAGCTACAACGTTTTGTGTAAATATTGTTGGTGTAAGTTTTGTTGGAATTGTAGCTAGAGAGGATGCTCATCATCCGGTGGACTGTGATACAGTGGCCAAGTGGATGTTGAAAAACAGGATGGAGTCTGAGAATGTGAGTTGGGTGCTTGCGAATTCAAAGCCTTGTCCCAAATGCAAGGTACCAATTGAGAAAAACGATGGATGTATGCACATGACTTGTAGGCCACCCTGCGGATACGAGTTTTGCTGGCTGTGGCTTGGCTCATGGAGCCAACATATATGGAAAGACTAAAGGTGGTTATTGCGCGTACTGTAAAACTTACCAGAGAGCATTAACTAAGCAAGATCGGGATAAACCAACAAGGAGATGATATTAGGATTATGAAGTACAGAAGAGAGGACATGGCTAAGATATCTTTGGACAGATATACTCATTATTTTGAAAGGTGGGATGACAACCACAAGTCGAGAGAAAAAGCACTAGCAGATTTGCGTAATATGAAAACTGTGCAGCTCCATAAACTTGAGGAAAAACACGGTCAAATTGCTGAAGAATTGAAATTTGTTACAGAAGCCCGGCTACAAATTGTTGAAGGTAGACGAGTGTTGAAATGGTATGGATATTACTTGCCTTATAAACAACAATCTGAAGCCAAGACAAAGTTGTTTTAGTTGGGTGAGGCTGAGGCTGAGGCTGCTTTAGGAAGGCTTCATCAATGTGAGGAGAAGGAGCTACAAGTATACTTTGACAGTGGCCACACGGATGATTTTAGTACAGATTTTCGTCACAAGCTAACTAATCTCACTCTTGTAACAAGAAACTACTTCTCAAACTTGGTTTACAGCACTAGAACATATGCAGCGGCGTAGTCAAGAATTGACTTCGTTGGGTGCTAAAGTTAAACTAAATTAACTGGATTGACAATTTTAAATTCGTCACAAAAAAAATTATTTAATTTTTAAATTTGATTAAAGAAAGAGAAAAAAATTATTTTAGAAGAAAAAAAGCTCCTTTTTATGTAATAATGTCAAAAACCTAATCCGACTTAACTTCGGACTCATCCGTCGCAACAATCTCGACCTGAAAATTGGTGCATCTAGCTTTAGGTTGAAGCTGCATATAACATGCACCAAGTTAGTATATATATATATATATATATATATATAATATATATATATATATATATATATATATATATATGGTACGCATCCACAACAACCGGTTGCTGGGGTATTATTCCAGCAACCATCATCTCTACCGTTGATGAATATGATGAAGAGCTGAGATTTTTAAAAAAAAAAGACACTGAATTTTTTTTCTCTCTCCTTGCCGTTACAACATGTAGCGGTTGACCCAATACCCCATTTTGTCCTATTTTTTTTGGCCCATATCCTAATTTATATTATTAACTAATTTTATTATTAATAATAATATTAACTAACTAATATTAATGTCATTAATATTAATTAACTAATATTTTTTTGTCCTAATGTTTTTGTCCTTCGTCCCAATTTATATTAATAATTAATATTAATAATAATTTTAATAATTATTAACTAATAATTTTGGAATAATATTTAATTTAAAAGGTTAAGATAATTATTAAAATTATTATTAATTATCTTAAAAGTTTAAGATAACTAAAATTTTAATAATTATCTTAAACTTTTAAATTAAATATTATTCCAAAATTATTAGTTAGTTAATATTATTATTAATATTACTAATATTATTACTATTATTAGTAAATATTATTATTAATATTAATATTAATTATTAATATAAATTGGGACGAAGGATAAAAAAATTGGGACAAAAAAATATTAGTTAGTTAATATTAATGACATTAATATTAGTTAGTTAATATTATTATTAATAATAAAATTAGTTAATAATATAAATTAGGATATGGGCCAAAGAAAATGGGACAAAATGGGGTATTGGGTCAACCGCTCCATGTTGTAGCGGCAAGGAGAGAGAAAAAAAATTCAGCCGCTACAACATGTAGTGGCAGTGCCTTTTTTTTTATTATAAATCTCAGCCCTTCATCATATTCATCAACGGTGGAGATGATGGTTGCTGGAATAGTACCCCCAGCAACCGGTTGTTGTGGATGTGCACCCATATATATATATATATTATTTTCTTGAGAAAATGGGTTATACATAGTAGGCAAAATTTACATGTCAATCTTCCAAAAGAGGAGTACATTACTAGATATGCATATGCAGAAAAGCTGCATAAACACAAAACTTCAAATCCCTTTAATATTACAAATCTCTCGGCCAAAAAAAAATGTTCTATTTGCATGTCTCTAGGATCTGGTTTTAGTATTATACTACTATAGTTTTTGCCATACAATGATACAATTGTATTTCGAGCCCTTCTACAGCGACATTGCCAATTGACATTTCTGGCGACATTTTTTTTTTCGGTTTTTTTTTTGTTATGAGTCCCAAATAATTTATATGATTTATTGGAACAAAAATTTTAATAAAAAAACAGTGATTTAGGTGTAATTTGGATACATATACAAAACAGTGTTGTACAGCCTGTGCAACACTGTTTTGTATATGTATCCAAATTACACCTAAATCACTGTTTTTTTTTAAAACATTTTGTTCCAATAAATCATATAAATTATTTGGGACTCATAACAAAAAAAAAAAACCAAAAACAAAAACAAAAAAAATGTCGCTAGAAATGTCAATTGGCAATGTCCCCGTAGAATTATTGTTGTATTTCAAACTTTTCAGCTCACTGACCCATTACTTGTTTAGACTATTCTTATCAATTTTGTTAGGGCCCGTCCCAACCCCAATTATAGCAACATATGGTGGTTTGATGGTCCTGGGGCTAGAGAAATGATCTTAATGGGACCAATTTCTATTTTCTTCTTGAGATTGATTAGCCCGTTCATGACCATTCTCTAGTCATAAAAGCGAGGTTGAAATACTACTGATGCCCAACTCCTGTGAATTAACATTAGTATTTACTGGTGTATAATTTTAATATACTGAAAAGTTAAAAGTAAAAATTATGGGTCCTAACAGTATATTTGAAATTGCTTAAAAAATATGACTAGTTATTTTGATTACTATTTTTACATATAATCTATTTTAAAAAGTAATTTGTATTTGGTAAATAAAAAACATTTAAATTAATAAGAAGTGAAAAATATTTAGTATAAAAAAATTATTAATTACTTTATTTCAAGTGTAAATTACTAATAAGGAATGTTTTGAGAAATAAAGATGGGTAATAGATGAAATTATTATAACAAATAAGAATAGATTAGTAATATACTTAGTCAACTATGATTATTAGATTTGGCAATAATCGAAGTTTCAATTTGAAAGTGATTATAAGTAATTTTAAAATCAGTTTACCAAATATTTTTTTATTTCTTAAAACTGATTATAAGTATGTTTGACTACTTATAAACGATCTCAAACACTTTCTAAATATAAAAAATCAGATAATAGGAGAGAGTGAAGATTAAAAAGAGTTTTTATTTGTTATACAGTTTTAAGGAAGCAGTTAAAATTCTTCTCCTTTAATAATATAGATGATTCTTAATTTTAAGATAACTGGATTAATGCTTTGAGATTACAATTAATCTTACATTCTTATAATCTTATTCATATTTATGCGAATTAAAATAAGAATCAACACATTCATACTTACTCCCGACTCTTGCCAACGAAAACTTGCATATAATTTAATTTGCTTTTTGGGAATAATTTTTTGAGTTCAAGTATATAATGCGATAAATTTATGTCGAATTACAATTGTAAAAAGGGATTTCAATTATTACACATATTTATAAAGGAGTTAGCGTTAATTATTATACATGTAACTAACAATTAAAATTTTTTATGTAAACATTCGTTTTATCTTGAGATTAAAATTTTTTATTTTGTTTAATACCGCTACTTATATACATGAATGAGGGAAATCTCACCCACAATAAGGGAGAATACAAAATGCATGATTAGTGTGAATCAAACCTAATCATATTTGAAAGTTTCAATCTTACTCATCATGCTAAAATTTCATCAAATATAAGTTTAAATTTTAACATTTCTATTTCAAATTATATTAATTAAAAAGTTTTTAGATAACATAATAAAAATTGATTGATTTACTTTTGACATTAAAATATCTTTAATGGTTGCGTATGATTATTGTGGTGATCAAAGAGTGTTTCCTTTTTTATCATGCCTAATAACAAAGAAATAAGGAGTAATGTTATACGGACAAAACAAAGTTATAAGAAAAATAAGTATAAAATAATATGTTAAATTATAATTTATAGAAATTTCATTATATATAAATAAGTATAATAATTATAATTAATAATAATCATTCATCTTATTTTATATTTTATTTTTGTATCTGTCCAATACTACAGAGAAAATTAAATAAAATACTCCGAATACAAAATATGAAAAAGTGTCTATAACTTGTCAAGACCTATCCCAAACCTTGTGGCTGGTTATGTACAAATTTATTTTTACAAGTGTAGCATTAATGAGTGTTTCCTTTCGATTAGAGAATTCACAAAGGGTCACACCTGTTCCACTAAATAATTAATTGTCACAACTTGCTTCCTTTCGATTAGAGAATTCACAAGACAAAGTGTCACACCTGTTCCACTAAATCATTAATTGGCACAACTTGTTGCTTCACTCTAATTGAAATCTTGTTTTTTGGATCCACAGGCGTGGGGAGAGAGAGACGAGAGAAAGGGGGAGAGAGAAAGGTGTCAGACCAATACACTGAAGAAGAGGAGAAGAACCCTTTGACTGTATTTATAAATTATACTAATTGGTTACATTCATTCTGATTACAAGTGCTCGAGCCGCTTCTACCGTCTCAGATTCACCAAGTATGTTATTTCTCTTCCTATTTTTGACTCTGAACTATTATAGGATAAAATTTCAAGTGTTTTTTTTCCTACACATTTGTGTATGTTTCGTGTATTGGGATATGGGTTTAGTGGTGCAATATTTTGATTGGGGTTTTTGTGTGTGTTAATTAACTGTTATTGGAGATGGGTTTTGTGTTTATTGGTGAAAGATTTGATTTTTCCTATGTTTTTTTGTGGGTAGTCTGTTTAGTTTGAATTTTAATGCTTTTTAGGGCTTTAGTGAGTTTGCTTATTGAGAGTACTATGGATTTATGACTTTTCCTTTTGCTCTAGTGTGTGATTCCTGTAATGGGTTTTCTTTCATTGGGAGACAGATGGAGTCATTTTATGCGAATTAATTTTTATTTAAATGTGTTTATTTTGGTTGTGTATGTTTTTAACTTAAGATTGCTTGTTTATTATGAGGCTCAAGTGTTAGTAGCAGTTTGCCAGTGGAAGGTGTGGAAAGTGTCTCTGCAGTGCGCGAACTGACCCAGACACGCATAATTGGAAATGCAATGTTTTCAAAGGATAAAGTGTTTTAGCAGTTTAAATTCTCTTATGTTTTTCCATCTTTTCCGTTTTGATATGCGTAGTGCTATTTGACCAAGGCCTTGGGGATTGGATTTCTGAGTTTCTTGATTAAGTATTGAGTTTGGTTTTAATTGAGAAATGTCTTCAATCATCATAGTATTTGTTATACATTTTACAAATTTAGTGAAACTAATTGTATTACCTTTTTCTATGTTTAATGCTAAGAACAAGTGGAGAATGTGAACGTGAAAGTTAGGACTATATTAAGTACGGAGTATTCCTTTCTTTGATCTGACAACAAGTGAGCATTGACATCATCTTAATTTCATACTAAAATTTCCTAGCTTCGTAGACTTAAGTTTAAACTTATAGTGCTTAGGGTTTTGAGATGGGTAGAATGGGTAGCTTTCAAGAGTTGAACTTTGGCTAAAAATACAAATAGGGCCCATTAATCTGAAAAACATTGAATTATATTCAAGTTCTTATATTTATCCGTACAGTTTGACTTTGGTTGAAGTAGTAACTGTCTTACTTGCCTTGTCATGACGCCATGAACCTTGTTCGAGGTATGGGGATTATGGTTCTTCTTATTAATATCCGTGATAGTTCTTTTTATAAATGTGATTTCTGGGCATGACAGTAGTAATATTGACCCATTCCGACTGTATTTGTGATACCACCATAAAGTAATCTCAGACTGATATATTGGTTTTGCTGGGCCCCTTAATTAACTCTTAGTATGTTTCAATACATTTTTTGAATCAAGCAGGTTTCAATCCCTTGTAAAAAATTTGGAAGAAGATTAAAGTAGAAACTTCGGGAAATTTTGGATATGTTCAGGCAGTCAGCTAGTAGAAACCAGAGGTCCAAAGGTTTCAAGGTGAAGCATGTGCTGCAAATATGTGTATTGGTTGCTGTTTGTGTTTGGTTGATTTACCAGGTCAAGCACTCCCATGACAAGAAGAAAGAATTTGATCATAATGATGCGAAGATCTTGCAAAATATGCAGAGAGAGAATGAAATCTTGAAATTTGGAAGGAAAGATCTCAATCCTCAAGTGAAAGAAAAAACTAAGGAAAATGAGAAGCATGACGAAGAAGTTGAAGAAGAAATAGGAGAAGAAGAAGAAGAAGAAGAAGAAGAGAAGCATAAAGAAGACCATAAGACAGAAAAGAAAGAGGTTGTAGGTAGAGGTGGAGATGATGAGGTAGATGAGCACGATCAAGAGAAATCTGATTCCTATGTCGATCGTGAAGAGGAGTTCATAGATGAAGAAAAGGAGAGGGAAGAAGGCGATGAGAAGGAAAGTGAAGAGAAAGATGTTGAAGATAGCGACAAGCAAATGGAGAATGAGAATTCTATAGAGGACCAAGATCATGACGGAGCAACTAGGAATACTCACGAAGCACGCGAAGAACAGTATAAGGCAGATGATGCTTCCAGCGCTGTGACCCATGATGGTCAAACTATCAATACTGAAAATGAAAATAGCAGCGTGGAGAACCAAGTGAATATAGTAAAACATGAAAATAAAGGCAATAATACCGAGGAAAGCAATATCAGTCAAAACACTACAGATTTTAAGGTGCAAGAGGTGGAAACCGCTGAAAATGGAAGTTCAACAGTTATTGATCAGGAAAAGGGTTCTGAAGTATTTGATTCCACATCCCAGGGTAGCTCCTCTCTTAATTCTACAATAACATCAGAGTCCAATGATAAACCAGAATCAAGCAATGAGCTTACAGGGGGAGGGAATATAGAATTTCATGACTTATCTCTGAAGAATGGAACAGATAGCATCATATTGGATCCGAGTAATGCTCAGAATGTAACAGGAAGTACAATTTCTGCAGAAGGCTCCAACTTTCAGACCCTTGCCCTGGAACAGAACGATAACTCTAGTGTAGCTTTGGATAATAGTCAATTTGATTCAAACTTGACAACTTCTAATGCAACTGAGAATGTAGAAGAAAATACAGTAGACTCATCAAATTCCTCCACGAGTTCTTACTTTGTTGCATCAGACAATTCTACGCAGTCTAATGTATTGGCTGAAACAAAAGATGGCTCTGAGTCTACCATAACAGAGGTAAACACGAATGCAATTCTTAATAAGAAGTCAGACATCAGTGGTGGAACAGATGGAACTTACGAAAGCTCAGACTCCAATAATACTGAGAATACAGATGAAGTTCGACATGACACCATTGATTCCTCTGACTCATCTGTACCCCTGAACGACAAAGGGGTTCATGTAGATCTTGATACTTTGCCCGATATTAGAACTGAGGGAAGCAACAGTGAAGAGGCTGCAGAAGAATGAGATTATAGGTCAGAGGGTTTTTTCGATGCTCTTAAGTTGTACGGAGTAATATTTATTTTTCTCCCTGTTTGCTTCACAAAATCTCAGTTTGAGAGTGGTTCCCTGCTGCTCATTGTTTGAATATTGGTCACTGTCTAGATAAAATAGTCTGACTTTGCTGCGAAATTGTAGGCAAGGCAATATATTAGAAAGGTTTCTATTGGTAGAATCAATTTTGAGTTCTCTTGATGTCATATTCTTCTCTTCATTTTGTTGTGCAAATGAAGGCAGTGTAATGTTTGCGCGAGTGCATGCATGGTTGGTTTTTGATTTTTAGCATCCATATTTTTTAGGTTAGTCTTTTGACTCGGTTTTAACATGTCTTTTAGGTTTGTATTTTTACTTTGCCCTAGGCGTACAGCATTCCACGTAAAGAGTTCTATTTGCAAATATTAAAGATTTAGTTTTTGTTTTTTTTTTCATGATTTGCCCTTTAAAAAAATGATATGTAAATTTAGAAGTTGTAACATGATAATGAAACAAATTTGAGGAAGTTGTTTTTATCTTCATTCCGCTTTCAATGTATCCTTGCGTTGATGTGCATTCCACTGCAACAACATCCACACCATCAACGTGCCTGAACTCAGAATATAAGCTGTTAGAAGATGAGAGTAATTCCACAAAAGGTGAACCCTTGCTCAGGCAGATCCCAAGATATCAAGTTGATATTAACATGGTACATATTAAGAATAAATGAGATATTATTTGACATAACCTTATGAGAAGAAATCATATGGGCTTAGGAGAACTCATTAACATAAGCATTGACATCTTAGATGTCTGCTAATATGAAAATATCACTAAATTTGTAAGTACAAATGGAAGCTTTGGTGAGTGATGAGCTACACACACGGTCATTCCTGAGATTTTGGTGGTCCAAGGTGAAAATGAAAACGAGACCCTTTTCGAAATATTGTCTTCATAAAAAAAAGTAAAAATAAATAAATAAAAAATACAAGTTGTATCTAAAAAAAGTGCATTTTCGGAGCTTAAAACATAATAGTTCAACTACAACAAAATATATGAGAACTTCAACTACAACAGAATATATGAGAAGTTCGACTATAACAAAATATATGAAAATACATTTATTAAAATATTCTTATTCTAGTATTCTTACCGGCAAAATATTCAATCAAGTGTTCACACACACATATATATATATACTATTTATATAAAAAAATTTGAGGCGCCCGATCGAGGCTCAGGACGGTCGACCTTCCGCCCGTACTCAGGAACGGCCATTGCTACACAGAAAATGAGCCAGAAAGCAAATCCCAATTTGTTGAGAATTAAGGCTACAGTTAAGCTACAAAATTATGTTTCTTTGCAATTTCTTTCGCTTTTCCCCCGTCAAAGATGGAAATTTGGAAGTTTCTACTGTTTGATGAGAATGGAAGAGGACAAGGAAAAAAAGGACGGATTAACCAAATGGAAACTTACCAAGGTACACAGTAAAAGAAACAATAAACAGTAACAGCATGTGAAACCATGTTAAGTAATATTGAAGATGTTAATACCAGCACCTGCAAAGAATTAAGCTAACTGTTGCCAGATTTCCGATGGCCATTGTCTGATATATCAGATACTCTGTCAAGAAACGACAAATGCATAGATGAATGACAGAAAGGTAGCTGCATATATAAAGTGGCTTGTTTTCCAGGTTAAAGGCGCAGAGAAAACATAGACTGCAAGTAAGAAGAGTCCAGATCCCAAATGTTCTCGATCCCATGCACTTCAGTCACTGTGGAGAATTAAGGAAAGCACGAGCGAGGTTACCAACACTTGGTCGTTACACATCAATGTGTAAAGGTGCCTTGAAGCAACAACTTCTAAATAATTGTCATTCTAAAGCACCAAGGAAACAAAACATGCCATCACTTGTAGATGCAAGAACAGTTGTAATGTTGGTTCTTAATTGTCATGCATGGTAACATTAAACTACTATACAGAAAGTTAGAGACCGTGCATATATAATCATGCAACAAAATCATGATGAAAAGACTAACAACCTTAATATCTGTTGATTGTTGGTATTGTTTGGATTAAAAGAATTAAGCATGGAGAAAAGCACATGTAAGTGGCATTAGAAGTATCAGTGTGTGTGTGTGTGTGTGTGTGTGTGTGTGTGTGTGTGTGTGTGCCCTTTTGATGAAAGGGTGAGTTTAGCTAGAGATTTGAGTTGGCTTTCAACCAAGAAATCCACTCCAAGCACTTGGCGACTTTGGAAGTATTTGTTTCTTTCTAAAAGTTAAATTTCAATTTTCTACACAATAAAGAGACTAACATATACCACTTTCAATCCACCAGTACCGCAATTAAAGCAAACACCTGAATCAAAAGCCTTAATGGCATGATGTGTTTAAACAAATAGGGGCCATTTCTAGAAAACATGCTAGCTAGCTTACCATTAAATTAAAGCTCCCACATTAATTTTAAACTTAAATTTCTTTATAGCTTAAACTTAGAAAATTATCTAAGACCAAAAGTACATGTGACTACTAACCGTAATGGGTATCAATCTATGCCTTACAAGAGTTAATCAAGAAAACTCTTCTAACAAAAAATTGTGTAAAACCCAATTCATGTGTGTCAAGATCCTTGATTCAGCAGAATATGGAGCTCAATTAAAGCCCTTCTCTTCTGTTATTTTAGTTCCCTCCCAATCTCGATCGGTTCTCTTATAATGAATGATAAAACTCTGAAATAAACTACAATTTTTTAAAGCACCAATCAGCACATGAAACCCACAAAAAATATATATCCAACTAAAATGCTTTAAATGGATCCCAAAGGGCCATTAAAATGACCCTCCTTTTCTTTCACTTTCAGTAAGATTCAAAATGGACTGAAAAAGTGAGAGCTTTAAATGGATCCCAAAGGGCCGAATGCAAATCCAAATCCAAATTGTTTATTCCCTCCGTCCCAAATTAATTGTATTTCTAGGACTTTTTAAAGTCAAATTGACTATTTTTAAAACTATTTTTTTTACTATTTTTGCTAACATATAGGTAAAGATATTATAACCAAAAGAAAGTATATATAATTTATTACTAATTTCAATTTTTATAATTTTAGAAATATATTTATATATGTTTAATTATTAATTTTAAAAATAGTCAATTTGACTTTAAAAAGTCCTAGAAAAGCAATTAATTTGGGACGAAGGGAGTATTATATCCAACTAAAATGCTGGGTATTTCTCAAGCTTCAGTTGCATGCTTGGATATCTCAAGGGGTGTCGGCTGATCACAGCATGATTCCACAAGATGTCAAGTTGTAGAGTTATCTATCTATTCAAGGATTTTGTTTTATTGTTACAACTTTGTTAATATTTTATTAATATCATCAAATTTTATTAAATATTTGAATGCTCAGCAGTCGGCTCAATATGAAGTTATCGTACTAGTTTTATGTCCAAATGATTATTATAATGGTTGGATCTCTCTCATTCCACCTGGTATCCAATGTTTGCCAACCTGCAATCCCAATTCTATCACTTTCCATACAATGGACCTACATAGGATTCCAACACACAGATCATTCTTCTTAAAAAAACCCACCAAAATCAAATGAATTAAATATAAATACATCACTTAAAAACAAAAAAAAATATATAGTTGTCAATTACTGTACGCTCTTGAGAAAATCACCCAGCCAAAAATTGCTGTTAGTTAATCGAAAAATCCAAGAACAATTAACTAAATACCTAACTACTACCAAAATGGACAAAAAAAAAAAAAAGAACCCGAATCAATCTTGACCCGGCTGCCTCAACTCCTTCCGGAGCTTCGTTGAGAACAGCCTACACGCATCCATACTCAGATCCATAGCTGCAGCCAAGGCGACAAAAGCAGCTGCATCCTCCGTGCACGTCACGTGCTGGAGACTGACCTCCACCTCGGGCTTGCTACACTTCCCACCACCCATCACTGTGGATGACATCACGAACCCATGATATAATAGGTGTGCCCATGACCGTGATCCAATGTCCGAGCTTGAACCCGACCCGGAATCAAAGCTGCTGCTGGGAGTGCTCATTGGAGAGGGGCCAGTACTATTGTCAATGGTGAATTTTCCGCCGTTTTTGGTGCTAAGTGTGGAACTGGTGAGAGTGATAGCGTCTACACCGCCATCGGGGAAGTGCTCAAAGCGGTAGCCAATCTGGTCACCGTGTTCGAGCCAGGCCTCAAGGCGGCCCCATGGCTTCCAGGTGGCCTGACCAGGCTGAAGAATGAGCCAAGCCCCTGGATTGGACCGGCTGACCCTGTTGGTTCCGGTTGATGGGACAAATGGTGTTACCATTGATGCAGCAGCCACAGGTGACCCCGAAAGGTCATGAATTGTAATTGACCATCCTTTCCGCTCTTTCGGGGGTTGTTCTTTATCACTTCTAAGTGAACTCAGCCAACTTCTTGATTTGCCGGATTCTGATGAAGATAAACTGTTCAACAATAATGCAAATATTGATCAGATTCCATACCAATTCGATCAAGATGCATTTCATTAATCACGATGCATATAACTAATGGTTGACCCTATTGCTACTCCATATATATACTGATTAATATACTAGCTTACAAGCACTTTCAAACATCCCATCTAAAGAAAAACTCAATATTTATAAAAGAGCCGGTGACAATTTTAGTATAAGATTGCTTTATTTATAAAATAATTAAAGAAATAAACTTTCTACTATTTCAGTTTGGCTACATTGCCCTTTTCAGTAATGAAGATACTACATTGCATAATGAGTTCATAATGTTCATAAACTATTGCAGATGAGAATGCAGCATAATAAAGAAGATCACAAGAAACTAACCAAGTTGACTACACTAATTAATGGGCAAAAAAGGACTAACCTTGATCTCAAATTCCGTTCACAACCAGAGTTTTTGAAACCAAACTTGCAAGTAAACACAGCTTGTTTAACATTCCCATTAACTTGAAACACCTGAGGGCTACACTCAGGCTCACCATCAAACCGAAACACAAACCTCGGGTCGGGTTCAACCCGCACATTCAATTTCAACTTGGCCCTTTTATCAACTTCAACCCATCCATTCTGAATCACACAAACCCTATTATTCTCCACCCCTTTCAAATCCACCGAAACAGTCCCCAGTAGCTTCCCACTTCCAAACCCACATGTTTGCTCCTTTTTCCCAGCATAAACCTCAATCTTCAAACAGTAGGGTTTCGGTTTCTCCTGTAATTTCTCAAATTCGGACTTGTTTAAGCTAAAAGAAGCGTGAATTTGATCGTCAATTTGCTGGGTTTCTTGCAAAAGTAAAGGGATATTCGAGAATTGAGTTGGAAAATTTTTCAGCTGCATTTTGCAGTAGCATGAAGTATCTGGTTTGGGTACCGAAAACTTTAAAGCTAAATTTCTGATCACAATTCGCACGAAAGGACACGGATCCATTAGCCCTTTCGCGCAAATCAATCAAATTGATTATCCAGTGACTTTCTTTTTAATCCAAAAACAAATAGGTAGTAATTCAGATAGGATACTTAATATTTATAGAGCATAGCAGAACTGGAAATGGCAAGTAGAAAAGGAGTATATAAATATAGAGAAAGAAAGTGAGGAGAGAGAGAGAGAGAGAACTACTACTCCATTACAAGATTACGAATATTAACTGCTTGACAGAGATGCCATTTGCTGGCAACCTTTGCTTGCGTACGTGCCCCCACCGAATTCCCCCCACCTTCTCTCTCCTCTATTTTCTCTCTCTAAATATTTGCAGAATGTTTTGATGGGCTGGATGGACTAGTTAGCTGTCTATAGTAAAGTGACAGCTGTTGGGCCTCCTTGTTTCATTTTTGGACACTACTCTCCACCAGCTATATTGGGGTCCCATTAGCCCACTTCCTTTCTTAGAATTTAATTTTGATTTTAATCTAATCTACTCCTACTATAAATTTAAACATTTGAGAGAACAAAAAGAATATGCAAGAAATCTTGCATAATTGTGAAAGATTTTATTAGTACTAACATAAATATATTGAGCCATTTTAAGACAAATTTAGTGAAATCACGTGTGATTTTACGTAAGTTTCTAAACTAGAAACAGAAATTTGTCAAAAACACAACTGTCAATTTGTATTTTACTTATTTTATTTTCAAAAAAATTATGTTCATGTTTTCTAAACATATTTAATGCACTGCAAACAAATTCTTAAATCCCTTAGAGTTAACCTATTTAACAAGTGTTGTGATTTTGTCTTTGATTGAATGTAGTGTTAAGAATAGATCCAAAGAAGAGAAAAGGAAAAAAATGAGAAAATCTCATTTACTTTCAATTTATAACAAGCATTCTAAATTTTGTTAACGTAAACACACCCTCAATTAAAGGTTTTATGATAAGAGATTTCATTTTATCCGATTCAAAAGTAGTGAAAATTATTATATACAAAGGAAGTTAAAAAAACATATGAAACTCTAATTTCTTAATAGTGATGGTGTTGTTTTGTGCACATTTCTCTTTTTCTTTTTAATTTTATCCTGTGTTGACTCTTGGGGCCTTTTGTTTTCTTGGAGGAAATTCTGACCACAAGTTCACAACTCACAAGTGTTGGGAATTAGCTAGTGGTCTGTATTCTGCCAATGAAATCAGTTGTCTTTGAGCCTGCCAGAAAATCTAAATAAATAAATAAATTAATTAATTTAATGTTATATAGCATGGTTTATAGTACTTCTATTTGGGCAATCTTCAAATTCAAGAGGTTGATCTGGCAAAACTATAATTATTGATGGAAAATTTGGACCGACTTTTGGTGACAGTTGTATATTCATCATTTGTTATCAATCTTATCAATACTAATAGAAATTCGTTAAGAGTTGTAAATCATATTAATGATTGATATTTACTATTTTTAAGAAAATGATATAAATATTTGACGAAATTAAATTATGCATGGTCAACGTAAAAACATATATAATAAAATAAAATAAATTAAAGTGAATTTTTTTTAATTTTTATATATCACATGTATGTATATAATAATCATAATTCAACTAAAATTTTTTACAATGTATAACAGAACTCCTATTTTTATATGCATTATCTTATACGTAATTTTTCATTGGCATGTGGAATTTGAGGCTTCGAATTGATGTTCATAAATTTGATTGCCCTTTTTGACATTTGGGACTTTGTCATAATTAAAAAAGCACCATTCAAAGGAGATACGATTCTAAATACTCCATCCACACCATAATTAAGAGTTTCATCTTTTTTTTGGCTGCATAATTAAGAGTTTTATTTGTTAAATTTATTATTTCAATGTATGGTTTTCATTTGTATTAACCTAATATAAAATAACACAATGTCCTCTCAAATTTGTTATTACAATTTCATTATTATGTTATCGCTAATAAACTAGACTTGCATTATGTTTGGAGTAAATTAAATATATATATTTTTAAATATTAAATTTTGTAAATAGGATTAATTCTTATTTTGGAAATTACTAAATTATGTCCAAATCAGAAATTTTAAGGTTGAATGTCATTCCAAATCTATTAGATGAGAATTGCATTATAATTCCAAACTCCAATTTTGATGGTGCTGTCATAAAAAGTGTTGGCAATAGTGAATAAATGGTTTTATAGAATATTATTAATTACTAAGGCAAACATGCTCTTCATGAGAGGGTTGTCCGTGAGTGTAATGAGATAAAGGATTTTTTAATTTTAAAAAGCCGAAGATCTATCATATTAAAGGATTAAAGTGAAGTTGATAGCTAATTAATTAATTAAAACGAAAATGTGTAGAATTATTGGATAAAAAAATTGTTAATGTGAGACTCATGCTTTTCTAAACAGTAACCATAAAAGTAGCTTGAGCTTAGAGATAGTTTAATGGTGTTTGAACTATATCACACCCAATTGGTTGAAAATTTTATTGGGTTCAGTGGGTTTGGTGGTGAGGAAAGTACTCCAAAAAATAAAAGGTGGATGTTTTAATTTATTTATTTATTTAACAATTCAGCTCCAAAATGAAAAAAATAGTTGATCAAGAAAAGATATAATATACAATAATTTTGTGTGTATAATTTGTGTGTATAATATTATTCATATTAGCATAATAAAGAAGTAACATATTCAATAATTATTTTTTTCTAAATTACATCATAAACTGTACACGCGACTTAACCAAAAAAATTATAAATAGTATGACATAATCCCTGATAAGTACTATCACTATCCCATTTTAAATGTCCTTGTTTATGAGTTTGTAAAAAAAAAATTCAAAACTCAAATAAATTTGTTTATTTGTTTATTAGTTTATAGAGCGTTTATTACTTTAAAAAGCGTTTAGAAGTTATAAATTTGCCAGTATATCTAGTAGTTTATCATACTTTCATGAATTTAAAACAGCTCGTTTGTTGTTAAAAACTACTAGGATTAGATCTGTTTCTCCGCTAGTCAAAAATTGGAAGAGGCCTCCTTTGGGCGTTTGTAATATTAATTGTGATGCATCAGTTCGTAAAAATGACTTTATAGGTGTGAGTTTTGTTCTTCGGAATGAAGTTGGCTCTTTTTTAGGAGCGGAGGTTGACAGATTTCGTGGTGATTATGATATGTGGAGTGCGCTGAGGCTATTGCTATACGTAGTGCTTTGATTTTTGCTAATGAGTGTGGTTTTATGAAGCTTTTGGTGGAAAGCGACTGTGTTAATGTGATTCGAAGGTTTTACTCACCCAGTTTTAAAAAAAAAATCTTATTTATTCTCTATTGTGCAAGATTGTGGCGCTTTGTTTGGCTCTTTTGAGTCTGATAATTTTTTTCATGTTTGTAGGGTTGACAATAGAGTTGCGCGCTCATGGTCTTCTTGTATTAGTTCAGGTGTTTAATTTTTATGTGCCTGCTTTTTTGTTGGAAGATGCCCCTTCTACTATCCTTCTATTGATTGTATTGGACAATTTGAATAAATAAACTCTCTTGGTCCTTTGATTGTTTAAAAAAAAAAAAATTTAATAAGGTTAAAAATTTATATAAAAATAATTTATTTTAAACGCAACTTAATTATTTAAAACTGTCAAACGTCTTAAACAATAACCGAATATAGCTCTTGATAGTAATGTAGTTATATAATATAGTCCAAATTCGTTGCGTATAGCCCATCCACGTGGTAGTTTTGTCAATCTATAATCCTATTTACAAGCCCAATTAAAATATTTATGAGAAATCCGTATGGTATTTGTAAGTTCTCGGATATACCTCTACAAACATGTAATCAGTACACTGATAAATCATATATATAATGATGTAAATTAACAACATTGAATAAAAGTTGTAACTGATAAGACATATAGCACAACACTTAATCCATCATTATTAATTACACCACAATGTAAACATGAGTTCATTATTAGTCATGTACAATTTGTAACCGAAAAATAGAACATTAATTGACATAAAGAACTAGCAAGAAACTAGCTCAGAATTGAACTTTCATCAAATTGTTAAAAGTTTTTTAGAAAAATCCATCACCATACCCAAAACTATGGACCTGAGAAGTGGTTGAAACAGCATTGATATGAGTAGGTTTACTCTCAAACTCATCAAAAACCCTAATTCCATTACCACCAAAATATGGCAAAGAATTTGCATTCTCAACCAAAATCTTGTTAGCTTGATTGCTCACATTCTTCTTAAGCTCATCCATTGAATCCCTCAATTGGTCAAGTTCATGCAACTCTAATTTCTCAATAGGAGCTTCCCACCAGAACTGACTCCGGCTAACTTTTCTCATATGATCAAGCGTCTCCCCTCTTTTATTCTCAGATTCTAATTCATTGAGAACTTTAGTGAGCTGCAAATTGAGCTCACGAACGCTAGCATTGCGATGAGCTTCAGCAAGATGGAGGGCGTTCGAGTTTGGATTAGGGTTTCGAGCGAGTAAATACCTATCGATGATGGATTCAACGTTAGGGTGGCCGAAAGAGAACACTTTTCCAGCCGGGGAGAAGACTATAATAGCAATCTCAACCCCACAAAGTGTACAAAGCTCACTTGCTTTCTTGAATAGGCCAGAACGCCGTTTTGAGAAGGTAACTTGCAAGTGATTTTTAATCTCTATTTTCGCAATCTTGATCTTTTGGCGACCCATGCTTGGTTTCTTTGCCATGGCTAGAGGCTAGAGCTATGTATCTATCTTAGAATAATATAACTATATGAATAATATTGTTGTGTATTTTTCAGCTGTGGTATGGAGAGGATGAACAAGGCTGTTTAAAGGGGTTTGGAATTAATTACAATCAAAGCTGGCTAATTACTAATTAACATAATTATCCTCTTGGCTAGCTTTTAATTATCCATTTCTTTTTGTGAACAATTCTCACTGATTCGGGAGTTAGAAAATCTTATTGTTAATGCAGGAAAATCATGTGATTAATTGTGTCTTAGCTGGCATTAATTATAATAATGCTTGCTATTTGACATTTGCATGTCAAAGAGTCCTTATTTGTTCTTTAAGTAGTTGTTAAATTAGTGATGATATTAATCATCAGGTAGCACCATTTTCGTTGATACATGAGCTCTTATATTAAAGAACGACATTATATATAGCATGATATGAAGTCATATTTAAGGCAAATTCTTAACCCTATGTTAATATATATAGGCCTAATATATAACCATTATCAGTAACTTAAAAAAAAATATGATCTAACCTGCAGGAAGAGATAGTTTCCACCATTCATGGAATTTAATCACCCTCTTCTTCTCGTTAAAATTTGTCAATTTATATTTTTATGTATTTATTTTATTGACTTTTTAAGGCTACTAGTCACTTGCCTCTTTGTGACAATTTAAATGATACTAGGGATTGAATCCTCTTATATATCATGAATATAATTACAAAAACATCAAATAAGGAAGATTAGAAGTATTATGTTGGGTATTAGAATATTTAAATTTCCAAAGCCAAACTGGGAATTTGTTGAACTCGATACGGTAAAAAATATGGAAAATAAATTTGGAAATAGAAAATAATATAATGTGTTATATTAATATAAAGAAAACTTTGATTATATATTGAATGGAAAATGTGCCATGCATGTCGGGAAATATTCACGTGCTTTATTAGTAAAAACAGAATTTAGAAAATAATATAATGTGTTAAGATCCGATAAATAATTAATAGGCACAATCTCGGTCTTATCTTTGTGGTTAACGATATTAATGTTATTTTTTAGCAATTTCATTTCATGGTTGTAATTTGTAAGTGTTCAATTTCATTTCGTAAATATTGTCAAAATAGTCAAACAATATAAGTACATTGATTATTTTATTTATTTATTTTTCATCTTGTCCTCTTCTCCTTATTGATAGGAAATGACGAGTTAAAATTCATCAATCACGAAATATTAAATAAATATTTAGTTTCAAGTACTCCCTCCATCTAAAAATAAAAGTTCTACAAATAAAGTTCTAAAATAATTATTTTCTGTTTATACATACTAAGATTTTTTTAGTATACATTCTTAAATGTTTATATTTTCCATTTTTCAATGGAGTATTTTTTAAAATCATTTAATAATACCGGTGAGGTCTTAACTTGATAGTTAATTAAAATAAAGAGTTCGAGACACTGCTGGAATTATTGGATTTCACCTTAATGAAATGATTTCTCATAATTAAATATACAATTATATTTTACTAATAAATAAGAAATTATAATAATCAATCAAGTCTTGCTTAAGGAACCGAGAATAAAATTTCGCATAGAAATAAATAAATTTATACAAAGGGAAAAAATCTAAAACTTAAATATCACGTTGTCTCATTTTTAATTTCAAGCCATTTTGAACATCACTGGATTAATAATATCAATAAATATAGGTTGACAGTACTGTCCTAGTGTCTCATATTCATATTAAGTTTCCTTTTCTTTTCTTTTTTTAGTGGCAAATTAATTAAGCCAGAATTATAACAATGTTTTTGTTACTTTTACGATCTTAATAATAATTAAGATCTTAAGATTCAATTATCAAATTTTCCAGTAAATCTGAAAACATGGAATTCCAAGATATATATGAAATTGAAAACAAACACATAAAATCAGTGAAGATCAAACGACAGGGTGGGGATAAAGAGACAGTATAAAAAGAAGAAAATAAAATAATAAGAAAACCCTAATTTATTTATTTATTTATAGTAGGTACGTAGAAATTGCATTAGTACCCGATCAGATACATAGCAAGCAATTTACATCAAATAGCCAGCCATCTAAAACATTACTTACTAGACTTCACTCAAAATTAAAACAAACCCAAACAGATCGATCAGAAAAATCCACGTCCATACCCTAAGGCATATCCATAAGGTGTCAAGGACAGTCCCATTCCAGAACCCCCAGCATGCCCTAATCCTCTAGAACTCGAACCTGGGAAAAACGTCCCCAAATTCGAGGCCTCCATCGTAATCTTCTCTGCTTGCTTGTCAACATTTCTTTTAAGTCCCTCCATTGCCATTTTCAACTGCTCCAGGTCTTCAATCCCGAGCTCGTTTATCGGAGCTTCCCACCAGCACATCTCTTTACGAGCATTACTCATTTTGATAAATTCCTCGCCTCGATTTTTCTCAACCTCCAGCTGATTAATTAATTCGGTTAGGTGAATGTTTAGCTCACGAACAGTAGCGTTTCGATGAGCTTCAACGAGCTGAAGTGTGCTGGAATTTTGTGCAGTATTGACATTGCTACTAAGGAACCTATCAAGGATGGATTCCACACATGGGTGTCCAAAGGAGAAGACCTTTTTGCCCGGGGAGAAGACGATTATTGCGATTTCGACACCACAAAGGGTGCAAAGCTCGCTCGCTTTCTTGAACAGGCCGGAACGACGTTTGGAAAAGGTGACGAGTAGGTTACTTTCCTTGGACATTTTTGTCATTTCAATCTTTTGGCGGCCCTTGCTTTTTCTTGCCATGCTTTGTGTTGTTACAATTACAAACCATGGCAATGTATATTGCTGCAAGTTCATGGTCTAATGGGGAGAAATGTGAGGAGATTTTAAAGGGGGGTGCTTGAGGTATTGGCACGTGAGGGTCACGTGTTATAACTTTCACAATATATATATATATATATATTGTGAAAAGGTGTTGGCATTTTATTTTTATTTTTATTTTTTTGAATTAATTTTTCATAGCTGTCAATTAAAAGTTCAATACCTTTTAGGGCCGGTTTCCTTATTTTTGCCCTTTGGCCATTCTTGCATTTATTAATAATTTGCTTTTGCAGCAAGGCAGTAATCACTGATGGATTTCACAAATTTATTACTTTAGAAAATCTTGATTAACAAAAATAAATAAGCAATTTAATTTAATTTAAAGAACTACTAATTTCATATATTGGATCACACTATTGCCGATGATTAATTTGTCGATCGGAAAAGAAAATCTATAATTCCCTTTCTCTCGATTAATCTATATATATATATATATATATATATATATATAATGTTATAAAGCCCAATTAATTAAGGTTTTTTCTTTTCCATTGTTTTATAAGTCATGCACATTATTATGTGAAAAATTACAAGTACATAGAATTGCATATATCACTTTTACATAGTCATTAACTAATTAAGTAAAGTAATTAGGTCATTACCTCATGCATGGATCGATAATTTTCTTATACTACAAATATTGTTAATTATATTTACTCATTAATTCAGATAATAATTTCTTGTTAGATTCCTTTCCTTATTCTCCAATTGGGGCAGTTCGATACATAAGAACAACTAAGGAAATCTAATTTTTAAGGAAAACAAATTCATTGACCGGCTACTAAATTTTATTTTGCGTCTTTAACTTAGCATTTAGACCATAATTTGTTCCTTTGTACGTTGTTGAACCCCAACTATTACTTTTTCTTTTTCTTTTTTTTTCTTTTATACAAAGTTAAAATTTTCATGGAGGAGAAAACGTATTTAATTACTCCCTCCATTTTTTTTATTTGTCTTTTTATAGAGAAAAATTTTGTTCTTTTTTATCTGTCACTTGTAAATTTCAAGGAAATATTAGTGACTTAGTTTTCCATATATATCCCTACATTAAATACTAATTTATTTTTTTTTCATTTTTTCAATGAATTTTATAAGAATAATATTTATATTTTATATCTAATTTAATCAATCAGATAAAGTATTAATAAAAATAACTTTTTGGGTCGCACTAAACCTTTTTTTTTTAGATATGATTTGTGAGTGGAATTAAAGTTTGAGATATTGTTTTGGAAATTTTATGTCGGGATTCTTGACCAAAATCCGTGGTTCAAGCAGATGTTTAATGTTCTATTTTAGGCAGAACGAAATTGGTAGCACCGGTTTTTTATTATTATTTTTATTATTTTTATTTTTTTGGCAGGAGTGCACGATCGAGTTTATGGGAGTTTAAAAGTTGAAACCAATTAGGTGGAAATAGTCAAGATATAGATTGTTTTGTATTTTAGAAACTCTTATTCTATCCTTTTGGATAAAGTTGTATGTTCATAAATAAAAGAATCTATAATAGAAATTTAGTACCAAATTCTTATTAATTTATAAAAAGAATAAATAATCATATTCCATGAATAGTTCCTCTTATATATAACTATTTATTTATGATATGTCGTATTATATTTTGGGTGGGACGGATTATAATTTACGACACGTAGAATTTTCATTAACAGGAATTGTGTCAGGGGAATTATTTTTGCAAGAAAAGGTTGATATTTTTTTTAAAATAAAAATTATTCATATGATGTGGGTCCCACATACTGTAGAGCCGTGTAGAATTTCTTTGTCAAAACATCAATTTCCTTTAACCAAGTGTTTAGTTATTGAAATTAATCTTATGACATTATAGCCAGGTTCCCAACAAATCTTGCTCCATTACCTGTCATCTAGATGTAGGCTGGGTCGGCTTGCCCATCAAAAATTGGGCTTTAGACTTTATATATTTCAGTTCAAAAACAAAAATCCAGGGTTTTCTTAGCTCGGCTCAATCTTGGTTCAACCTGCGGGTGATCTGGTCCGCACTTGAATTTCAATCCACTTCAATTAATTGTGAGGTCCAGTCCATATTCCTGATAATACTCATGATAACGCTATATGTAGCAATGAGAATCTTAAATGTCATTTCCCCCCGGACTCTTGTTTGCCTTTGTTTAACTTAATATTTTGAGATTCAAACGATGTAATAGTGCACTTAAATAATTATTGTTTGTAGAATTTTTTTTTAATTACCCCTATGATGTGTTAGTTTATTTCTAAAATTTATAATACTTAACATAAATGTGCGAAAAATGAATATTAAATGGATAAGCAATTAAGTTAATGCAAAACACAATATATATATATATATATATATATATATATATATATATATATATATATATATATATATAAATCCCTTTCTTACACGACACGAACAAGTCATGTTGGACAAAATATTATTGATATACATTAACCCATTAAACTCTCTCTCTTTTCTCACTCACTCACGTCGGTAGTAAAACCAATCAATTCTCTCTCTCTCTCTCCTCTTTATTACGTAAAAAATTCAAATCTCTCCCTCCTCTTTACCACCCTAAGTTAATAATGAACCACCAACTCTATCTAACATCCCTCTTTTATCACCTGGATAGGTTAACGGAAAAAATTATTCTTTAAATAAACCAACTCTTTGTTTCATTATTCTTCTCATTTGCATATTTGCACATTATTGTGTTAATTTGAACATTTTGGATTGATATTTTTATAATATTTATAAATATTTAATTAAATTATTATTTAAATATAAATTATTTAAAAGGATTACGGGTTAATTTTATGAAAAAAAATTAATATAAGATATTTATATTATATTATCTTCAAATTAATAGAAAAATATAATTGTAATTCTTAAATTTTAAAAAATGTATAATTTTTTATTATATTTTTCTAAAGTCTAATCATGTTAAAAATAAATATCTATAATGCCCTTCCTAATATTAGATAGAGATAGAGATGTGCACTATCTCTAACACATTAAGGAATATCACTAACACACTAAAATTTTTGTATAAGGAAGAAAGGAAAAAAAAAGCAACCAAATTAACAAATTACATAAAATAACAATTCAAATTAGTAAATTACATAAAGTTGCAACCCAGAAAGTATAATGATTTACTAGTTGATAATGTTGATGTCTTACATTTATATATATATATATATATATATATATATATATATATATATATATATGTGTGTGTGTGTGTGTGTGTATATATATATATATAGAGGCACGATCAGGTCCGGACTCCCGAACCTGATCAAAATCCGCACCCCAAATTTTTATTTTTATTTCGTTTTTTTTTTCAAAACAACTAATAAAAAATATATAGTTATTTTTGGTACTGAAAAAATTTGTTAATACACTGTTTTGGGTATGATTTGGATACATATAACAAACAATGTTATACAGTCGGTACAATACTGTTTGTTATATGTATCCAAATCATACCCAAAACAGTGTATTAACAAATTTTTTCAGCACCAAAAATAACTATATATTTTTTATTAGTTGTTTTGAAAAAAAACGAAAAAAATAAAAATAAAAATTTGGAGTCCAGACCTGATCCTGGGCGTGTGTGTGTGTGTGTGTGTGTGTGTGTGTGTGTGTGTGTATTACATTGGTTGAATATGAAACAATTCAGGTCAAATTCTGAGTTCGGAACAAATCAAGTCAAATTTCAAGTCTGACTTAAATCAAATTCATCCAAATAAGGTCTTAAAACACTAACCCAACAATATCTTTTTGATTCATCTTAGCCACTACAGACTCATCCAAAATATTCTATTGCAACTTAAATTTTTGACGGACTCATCCAAAAGGTTGTACTCGTCAAATTTGATCACACACGGTAGTCAAATTTCGAGTCTGAATCAAATCATAACATAATAAGACCCAATACGTTGGCTAGATAATATTTTCTTAGGTCGTCATAGCCTACCACAGACTTACTCAAAAAGTCATGACCACCGAAAAAATTAATGAAAGCAGTTTGAATACTTATATAAAATTCAAATATTCCAAATGTTACGATGTGAGACTAAAATATTGTTAAAGAATATAAATCTTATAATTGATTATGTCATAAAGTACAATTTTTCTTATTCAATTGTACTTAAACAAAAAATTTAAAACAATATCTAACATATAAACTTTAACACCCAAAAAAACAATTAATTAATACTTTGCGGTATTTTCTTATTTCTTAAAAACTGGTCCCAAAATATAGCGACTATTCTTCGACCTCAATAATAATTTGGTCCTAATGAGACCGAAAGCTTGGAAAATAATGAAAAAAGAAACAAGATTTCCAACGTCAAATATGATTTTTGTGGTCGACCTGCCTTGCAGGAATCACACGTTATGAACATCAAATGGCGTGATGTGCATGTTCAATCTTTTTAGATAGTACAATGGCAAATTTCCTGTACACACAAGGAATTCAATAAGAGATTAAAATCTCTCGTAAATACTTATATAAATATATAGAACTGATATTTTTATAAATAAAAATAATAATTGTACAAAATTATTATTATATAAATAGTAAACGATCCACACTCATATAAGAAAATTTTAGTGAAAATATCAAATTTTATCTATGAAAATATTAATTATCTATTAATATCAAAATCAAATTTTACTTGTGAATTAATATGACTCATTTTGATTCAAGGGTTAAATTTAGGAATCAAATTTAAAAGAAAAAAGACCGCCTCGAGGTTCTTAATTTCTATATATGCAATAATAGCGTATAAATAAAAACAAGTTTTCGTCAAAATTTTGCATCATAGAAATAGAATATTCATCTTATATCCTCAAAGTTAGGCCACACTGTTCGGCATTCTACTTTGTCCCATGCACGAGACTTTAGGTCTTATTGCATGTTCAATGAATCGTGACATCACCATGGGCGTCGTAAGAAATTTAAGTGGGAGGAGGCCAAAAAATTGATGAAAATTTTAAGCACTAAAAAAGATTGATATAATATTTAAAAGAAATAAACATAAAATAAGATTTTATATATTTTTAGTTTGAACATACACATGGATTTATCTATATTAAATCGTTTTAATTCAAAATTAATGGTCTTAATTTTTTTAAGTGTGTCTAAAATACTTATGTCATTATTGTATTTGTTTAACAACATAGTAGATTTTAAGAATTTCATTACATATCAATACAATGATAACAGGTATATTTAAGATAATTTGATTTGAGACGTCTAACATCAGTCATAATAACAATCTTATTTATTTAACTTCACGAAATTAAACTAGCCAAGAAAGTTTTTTTTTCATTCATTTTTTTTCTGTTTAGAACTCCGCCAAACTTATATTAATCTTATTTAATTACCTATCTTTAAAAATTATAATTAGACTTAGAAATGTATATATTAAAACTTATAAATAATTTTTATATATTATTTTTAAGTGTCATATAGTATAACTTTTTATTAACGTAAATTTATATAATATGTTATCAATGGGTAGGGGTAGGGGTAGGAGTGGAGGAGGCCATGGTCCCCTCCCGTCCCTTTCTAGCTAGGTCACCGGATATCACACATACTACGTCATCCTAATTCTTTATTACGTACTTTGCCCTATATATACCTAACCATATGCTACAACATTTTGCATCAAAAAACCCTAATACTTATCTTCATAAAACTAAACCATGGGATTTCTTAATATCTCAATATTGGCTCTTGTTTTTGTGCTAGGGTTACAAATGTTTCCTTCCTCCCTTGCCCAAAACTCACCACAAGACTACCTCAACGCCCACAATACAGCTCGTGCAATGGTTGGCGTCAGCCCCTTGACATGGGACGACAGACTGGCGAGCTACGCTCAGTCCTACGCCAATAAGCGAAGCGGAGATTGCAACCTTCAGCATTCTGGTGGACCGTATGGCGAGAACCTTGCCATAGGTAGTGGTGACTTCACCGGGAAGGCAGCCGTGGGCCTGTGGTTGGGCGAGAAGCAGTATTATGATTATAACTCCAATTCCTGTGCTGGAGGGAAGGTGTGTGGACATTATACTCAAGTGGTTTGGCGCAACTCGGCCCGACTAGGGTGCGCTAGGGTTCAATGCAGTAATAATGGTTGGTGGTTTATCACTTGTAACTACGATCCTCGGGGCAATATCATAGGACAGAAGCCCTACTAAAGTAAGACCTTAGGCCTAATTAGAGGCCAGCTCTCTTGCGTAAAAGAGCATAAAATTATCTAGCTAGCTATGCATTATCATGAAGGCATAAATAAGAATTCCTAAAATTATCGAGCTTAAATAAGAACTTTTCTGTTTTTGGAAAGTGAACTCCAATGTCTAATTTATAATCAACATAAACTGATTTGGTTTTACATGTGCATGCATGGTTAACTAATTTAACATGAGGTTGTCATGCACGTCGGTTTCGATGATCATAAGATTCCATATATATCTCAAAATCTAGAAACTTTAATGTTCAATATTTTAAACAATAAACATTTAGTATCATTTTACAAAATTTTGAAAGTTATAGGTTCATTAAAGTGTTTTTAAGCCAAATTTTCGAGTATCGGCCGTTGTATGACCAATTAATTATGGTGGGGCAAGTGTTGGTTGTTTTCCTGGGAGCAAAAAATGTTGCCTCTCTTTGTAAAACTAAGTTACCAAATTCATCAAGATGTTAAATACCATTAGCTATTATATTATGCTCAAGTTAAACTTGGTATACGTACAAAATCCTTTCTTTTTTGTTAATTCTAAAATTACTATGCTTTTAGAATCATGATTTTCTCTCCAATTATTTTTACTTCTGAATTTTACTTGAGAGTAGTAAAGAATATTGTGTGAAGATGAAAGAAGTTGATCACAATTAAGACTTTCCAAGTCATTGTGGAAAAGCAACCACATAACACTTTTTTTTAATGTAACTAGTGGGCAGTGGTTAAAGAAATTAAGCAATTAAATGAAACGTCCAAGTTTAATTTGTTTATCTTGTCTTGTTTTCAGCAGCCAACGTGTAGAATTAAAGGTAGAGAAGTTATAGCTAATTAATTCGGCAGGGAGTTGGAGTAATAAGTGATCTCAAGAATAATAGTGGAAATTCAGAAGGCGGCATAAATTGATATTTATAACTATCAACTTAATCGTAAGAATGAGATCATGATCGCTAAATTAGCACATTCAACTGTTCAGTTAGGATTTTGAGCTCTAATTTTAAACATTGCACTTGCATATGGAAGTTTCGTCTAATTGTGTCATCTACTTCTTTGCATATCAAATTATTCTACATATTTTGTTGTAGAATTGAGATTGCTGTTACAAATTTCCGCACTTAAATTCCTGACGTCTTCGTGAAGTCACACATATGACACAACCCAGATCTTTGCCTCTAATCTTGACGTCATCAGGAACGAGGTCAGGAATATTTTTTTTAGGGAACCGAGACATAATATTGTAAAGTCATAAATAATTTAGTGAGGTTTAAGGGCACTACCACCTGTTCAAATTTTGTTAAAAAAATTATTTTCTTATTAAAATAAAATTTCTTTGAATACAATGAAATTCTGTTTGTGCACACTTTGTGTGTAAATCAATGAACTATGCCAAATTAAATTTTTTTGCACCAGTGTAATCCAGTCAACTAATTTAGTCGTCAGCTTTGAATTATTTTTATGTTTTTCCTGTATTACTTCAGAATAAAACTAACTACTCATGCAATGATATTTTCTGATTTTCTAATGCAGGAAATAATTGATAAATAAAATTAAATAAATAGAATATGTAAAGTAAATATCAAACTCACATGCACACTGATATTTATACTTGGTTTGGCCTATTAATCATCTACTCTATCGGCCTACATCCAATGTCAAGTATCAATTGATACCAAATGTTTTTATTAATTAATCTTCAATTTAATTATAAAAACTCCTTGTACAAATTAGTTATGATCTTCTTTGGACACTTCTGCCCCTTTAAACAATAAAAACATTGATATAAGAAAGGTTGAATGACACTTTTGTCCTTCTAAGTTGTCACTCACTTTTAAAGCCGTTCTAAAAGTTCATTTTTTGCCAATTAGGTTCTTAAAGAGAAATTTTTAGCGTTTTTGTTCCTTTTACCCGATTTGACCCCAACCCGACCCATTTTGAGTAAACCCGATCCAGTTTGACCGGATCCCAATTTCACCGATTAATTTTTTTAAAAAAAACTAAAAAGTCTTAAAATTATTTTAAAAATAATAATTATTTTAAAATTATTTTAAAAAAAATATTTTATTTTAAAATATTAAAAATTATTATTATTTTCAGGAAAAAAATTAGAAAACTTTTCATTTTTTAAAAGAATGAGTAAAGTTTTATAAAATATAGATTCAAAAAAATAAAATAAAAAAATAAAACTTTATTTTCAGAAAAAAAATAGAAATTTTTATTTTTTTAAAAAATGAGTAAAGTTTCATAAAATATAGATTCAAAAAAAGTAAATAAAAAAAACTTTATTTTCATAAAACAAAATTAGAAATTTTTTATTTTTTAAAAGATGTGAAAATTTTCATAAAAATAATTAAGAATTAAAAATTTTAAACTTTAATTTTTTTGAATCTATATTTTATGAAACTTTACTCATTTTTGAAAAAACAAAAGTTTCTAATATTTTTTCCTGAAAATAATAATTATTTTTAAAACTTTTTAAAAATAATATTTTATTTTAAAATATAAAAATAATTATTATTTTAAAAATAATATTTTATTTTAAAATATTCAAAATAATTATTATTTTTAAAATTATTTTAAAATAATATGTATTTTAAAATATTAAAAATAATTATTATTTTAAAATTATTTTAAAACTTTTTAGTTTTTTTTTGAAAAAAAATAATTGGTCAAACTAGGTCGGGTTGGGGTCAAATCGGGTAAAAAGGACGGAAACGTCAAAAAAATGTCACTTTAAAAACCTAATTGGCGAAAAATGAACTTTAAGAATGATTTTAAAAGTGGGTGACAACTTAGAGAGACAGAAGTGTCATTTCGCCGTACAGAAAATAACGTACGAGTATGAACAAGTAGATGAATACATTTCTCCTTAATATCAATATGTAAGGAATCCAGCGTAATTATCCCGCCAGTCAAGGGTAACAACTCAAGCTTAATGGTAGCCATGGATCGAGCTGAAACACATATGATATAAACCCAACATAGTGTAACCTTATTATTAGTCTTAAACTGATATATATATTTATATATATATATATATATATATATATATATATATATATATATATATATGCACACAGCAGTTCTTCAACGGATCGGTCCGTTAACGGACCGGCTATAGCGACGGTTTTTTTTGTCGCTATAAGTCTATGGCGACGGCCCACATATGTGAACCGTCGCCATAGACCTATAGCGACAAAAAAAATCGTCGCTATAGCCGGTCCGTCGGAAAACCGGCCTCTATATATATATATATATATATATATATACACGGTCTCGCTCTAAAGCGAACCTTAAAAAACGAACCAAAGACGAACCGTCGTCTTTGATGTCTATGGCGACGGTTCGACCCGTCTTTGGTGTCTTTGGCGACGAGTCGAATCGTCGCCATAGACACCAAAGACGACAGTTCGTCTTTGGTTCGTTTTTTAAGGTTCGCTTTAGAGTCTCTCCGTATATATATATATATATATATATATATATATATGTGTGTATATATATATAGAGTCCGGATCCAGTACGGGATCCCGGACTTTGCTAAAATCCGGACTTTTTTTTTTTTTTTTTTTGCTTTTTTTTTTTAAAACAACTAAAAAAAATAAATAAATAATTATGGAACTGAAATTTTTACATATTACAATGTTTTGGGCGTGATTTGGATACATATAACAAAACATATATGTACACAACTAAGTATCACTTAGAGTTTAAATTCACAATAATTCAGAGGAGAATAACCACACATAAGAATAAGTTGAAATATCATGACACTACATGAAAAACATATAGAAATTAAAGCCCTAAATTGCATTGGCAGCATAATATAAAATTTTATAATCTAATTAGTCCCATTTTTAATTTGTTAGTCACAATCAAGTAGTGAGTGTGTGTATCTACAGTGCGTGTATATTGTTTGTGTGTTTGTGAATAACTTCAAAAATTAAGCCCTAATTTTCAATTTTGGGGTTCAAAAATTAGTGTTCAAATTTGAGATTCTACTTACATTGGTTCGATTTGTAGTTAATAAGGAACAATTAAAGGTTGTAGGTACCTTCATCAATAAGAAAGGGTACAGAAAGAGGAGTGTAACTGAGAAGCCGACGTCGTCGAGGAGGAGCGAAAAACCAAAGTCGCGCGTAGGAGGGAGAAAGAAGTGAAATTGAAGTGGCGCCCCTGCTAGCCTATTAAAATTTTAATTACACCGTTGCTGATCACAAACTCAACGACGGACGATGACGTCGCCCATTACAATGTTGCCGTCACTAATTTTTTTGGCGCAGGAGGGAAATGTTTGCGGTTTTGTTTTTTCATTCGGCGACGGAGGGTGCCATCACTTTACTCCTGTCCGTCCCTAAAATTTTTCCAAAACTGAGTTCGACGGCGATCTTCAGTGACGGAACTGCCGTCGGTGAATAGTCATTTGCGAAATATCCGCCGCTAATATTGGCCGTAGTTGATTTCTTCAATTCTTGCAGTAAATTGCGGTATTTTCTCATTTCTTAAAAACTGGTCCCAAAATGTAGTGACTATTCTTCGACCTCAATAGTAGTTTAGTCCTGATGGGACCAAAAGCTTGGAAAATAATGGTCGATCTGTCTTAGTTGCATGAACATCAACTGGCGTGATGTACATGTTCAATCTTTTTAGATAGTATAAGGGCAAATTTCCTGCATATACACACAAGGAATTCAATAAGAGATTTAAAATCTCTTGTAAATATTTATATTAATATAGAATTGATATTTTTCAAGAAAAAATTATAGTTGTTCAAAATTATTATTATATAAATAGTAAACGAATCCACACTTAATGTCAGAAGGATTTTATGAAAATAATAAATTTATTTATAAAAATATTAATTCTCTATTAACATCAATATCAAGTTTTACTTGTGAATTAATATGACTCATTTTGATTCAAAGGTTGAATTTAGGAATCAAATTTAAATGAAAAAAGACCACCTCGAGGTTCTTAATTTCTATATATGCAATAATAGCGTATAAATAAAAAGAAGTTTTGGACAAAATTTTGCATCATAGAAATAGAATATTCATCTTATAACCTCAAAGTTAGGCCACACTGTTCGGCAATCTACTTTGTCCCATGCACGATACTTTAGGTCTTATTGCATGTTCCATGAATCATGATATCACCATGGATATATATCACACATACTACGTCATCCTAAGTTTTCATTACGTACTTTGATCTATATATATAGCATGGTTTACAGTACTTCTATTTGGGCAATCTTCAAATTCAAGAGGTTGATCTGGCAAAACTATAATTATTGATGGAAAATTTGGACCGACTTTTGGTGACAGTTGTATATTCATCATTTGTTATCAATCTTATCAATACTAATAGAAATTCGTTGAGTTGTAAATCATATCAACGATTGATATTTACTATTTTTAAGAAAATGATATAAATATTTGACGAAATTAAATTATGATCAACGTAAAAATATATATAATAAAATAAATTAAATTAAAATGAGATTTTTTTAATTTTTATATATCACATGTATGTATATAATAATTATAATTCAACTAAAATTTTTTATAATGTATAACAGAACTCCTATTTTTATATGCATTATCTTATACGTAATTTTTCATTGGCATGTGGAATTTGAGGCTTCGAATTGATGTTCATAAATTTGATTCCCCTTTTTGACATTTGGGACTTTGTCATAATTAAAAAAACACCATTCAAAGGAGATACGATTCTAAATACTCCATGCACACCATAATTAAGAGTTTAATCTTTTTTTTGGGTGCATAATTAAGAGTTTTATTTGTTAAATTTATTATTTCAATGTATGGTTTTCATTTGTATTAACCTAATATAGAATAACACAATGTCCTCTCAAATTTGTTATTACAATTTCATTATTATGTTATCGTTAATAAACTAGACTTGCATTATGTTTGGAGTTAGTTAAATATATAGTATTTTTTTAAATATTAAATTTTGTAAATAGGATTAATTCTTATTTCGGAAATTACTAAATTATGTCCTAATCGGAAAAGTTAAGGTTGAATGTCATTCCAAATCTATTAGATGAGAATTTCATTATAAATTCCAAACTCCAATTTTGATGGTGCTGTCATAAAAAGTGTTGGCGCGCAATAGTGAATAAATGGTTTTATAGACTGTTCTTCTTCGGCAGATGAAGCTGTGAATATTCTTAATTACTAAGGCAAACACGCTCTTCATGAGAGGGGTGTACGTGAGTGTAATGAGAGAAAGGATTTTTTTAATTTTAAAAAGCCGAAGATCTATCATATTAAAGGATTAAAGTGAAGTGGATAGCTAATTAATTAAAACGAAAATGTGTAGAATTATTGGATAAAAAAATTGTTAATGTGAGACTCATGCTTTTCTAAACAGTAACCATAAAAGTAGCTTGAGCTTAGAGATAGTTTAATGGTGTTTGAACTATATCACACCCAATTGGTTGAAAATTTTATTGGGTTGAGTGGGTTTGGTGGTGAGGAAAGTCCAAAAAATAAAAGGTGGATGTTTTAATTTATTTATTTTTTTAACGATTCAGCTCCAAAATGAGAAAAATAGTTGATCAAGAAAATATATAATATGTGATAATTTTTTTGTGTATAATATTATTCATATTAGCATAATAAAGAAGTAACATATTCAATAATCATTTTTTCCTAAATTACATCATAAACTGTACACGCGACTTAACCAAAAAAATTATAAATAGTATGACATAATCCCTGATAAGTACTATCACTATCCCATTTTAAATGTCCTTGTGTATGAGTTTGTAAAAAAAAAATTCAAAACTCAAATAAATTTGTTTATTCGTTTATTAGTTTATAGAGCGTTTATTAGCTTTGTTTGGCTCTTTTGAGTTGGTTAATTTTTTTCATGTTTGTAGGATTGGCAATAAAATTACTCATAGTCTTGCTATATTAACTCAAGTATTTAATTTTCATGTATTTGCTTTTTAGTTAAAAGATGTCCTTTCCACTATCCTTCCATTGATTGTATTGGATAATTTGAATGAATAAACTCTCTAATTCCTTTATGTTGCGTTTGAGTTGGAGGAATGAGAGTGGGAATGGAATGAATCATTCTTATGAAATGAAAAAAATTATGTTTGTTTGCTCCATTAGAATGGAATGAACCATTCTCATTTCTCCCAAATTTATGAATTTGGAATGACTCATTCCAGCTGGAATGGAATGAATCATTCTACTTTTCATTCTATTCCTTCAATCCAAACGCAACATTAGTGTTTCAAAAAAAACGTCTTAAACAATAACCGAATATAGCTCTTGATAGCAGTGTACTTGGTCCAAATTCGTTGCGTATAGCCCATCCACGTGGTAGTTTTGTCAATCTATAATCCTATTTACAAGCCCAATTAAAATATTAATGAGAAATCCGTATGGTATTTGTAAGTTCTCGGATATACCTCTACAAACATGTAATCAGTACACTGATAAATTATATATATAATGATGTAAATTAACAACATTGAATAAAAGTTGTAACTGATAAGACATATAGCACAACACTTAATCCATCATTATTAATTACACCACAATGTAAACATGAGTTCATTATTAGTCATGTACAATTTGTAACCGAAAAATAGAACATTAATTGACATAAAGAACTAGCAAGAAACTAGCTCAGAATTGAACTTTCATCAAATTGTTAAAAGTTTATTAGAAAAATCCATCACCATACCCAAAACTATGGACCTGAGAAGTGGTTGAAACAGCATTGATATGAGTAGGTTTACTCTCAAACTCATCAAAAACCCTAATTCCATTACCACCAAAATATGGCAAAGAATTTGCATTCTCAACCAAAATCTTGTTAGCTTGATTGCTCACATTCTTCTTAAGCTCATCCATTGAATCCCTCAATTGGTCAAGTTCATGCAACTCTAATTTCTCAATAGGAGCTTCCCACCAGAACTGACTCTGGCTAACTTTTCTCATATGATCAAGCGTCTCCCCTCTTTTATTCTCAGATTCTAATTCATTGAGAACTTTAGTGAGCTGCAAATTGAGCTCACGAACGCTAGCATTGCGATGAGCTTCAGCAAGATGGAGGGCGTTCGAGTTTGGATTAGGGTTTCGAGCGAGTAAATACCTATCGATGATGGATTCAACGTTAGGGTGGCCGAAAGAGAACACTTTTCCAGCCGGGGAGAAGACTATAATAGCAATCTCAACCCCACAAAGTGTACAAAGCTCACTTGCTTTCTTGAATAGGGCAGAACGCCGCTTTGAGAAGGTAACTTGCAAGTGATTTTTAATCTCTATTTTCGCAATCTTGATCTTTTGGCGACCCATGCTTGGTTTCTTTGCCATGGCTAGAGGCTAGAGGCTAGAGCTATGTATCTATCTTAGAATAATATAACTATATGAATAATATTGTTGTGTATTTTTCAGCTGTGGTATGGGGAGGATGAACAAGGCTGTTTAAAGGGGTTTGGAATTAATTACAATCAAAGCTGGCTAATTACTAATTAACATAATTATCCTCTTGGCTAGCTTTTAATTATCCATTTCTTTTTGTGAACAATTCTCACTGATTCGGGAGTTAGAAAATCTTGTTGTTAATGCAGGAAATCATGTGATCAATTGTGTCTTAGCTGGCATTAATTATAATTATGCTAGCTATTTGACATTTGCATGTCAAAGAGTCCTTAATTTTGTTCTTTAATTAAGTAGTTGTTAAATTAGTGATGATATTAATCATCAGGTAGCACCATTTTCGTTGATACATGAGCTCTTATATTGAAGAACAACATTATATATAGCATGATATAAAGTCATATTTAAGGCGAATTCTTAACCCTATGTTAATATATATAGGCCTAATATATAACCATTATCAGTAACTTAAAAAAAATATGATCTAACCTGCAGGAAGAGATAGTTTCCACCATTCGTGGAATTTAATCACCCTCTTCTTCTCGTTAAAATTTGTCAATTTAATTATTTATGTATTTATTTTATTGACTTTTTAAGGTTACTAGTCACTTGCCTCTTTGTGACAATTTAAATGATACTAAGGATTGAATCCTCTTATATATCATGAATATAATTACAAGAACATCAAATAAGGAAGATTAGAAGTATTATGTTGGGTATTAGAATATTTAAATTTCCAAAGCCAAACTGGGAATTTGTTGAACTCGATACGGTAAAAAATATGGAAAATAAAGATGGAAATAGAAAATAATATAATGTGTTATATTATAAAGAAAACTTTGATTATATATTGAATGGAAAATGTGCCATGCATGTCGGGAAATATTCACGTGCTTTATTAGTAAAAACAGAATTTAGAAAATAATATAATGTGTTAAGATCCGATAAATAATTAATAGGCACAGTCTCAGTCTTATCTTTGTGGTTAACGATATTAATGTTATTTTTTAGCAATTTCATTTCATGATTGCAATTTGTAAGTGTTCAATTTCATTTCGTAATTGTCAAAATAGTCAAACAATATAAGTACATTGATTATTTTATTTATTTATTTTTCTTCTTATTCTCTTCTCCTTATTGATAGGAAATGACAAGAGTTAAAATTCATCAATCACGAAATATTAAATAAATATTTAGTTTCAAGTACTCCTTCCATCTAAAAATAAAAGTTTTACAAATAAAGTTCTAAAATAATTATTTTCTGTTTATACATACTAAGATTTTTTTAGTATACGCTCTTAAATGTTTATATTTCTCATCTTCATATTAAGTTTCCTTTCCTTTTCTTTTCTTTTTTTAGTGCCAAATTAATTAAGCCAGAATTATAACAATGTTTTTGTTACTTTTACGATCTTAATAATAATTAAGATCTTAAGATTCAATTATCAAATCAAATTTTCCAGTAAATCTGAAAACATGGAATTCCAAGAAATATATGAAATTGAAAACAAACACATAATTAAATCAGTGAAGATCAAACGACAGGGTGGGGATAAAGAGATAGTATAAAAAGAAGAAAATAAAATAATACCATTATTTATTTATTTATTTATAGTAGGTACGTAGAAATTGCATTAGTACCCGATCAGATACATAGCAAGCAATTTACATCAAATAGCCAGCCATCTAAAACATTACTTACTAGACTTAAACGCAAACAGATCGATCAGAAAAACCCACGTCCATACCCTAGGGCATATCCATAAGGTGTCATGGACAGTCCCATTCCAGAACCCCCAGCATGCCCTAATCCTCTAGAACTCGAACCTGAGAAAAACGTCCCCAAATTCGAGGCCTCCATCGTAATCTTCTCAGCTTGCTTGTCAACATTTCTTTTAAGTCCCTCCATTGCCATTTTCAACTGTTCCAGGTCTTCAATCCCGAGGTCGTTTATCGGAGCTTCCCACCAGCACATCTCTTTACGAGCATTACTCATTTTGGTAAATTCCTCGCCTCGATTTTTCTCAACCTCCAGCTGATTAATTAATTCGGTTAGGTGAATGTTTAGCTCACGAACGGTAGCGTTTCGATGAGCTTCAATGAGCTGAAGTGTGCTGGAATTTTGTGCAGTATTGATATTGCTACTGAGGAACCTATCAAGGATGGATTCCACACATGGGTGTCCAAAGGAAAATACCTTTTTGCCCGGGGAGAAGACGATTATTGCGATTTCGACACCACAAAGGGTGCAAAGCTCGCTCGCTTTCTTGAACAGGCCGGAACGACGTTTGGAGAAGGTGACGAGTAGGTTACTTTCCTTGGACATTTTTGTCATTTCAATCTTTTGGCGGCCCTTGCTTTTTCTTGCCATGCTTTGTGTTGTTACAATTACAAACCATGACAATGTATATTGCTGCAAGTTCATGGTCTAATGGGGAGAAATGCGAGGAGATTTTAAAGGGGGGGTGCTTGAGGTATTGGCACGTGAGGGTCACGTGTTATAACTTTCACATTTAAAATATACATTGTGAAAGGTGTTGGCATTTTTTTTATTTTTATTTTTTGAATTAATTTTTCATAGCTGTCAATTAAAAGTTCAATACCTTTTAGGGCTGGTTCCTTATTTTTGCCCTTTGGCCATTCTTGCATTTATTAATAATTTGCGTTCGCAGCAAGGCAGTAATCACTGATGGATTTCACAAATTTATTACTTTAGAAAATCTTGATTAACAAAAATAAATAAGCAATTTAATTTAATTTAAAGAACTACTAATTTCATATATATTGGATCACACTATTGCCGATGATTAATTTGTCGATCGGAAAAGAAAATCTATAATTCCCTTTCTCTCGATTAATCTATATATATATATATATATAATGTTATAAAGCCCAATTAATTAAGGTTTTTTCTTTTCCATTGTTTTATAAGTCATGCACATTATTATGTGAAAAATTACAAGTACATAGAATTGCATTTATCACTTTTACATAATCATTAACCAATTAAGTAAAGTAATTAGTTCATTACCTCATGCATGGATAATTTTCTTATACTACAAATATTGTTAATTATATTTACTCATTAATTCAGATAATAATTTCTTGTTAGATTCCTTTCCTTATTCTCCAATGGGGGCAGTTCGATACATAAGAACAACTAAGGAAGTCTAATTTTTAAGGAAAACCAATTCATTGACCGGCTACTAAATTTTATTTTGCGACCATAATTTGTTCCTGTGTACGTTGGACAATATTGAACCCCAACTATTACTTTTTCTTTTTCTTTTTTCTTTTTCTTTTTATACAAGGTTAAAATTTTCATGGAGGAGAAAACCTATTTAATTACTCCATCCATTTCTTTTTATTTGTCTTTTTATAGAGAAAATTTTGTTCTTTTTTATCTGTCGCTTGTAGATTTCAAGAAAATATTAATGACTTAATTTTTCATATATATCTCTACATTAAATACTAATTTGTTTCTTTTTCATTTTTCTATTAAATTTTAGAAGGATAATATTAATATTTTATATCCAATTTAATTAATCAAATAAAGTATTAATAAAAATAACTTTTTGGGTCGCCCTAAACCTTTTTTTTTAGATATGATTTGTGAGTGGAATTAAAGTTTGAGATATTGTTTTGGAAATTTTATGTCGGGATTCTTGACCAAAATCCGTGGTTCAATTAGCAGATGTTTAATGTTCTATTTTAGGCAGAACGAAATTGGTAGCACCGGTATTTTTTTTTTATTTTTTTTTATTTTAGTATATATTTCGACAGCTTAAATTTTAGTAACTTCTATTATTATAAAATTATTGATGCATAACTTCAAATCAAACAAAATTTTATATAATTTCATATTTTTACGTACCCATTACATTTGTGCGGTTAAATTATTAAGTTGATGATCAAATGATGTTGTATTGAAAGTGATTTAAGATAACTTATTTTAAGTCAATGTAAGATACTTTTTACTCATATATATATATATATATATATATATATATATATATATATATATATATATATATATAATCATCATTCCTTGGGTGAAAAGCACAATCTGGTTCGGTCCCTCGACTCACCCAATTACTAATGTTGTATTCATGTAACTTAGAAACTAATAATCTTTAAATATGTTTGTTTGTTGAAGAATTTGAATACCGGGTACGAATCCGTTATCATATGTTTGCTTTAGTTTTTATTGTTTTTAATGTTGAAACGGTTTTTCTTTATTCATGGGCAATGAGTTTCGATGTATCAGATGTATCTGTATTTATAAAAGATTTAATTTTTGTGCTTATCTTAATTGTCGGTTTAGTTTATGCATGACGAAAGGGGTATTGGAATGGTGTTAGCTCCTAAATATTCATACAATAATATATATATATATATATATATAGGAGAAGGCTCTAAAACGAACCGGTTCGCTGACGAACCGGGCTTTAGCGACGGTTTTTACCGTCGCTAAAGGCTAAGACGACGGTTTGTATATATATAAATCGTCGTCATAGCATATAGAGACGGTAAAAATCGTCACTAAAACCGGTTCGTCAGCGAACCGGTTTACTGGAGAGCCTCTCCATATATATATATATATATATATATATATATATATATATATATATATATATATATTGAAACAATTATGAATTCCATCAACTTTCCCTTACTTGATCGAACAACTCAAAATTTAGTTATTTCAAGTACATCAAACGATCTTTTAAATTGGTCAAGATTCGATATAGATTTCTTTATTGAAGATAGAGTTTATGAAGGGTGTGGGCATTTTCGGTCTGTCCCAATCTATTTGGAATCGGCCCAGGTTTGTTTGGACTTGGCCCACCCATTTGCCTCCATCAACATCCCCAACTATTCTTACGAGCAATCCCTAGATTTTCTTCAAATATATTATAAATACTTAGACATAAGGTTGTGGGTTAAGATAGAATTTATGGTATGAAATGATCGTATTAATCATTATAAAGTTTTACAACTAAATGTCTATGTTAAGTTTCCTCCAATATTTCACTTAAACACGTAATGAAATTTTGTAGAATATTTCACTTAAAAGACATAATGAAATTTTGTAGATATAAATACAATTGTAAAATATCAAGAATTGAATCACGATTATAACCATAAGAAATCAAGAATTAAATCAAAGTATTATGATGCGTAGAAATATATATTGCTTCTCTGTGTCAATATTGTGTGATTTAATTTGAAATTATTTTAGTTTTGTCATGCAAATTGAGATCGAAATTATTCTAGTGCTATCATGCAAATTGAGCGTGTCCTTCCACCAATTGTCATGACATACAATGATATAACTTGAAGTCAAGAAACTTGTTTTCAATTTCTATACTTCTAACGTTTCACAAAACAAGTTACTTTTGAAGTCAAATTACGGAGTTCTAATAATCCAAATTTGAACTGATTTAATTTTAATTAATACGATTGTAACTATTATAAATTATTTAAAAAATTACAATTTTAGTTGAATTACATTCATTAATTTTAAAGTTTTAGGATTTTGAAAGATGACTACGTAATAGTGAAAATTAACTCTTTTTGTGCAATGGATATGGTATTCTTAAATGCTACTTTTGTTTGCAAAAATAATATTTGTTATTTAATTTCAAATACCATATTTTGTTATTTCTAAAATCTGACCAATAAAATGCGTTATTATATAATCCTCTTTTAAAGTATCAAATGTCCTTGAAAATAATAATAGTCTTGAGATTAAATAATGAAGTATAACCATTAACAAATAATCATATCTCATTCATTATTTTTTTAAATAAACATAAGTGTGTTCATTTGGGAAGGGGGGGAGGCTAGGATTAGGGATAGTGGGACTGGAAAAGGAAGCTAATTTTTACACAAACTCTATTAATCCCAAAAATAAAGTAGAAAACCATACATGGGGTCTGAAATGAGAGATCGTTCAGCTGCTGAGGATCAACCTCAGAAGGTGCACGGGTGAGGGCACACTGGGCAGTTGTCGTCTTTGGGAAAGCTATAACATCCCTGATTGAATTTGCACCACCTAAAACCATTACTAATCTATCCAACCCAAAAGCAATGCCATGCCCCCTGCACCAACAAAAGCTAAATATACAGATTAATACATATTAACTCATAAGCTACTTGCATAGAAATATGGTCGTCTGACAACAAATGTATGTGCACAAGACATGACTAAATCTACTAATCTACGTGAGACCAATAAAATAAACAAGAAAGTTGAGTGGAAATCAAGAGAGGAATCAATTTTCAAGGTTGGAGAACTGTTTAACTATGCATGCATCTATATCCCAAGTTCGAAGCTTGAATGGTTTTTATTCTCAAAGCTTGAGCAAAATGTTTAAATGTGAGTTTCAAACAGGAAAGCGAGTGCATTTATCAAGCATCATATATGGGAAATGACCTTTGCGCTGATTCCATGAACCATACACAGGATTAGAATTGATATCATATGCATGCTCATTTCTCTCTTCCTCTAGTTGCCTTTCACTAATATTTGATGCTTTCAGGTGTTTTAATAGCATATATGTAAACTGAAGCAGTGATGATAACAATAGGATTGTTATCTACAGTACTCAACTCACTTCTTCATAGACGAAAGGTAAACCGAATTTCCAGCACGAGGAAATGTAAGAACTGAAAACTAGCGTTTGTAACTACGAGCAAGTAGACCAACCTGTTAGGTGGGTCCTCACCCATGAGAGCATGCAACATGAATTGGGCAGAAAATGAGAGTAAGATAAAAGGAGAGCTAGCAAGTGGGTTAGGTAGGAAAAGAAAAGAAAAGAAAACATGGTACATGTTTTCTGTAAAGTGTTTCCCCACTCATAAATCAAGGAACACATTAGGAAAAAGAAAGGGAAATTCTTTGGACTTTTGTGTAAAGTGAATAAAGCATGAAATGGAGTTGGCGGAAGAATGGAGGAGAGAGAAAAGGCTCCTCCTTTTCTATTTAAGCATGCAAGGCTGCCAAAGAAAGAGTGTGTGTGCATACACCCATCCGAGAGGGTGAGATGGAATTGTGAGAGATAATCCATCCGAGAGAAATCCCATCCGGGGAGGATGGATGAGAGCAAGAGAGAGATAAGAAAAATCAGAGTGAGTCAGAAGAGAAAAATAGAGAGATAAAGATTAAACAACTAGGGGTGTTGTTCGGGTTCCATCACATAGTTATTGTGGTGAGGTAATTTGAGTGTGTACTCAAATTAGGATATCTTTGTAATCTCTCAGTTTATTTTAGTGGATTTTTTGGAGTATGTCCCGTGGTTTTTACCTCTTAGTTATAGAGGGTTTTCCACGTTAAAAATCTTGGTGTCTCGTGTTTGGTTATTTCTTCTCATTATTTCCTGCAGTGGTTATTATTTTAGTGGAACTGCAAATTTAATCTGTTTGGCATGTACTGATATTTTTGACCATTTAATTTATCAAAGGCAACAGTATTTGGGAGGTGATTTTTCCCAACAATTGGTATCAGAGCTAAGGTTATTTCCGCAGTTGTTTTTGATAAATTTTATAGAAGAATCAGTTGGAGCCATGATCAAATTGGTCTCTTCAAAAGAACACGCGATTGTGTGGTGAATTCTCGATGAAGGGTTGGTGTTTCCCTTGAGGTGCTCTCGATGGTGATGTTGAATTCTTGATGGGTTAGGCAAGAATTGGCTCCGAGAGTGGTTGCCTGAGAATTGGTGATTCGCGATAATTGAAGAGAAGAGTATTGATCACATTCGACAGTGGATTGATCAAAGTGTGTTCCACCATGTTTCACAGGAGATGGAAGCTCACTAAAAGGTCTCTAGTGGTGACTAGAGCAAAGAAGGCAGAGACACCCTTTACACGATGTGGGTGCATGTGGAAGGTATTGAAGATGGGGGAGCTGTGATTTGGTGTGCAAATTCAGTCTTGGAAGGTTATACAGAAGCAGACATGACGGGTTCTGAAGAGAAAAAGTCTACTTAGGGGTATTTGTTTACTTTTGCAGGGGGAGCTGTGTTATGGCAGTCCAAGTTGCATAAGTGGGTTGTTTTGTCTACTGTTGAGTTGACAACAAAATGTTGTGGTTTCTCCAAAAGCTGAATTTGACACAAGAATCAACTCCAAGTGACGGAGTCATGATGAATACCTCCTCTCATGGGTTCGGAGGGGGAGATTGTTAGGTGGGTCCTCACCCATGAGAGCATGCAACATGAATTGGGCAGAAAATGAGAGTAAGATAAAAGGAGAGCTAGCAAGTGGGTTAGGTAGGAAAAGAAAACATGGTACATGTTTTCTGTAAAGTGTTTTCCCACTCATAAATCAAGGAACACATTAGGAAAAAGAAAGGGAAATTCTTTGGACTTTTGTGTAAAGTGGACAAAGCATGAAATGGAGTTGGCGGAAGAATGGAGGAGAGAGAAAAGGCTCCTCCTTTTCTATTTAAGCATGCAAGGCTGTCAAAGGAAGAGTGTGTGTGTGCATACACCCATCCGAGAGGGTGAGATGGAATTGTGAGAGACAATCCATCCGAGAGAAATCCCATCCGGGGAGGATGGATGAGAGCAAGAGAGAGATAAGAAAAATCAGAGTGAGTCAGAAGAGAAAAATAGAGAGATAAAGATTAAACAACTAGGGGTGTTGTTTGGGTTCCATCACATAGTTATTGTGGTGAGGTAATTTGAGTGTGTACTCAAATTAGGATATCTTTGTAATCTCTCAGTTTATTTTAGTGGATTTTTCGAAGTATGTCCCATGGTTTTTACCTCTTAGTTATAGAGGGTTTTCCACGTTAAAAATCTTGGTGTCTCGTGTTTGGTTATTTCTTCTCATTATTTCCTGCAGTGATTATTATTTTAGTGGAACTGCAAATTTAATCTGTTTGGCATGTACTGATATTTTTGGCCATTTAATTTATCAAAGGCAACAGTATTTGAGAGGTGATTTTTCCCAACACAACCAGACTACACAATACATTAATTAAAGGTCTGCTTACCTGTTCATGAGAAATGTCAATAATCTCCAAGACCTTTTCTTGGACTTCACACTTATAAATTCTCAAACTTCCTCCACCAATCTAGTAGTGTAATACCCATGTTTCCTTATCCCACATCGCGTGTCTTACCATCTCTCTCTCCTTTATTAGTCTATATATATAAAACTAATATTTTATTTTATTTATTAAACAATAAAGATTTTCTTATTTTAAGAAAAGACTTTTTGTAAGAGTGACTTTTTAGTAAGGACCTCCTTAGTAAGGGCATAGGCAGACTACGTACCTCATAATTTTGGGTATGTTTTATTTCTTTCTTGTGTATTTATTTAATTAATTTTCTGTATTTCTATTAATTTATAACTTTAATTAATATATTTTAGTTAGTTTGTTAGTTAATATTTTGGTATTATTTTGACTAGATATTATGTATCTCTTTAATTTATTAATCTAATAAATATTATGGAGGGTTCAATATATGCATACAAACTATTAATACTAATATTGTAGTATTTAATAAAATGTATTATTTTTGTGAATAGATTACTTTGAGCGAGTCTAACCAATTGCATCTGTAATTGTGGGTATTGCATTACGTACTCCAAGTACGGATTTCGTACTCCTTCAGCGATAGTCTTCTGAAATTTAATTAATTCGTTTTGTTCCTCGTTTTAAATTTCGTTATTAATTCACATAATTGTTTCATGTGAAATTAATATAATAGTTTTATTTTAGTGTTGATACATAGAACTCGTATTTATACTCTTTGAGTTGGATTATCAGATCTAGTATTTATTTTAGAAATGTATATGTCAATATATTTTGGAGACTTGTGTTGATGATTCGTTTGATTTGACATATACATATTAGAATCCACTGTTGTTGATATTATGTTGCATGTGTTGTGACATCATATTTTGTTAGAATATACCATAGGATATACTTGAGCTATAACCACCTGTGGGGGTACCACAGGCATGTCGTCTTGGCACGAGAGACATGACACTTCCGTGGCAGTGTGATTAGTCCACGGCGTCTCTGTTTTGTGTTTCGATGGGAGTTGACCATTTGGTGATTTGTTGTGGGAGGCGTTTGGGTCGACTCTAGTTTTCTGTTATGTTATGCGGATTGGTGATGTTGTGCCAAACACGCCTTCTGATTTTGCATGCATTTGGATTCGCGGTCCAATGTGTGATTGCCTATGTGGCATTATTGACTTGTCTATGTGGCAAGCTATATTTTGAGCTCGGTATGAAATAACACCATACCATTTTTTCAGACTATTAGGTTATTGTGATACAGCTCAGTTCGGTTTAGTTGATTTTGTTATTTATTTCAATTCAGTTCATAATTTTGTACTCTATATCCGTACTGGGCATTTGACTCATGCTGTGTTTTTCTTCCGGCAGGTATTCAAGGGGATCATGGGCAAGTGTGATGAGAGCTCCTCACCTAGATGGTTTAGATATATTGGTTATGTTTTGATCGTTGGATCTCTGTTTAGAGTTGTATTGAACCTTTATTAAGATTATGATGTACTAAACAGTATGTATTTTGAGCCGGTTGAGCGGTTATTAATACCTCTTCAGACTAATATTTTGCGGTTTATTATTTTGATATTAGTTTATATTTTTGTTGTATTTGTGTGTAGCCTCTCTTCCTATTTTTGGGAAAGGGGTGTTACAAGTAGCATCAAAGGAAAGAAGTGAAGGCACACTTTGAGTACTCTCCTTAATCGTGAGTATTGTAGATCAGAATTCCATCTCCACCAGAGAAAAGAAATACATGAACATAGTCAACATACATTCCTCAACTCCGTTGTAAACTATGTCATAAGCTAAGGCACGAGCTTTGGAAAGATTCATAATATCTTCATGCACTTGGATCTCTCTAATTAAAGAATTACATCACCGTCCACTTTGAAACTAAGAAAAAATGGGAAAAACAAAGGACTTGTCAAAGAAGAAGGAAAGGGTAAGGTATCTTGAGCCCAAATCGAGAAACAAGCAAGTTTTCATTCTCTTTGATCCATGCAACATCAAATCAAGGAAAAGAAGAGAAAAAAAGACAACCCACCTCAATCATGCCAGTCTTCATTTTCTTATTTAATTACTGACTCGGCCGGCCGAGACCGGACAACCCCTTCCACAGTAATAACATACTCAAGCCTTAAGTCATTTACAATCGAGTGAGAATCAGGAAACTCATCTGGTAGCGTTGTAACCTGGATGTGAACAGTACCCACATCAACTAAGAATAACATCACCTACTGTGCTATAAACAAACATAAAAGATAAAGCCAGATTTCTATCAAATATAATTCGAATCTTATACTTCAAAATAAGGCAAAGATGTTTCATAAAAATTTAGCAAAAAGATGTTTCATAAACAAACAATACCGATTATGCATTAAGAGTCTACTTCAAGTGACATCTGACCACCCTTTCCTTTCTTTTGAAACTAAATTGCCAATTTCATTTTTTATAAGCAAATTTTTAATATCATCCATATAAAATTTCCAAGACTTATTGCATGCATTAAGCTGTACACTTCTTTAAAAACCTTTCGGAAAGGTACTAGCAAAATCAGCATGTGTATATATGCAAGTAGCCCAATTTGCAGGCAAAAAAAATTACGGAAAGGAAACATTACACTTTCTTGTGAGATGGGCAGCAAATATAACAAAAGGCAATCAACTTTAAAGTATAACCCATTGAAAAAGATAAGATTTATTGAATTTTTTTTTTGAAGAAATAATGTAAAAAAACAAAATAACCTTTTTAACATAATTGCGAACCTGAATAATTCCAGTATGATCTCTCAGATTGAGGAAGCTGAGACCACCATGAATCCGGTGAAGGGCAACCCACCCGCAAAGCCGAACCCGTTACCCACGTCATTTTTCGACAATTGGCCACAGAGAGCGGTTCTGTTGACCCATTCAAGGGTGAATAGGGAATCTGTAGATGGAGATGGAGTGGCAGTAACAGAGGAAATGCTTCTCTTTAGAAGTGTATTGGGTTTAACGAGCTTCTGGATTTTGTGCAAGTAAAGTAGAGGGAGAGGTATAAGAGAAAGGGGTTTAAACCGGAGAGCTATAGCTGGTAGAGCCGGAGGTATACCGACATGGCGAGATATTGATAATATGGGTTTGAGATAGTTTGGGGGAGAAATTACGGGTTCGTTGGAAAGTCGCGGATGATAATTTGATGGCGGGTAATTAGCTGGTGTGGACAAGGGCGGAGCTAGGATTATGATTTGGGGTGGGCTAGAAAAAAAAATTCGTGAACGTTCACTACATACATTTTCTTTTTAAATTAAACCATATATTAAGATAACTGTATATGTTATAAAATCACGTAGCTAATTGAATAATAAATAAAATCATCACTAATTCACTATAACATTAATAAAATTTTGATAACGAACGTACGTCCAAAACATAATAACATACCTAGTCAAATTGCACTCTTCGCTCTTGAATAGAAGCAAATTCTGTAATTATTGAGTCTGCATCATAGTTCTTAGTCAACTCATTTTCGATGTGGACAATTATGTTATCAGCTAAGAAGTCATTCTCCATCTTGTTGCGCAACATTGTTTTGATACGTTTCATAGCTGAAAATGATCTCTCTGTAGTTGCTGTGGAAAGCGGCAAAGTCAAAATAAGACGAATTAACCGATCAATCATTTGAGATGTCGTTGATTTTTTTTATTTCAAATAATCCTTGGCATAAAGCAAAAGTAGTAACATTCTTGAGCACATCATCATGAGGTACATCAAACTCATAAATTGTCAGCTCGCTTCTCAAGCGATGCAACTTTTGTTTAGAGAAATCTCGAGGATGAATCATGATATCTTATTGAATTCAAATCAAATTAATCAATTTCACTTAAGGCTATCAATCAATTCGTACCTGGTCACTAAAGAGAGAAGAGCAGCCGCTTTAGAAAGACAACGGGTAAAGAAAAAAGATGATGAAACGCTGATCTAATTCTCTATAAAAAGCAAGTCCAATTATTAACTGAATTACTTAATAAAAAGAAATAGTTTATATTTGATAAAAATATAAATGAACTAGAACAACATATGGGCTAACTGCTAAGTATTTAAATTTAGGGTGGGCTTACTGGACTAATTTTAAATTTGGGGTGGACTGTAACCCACCGTAGCCCGTGTATAACTACGCCCTTGTGTCGAATGGTTTTAGTCGGTCGGTTGGTCTTGTGGTAGCAACTAGAAACGAGGGTCACATATACATATTCTAATTTCGGCTGCTTAGATAATTTTTTTTTAAATACTCCCTCTAAAGTTGACAATTTAAACCCAAACTAACTCGAAATTGGTTAAATCATATTAAACCAGCTAGATTTTATTCGAATCATTGATCTCGCCAGTATAATTTTTGATGTAATATAATTTTAATATTTGTCTCTAAATTATCAGTGTACCGCACCACTTCTAAAAGTCAGTGGTGCACTGATTTTTGAATCGCTCTATATATATATTTATTTAAAAATATATAGTTAATATATATTAAAACTATAATAGTGTTAAAATTATAATAATATTATTTTAATTTTAATTGAACACATGTTCTTAAATTACCTGTTAATATTTCTTGAGCTATTTTAATGAATGTTATTATTTTATAATGTGTGTTATAAAAATATTGACCTAAACTTAATAAAAACTAAGTCAACATGGGAGGGAGTGTATGTATGTCCAATTCAATTCTTTTTTATTTAAATTTTTTCGGTATATTGTGCATATTATTTGAAGTCATAAATTAGTTATCTTTGGTTTATTTATAAACTTAAAATTGACATAAATAAAGTTGGTTCTGGTTAATATAATTTATAAATAATAGTCTCCAACTTAACGACAAAAAAAGGATTGATCAAATTTGATTGAGTCTGACTCATAGTGATCATTTATTAAAGAATGACTTTGACTATCAAATTTTTATCGATCCAAGTCGGTGCAGTACGGTTCAAAATAAAATCGGCTAATGCGGTTTTAGTATAAAAAAAAAATTTAATCGATGTCAAAACGGTGCTGTTTTAGTTCAAATTTTTTTAAGATCAATGTGATTCCAAATTATTGAAAAACCACAACTGCAATGCACCATTGCCATCCCTAACTCTTTTTGTAATTTTTCCTTTTGTGTTGTTTTAAATGAAAATTTTGGTCCTTTGTTGTTTATCAATTTTAATGAATAATAAATGACTTAATTTTTTATATTATTTTTAAATATTAAAACATGAGTAGGTAATTGATATATTTATTCATTGCAAAAATTTACATATTTTTATCGTAATATAACTTTTTTGGTATGCAATGATGAGGAGTTTCCTCTTTTAGGTTGGAAAAAGTTTCAACTTAGAGTAGGCAACTATTTAGGAGTCTTAATCAGTGGGTTGGCTAAAATTAATTCACTTTAGATGGGGAAACAAAATTAATAATTGACGTTTTAATTGAAAAAGACCACCTCCAAAAATCAGTCTAGTTTACTGTACAGAAGAAGAGAAAAAGAAAGGAAAAGAAAAAAAGACAATCCAACGGCTATTAAGCCCTTTAACTCCTTCACAATTTTATATTTTTTTATTTATTAGTATTTTTTAACTTTATCGTAACGGTCACATTACAATTTACAACTCTATAAATGTATCATCATTTTGACTTGTGGAACTAGCCGTTACTATCTACAAAATCAAGCGAAACCCTAAAAATTTCAATTTCAATTTCAATTTCAAGATCTCCACAAAACACCCCTTTTTTTGATTTTTTTTTTTCTGGATATTTATTTCCTTTCAATTACTAACCTTCATACCTCTCTCTCTCGAAGAAAAATTTCCTTCTCTAGTTTCATCAAATGGCAATGTCTTCAAACAGATCTCCTTCTCCATTATCAACAAGGCCAGCAAACCCTAATCTAAGAAGTTCAGAAAGCAATTCCACCATTAGAAGGAGTTTCAGTGGCAACCCTTTTGCCAGACCCTCCGTTCTTACGAACCCTAGAAGTTTCATCCCCAATACCCCAGCCAACAGCCCTGCAGGTATCATACATAATATCTAAATTACAAATTTTATCTCTTGAATGGGTTTATTTATGTTGTAAATAATTTGGGTTTTCTTTAGATTTTGTTAGTTGGTTTTGATTTGGTCTTTGTTTTTGTACAACCTTCAGATTTTGGAATAAAACAGATTGGGGGAAAAGAAGGTGCTTCACGGGGTTTTGAAGAGAAAGAGAATGAGAAAGATTCTAATTCAAAAGGGGTGAAATTTAAATCACCATCAAAGGGCAGCAAGAATTTTATGTCTCCAACAATATCTGCTGCTTCCAAGTTCACTCCATCACCAAGAAAGAAAATATTGGGTGAGAGGAACGAATCCATTCGGACTTCAATTTCATTCGTTGATGGTAAAGAGGCTTCTGTAGAAGAGTCTGATTCAAAGTCAGAAATGGATGTTGATCAAAAGAAGACTAAAGGTTCAAATGACCCTATCCTTGCTGATTTTGATAAAAAGGAGGTGGTTCTTGAAGTTCCTTCAGTTCCGAAAGCTTCAAAACGAGTTACATTTTCTGAGGTAACCTTAAATTCCCACGAGGATTCTGAATCTTCATCAGAGATAACTTTTAATTCTGATTGTGCAATTCTTGGAGTTCCTTTAGTTCATAAAACTTCAAAAGGAGCTACATTTTCTCCGGTTCCCTTAAATTTTCACAATGATTCAGAATCTTTATCAGTGATGACTATGAACTCTGATTGTGTCAATGCTGAGTCGATTTCCAATAATATGTTTTACTCGCCCTCCATTTCTCCTATATTAGCCACTCCTGAAGTTCCTTTAATTCCTGAAGGTTTAAATGGAGATACATTTTCTCAGGTACCCTTGAATTCTCACAACAAATCAGAAACTGTATCAGGAATAATGGATTCTGATTTTGTTAATGTTGAGTCAAGTTTCAAAAACAAGACCTATTCTTCACCTGTGATAGCCCCACTTGATGCTGACCCGTCTTTTCCTCCATATGATCCTAAAACAAATTACCTTTCTCCAAGGCCTAAATTTCTTCGGTACAAACCTAACCCACGAATTGAAGTTTTCTTAAACAAAGAAAAAGGGCATGATTTTGAATTAGGTAAGGGGCTTGATTTTGAATTAGGTAAGGGGATTGAGGAAAGCGTTGTTATCTCTGATAATTCTTCGGACACTGATGTTACTGAAGAAACCCATTCCCGAGATTCACAGAAGGAATCTGAGGATGGTTCTTCATCTGATATGACACCATCAGACGAAGAACAAGAAGAGCCCCTAGTTTCTGAACCAATTCCCATTAGTTATCCCATCACCAGCCACTTTCCAGAAAAAACTTCTGAAGTCAAGAAAGCATCCAAGCCACGGTTCTTTACAGGATCAAAGTGTATTTCTCTGGTTTTGGTACTCTTGATTGCTTGTGTATCGTTTTATGTTACTGATATTCCAGTCCTTAATTCGCCTGTGTTCAAAGATTCAAGCTTTTACAAGCTTTATGACTCATCTGAAGTTGCTATGTTTGCAAAAAAAAAAATTGATGGGTTTGCTAGAAGTTTAATGCTGTGGTCCTCCCAAACCATATCTTATGTCTCTAAGCTAATACCCCGTCTTGGTGAAGAAGATCATTTGGGTACTTTACAATTTAGTAATCTCACTGTTTTAGAAGAACATTCCTTGGTTGATGGGTTCTTGGGGGTTAATCTTAACCCTGAAAAAATAGAAGAAATATATGAGGAGGATGAGTTTGAGTCTGTGGAGGAAGGAGAAGCTGAAATGGGGTCATTAGAAGGAAAGGCTGATTCAGAGGTGGTTATTGAGCACAATGAGGGGGAATCAGGTCATGGTGACTCTGAAGTTGAAGAAGTGCTGCTGAGAATACAAGTTGAAATGAATGATTCTGAGAATTCAGAAGTTATTGTGGAGCATGAACAAAGTGATACTACTGCTCACATTGATGCTGAACCGCAAAGTAACATAGAGTTTGAAGATCAATTGGTTTTAACTTCACAGGCTCCTAAAAATAGACCAGAAATAGAGCCCTTTGAAATCAATCAAGAAGTGGTCACGACTATGGAATTCCAGGTTTATAATGATGTCAGTTCTGCTGAAATTGAGTCCAGTGTTGCAGATGCATTCTCCACAGAAATGACCGTCTCAGAAATTGTAGGTTCTCCAATTTATGTGGCAGAAGATAAATTCTCTGTCCGTGTTATATTGGGGATATCTTCACTTGTTCTTGCTATAGTTACAGCAGCTACTACTGTCACCTATATGAAGCTGAAGCAAGGAAAAAATACCACTACCCCAAACAATGTGGTTCAGGTTGATCCAGTGCTGTCTAAAAAGATTATCTCCAGCCCTATTTCAGCCGAGCATATATACCAGGACAGGCCCTTTTCGCAAAATTGGCCAACAGAGTTTGATGTGGTTGGAGAGTCATCATATCCATCTGAAATGAGCAGCAGCTTTCAGAAGAGCTCAAGCAAGGGAGCTTTTAAGGAAACAAATAAAGCTCAGAGTCAAGAGAGGAAGCCGAGGAAGAACTCTAAACGAGAGTCCTTGGCTTCATCAGAGTACTCGATGGGTTCGCCTTCTTATGGAAGCTTCACCACGTACGAAAGGATTCCTGTAAAACATGTAAGTTTTGGAATGCCTTTTTTTCCACTTATATTTAAAAATTAACACATATGTTCCTTAAATTGTGACCCTTTTGTTTTTTGTTTTGTAGGCGTCTGGAGATGAAGAAATAGCGACTCCGGTTAGGCGCTCAAGTAGGATCAGAAGCCAAGTCATTTCGCCGTGATGACAGCTGAAAAATGTAGGTTTTACTCTTTAGCTGATCACTCAGTGACACTCACTGTTGGGCACATGCACATCTCTAATGTGGATCATTTGCAAGTTAGTTTCTGACTTAATTGGGATTGATTGATTGATTGTAATCAAGTAACCTTGTAATTGAAGTACTCTATTGAATTTCTTTTGGTTATTATGTCATTCTACTTTGAGCTTCCATTTTATGCTATGTGATGAAGTTTCTTGTGAGATATACTTTGGCTTCTTTAATTCTTTTGCGTGGGAAAGGGGTAGTTGCATTTACTGGTTTGTCTTCGTAATGCCACTAGTCATTACTTCATAGAGTCCGTTTTCACAAAGTTTTGTTCATGAAGCAAATTCATTCTAAGGAAGCATGGATTTCCTTAATGGTTAACTTAATTCTGACTCAGATCATTGTGCAACCTTCTGTTTTCGGTTAAAAAGGGTTGCAGACATTTTTTCTTCAGCTGTGCCAGCAGAAAGAGCACTGAACCGATTGAAATTTAGAATATCGCTTTGCATTAAGAATCTCCTGCAATTATTTGGTCTTGTAATACTTACATATATAACAAAACCAAGAAGAGAAAAGAGAGCCCCTTGTTGAACTTTGAGACTTCAGTTTAATTGTGAAATAGACTTCAGTTTAATTGTGTTTTCTATTTCATTGTGGTTACTAGTTAGTTCTGCAAGTCTTCAGTTTTTGTGTGGTGAAAACACACTGCAGATGATACAATACCTAAACTCTCTTTTTGTTTTATAAGAAGAATTCACTTTTTAATCATAGTAGTAATATAACATGATGCAATGTTCTTAAGTTTATCGTTATAATTTTATTATCATACCACATTATTAAACTAATAACTTATTATTTTTAGGGGTATATTTTTTTATCCTTAATAAATTTTATTAATGAGACTATTTTTCGTAAATCGGAGGGAGTAATATTTATTTCATCTGTGCATCATTTTTAATATCTTAATAAAAACAAGTAACTGTCTAATTTAATATGAAATCAAATGAAAACACAAAAACAAATTGACCAACTATTATTATCTCTAGTTTATTTGTGCTTGGGGGTGGGGGATAGGAAAAAAAAAAGTAGCACTCACCCACCCTGTACCCCAAAAATAGTTTCAAATAATTTTTTCTCATAATTAGTTTTTGAAATCTTAAATTTTAAAACTTATGTGAATTTTAAAACTGAGGGAGTATTTATTGTGGACAAAAAGGGAAATTACTCTCTCTCACTCCCTCAAGTATCAAAGAAGGTGATCAACTTGCTCTCATCCTTTCATTATAGATGGTGGATATTGTTTGATGCATATCAAAAAAATAATGGTGCTTGATTATTTGTGCTTAAATGTCTTCTTCTAAAATTCCAACATTAACAATAAAATGATAAGCCGAATGATGAATATCCATATCCAAATTTGATGAACATGTAATCAAGAAATTAAGAACCTAACATATAGACCAACTGTTTTCTAACAAATAAGAAGATCATTCAATTGCATAAAACCAAGTTTTGGACACAACTCCATGACTTACTTTCTGCCCTTGTTCCTGTTCCTCTTTCTGCTAATTAATCATCTTCTTGATCATCACACATTTTGCATCTGGCCACAGACCATTCATTCATATAAGTACACAGCTCGCATTGCCAACGCGATCTTTCACTTGTTTTTGGGCAGCAAGCCTCAGAGGAATTCACCTCCGACAAACCATTCTGCAGTGCTATAACCAAGTTTTCAAAGTAATTCCGAGTAACAGTTGTCAGAGTAACTAGCTTCTTACGAAATTCTTTATTAAACTCGTACGTATCGCCACTCTTGAGGTATACTCCTAGCTCCTCTTCAGCGCACGTATGAAGCCTCTCCAATGCAGACTCAGCCTGACCTTGCAAGAACTCAAATAACTTTATCCTGGCAAATTCATGCTCTGGCAAGTAATACCCATACGCATAAGTCCATTTCAAAACTCGCCTGCATTCAACTATCTGTAGCCAGGCTTCAGTGATAAACTCCATTTTCTCCTTGGTTTGCAAAAGTATTTTCTCGAGTTCTTGGAGGGTCTCAGTTTTCGTTTTATGTAAATCTGCTCGCGCTTTTTCCATGGACTTGTGATTAGCAGCCCACCTTTCATAATAATGAGTGTATTTCATCAGATGGTGCTTAGCCATCTCTCTGACAATATGCTCCCCCTCTAGTTTAGCAATATTCTGATAGCCATTGCATGCTCTATAATTATGTCGGGTCCAGGAGCCAAGGCACAGCCAGCAAAACTCGTATCCGCAGGGCCTCCTACAAGTCATGTGCATACAGCCATGGTTTTTCTCAATTGGTACCTTACATTTGGGACAAGGCTTGGAATTCAAAAGCATCCAAGTCACATTCTCAGATTCCGAGCAGTTTTTCAATATCCACTTGGCCACAGTATCACATTCCACCGGACTATGAGCATCCTCGATACAATTCCAACAAAATCCACGCGAACAATTGCACAAAACGTCGTAGCTATCACTCCCCAACTCAAACTCAATGGCAGAACCACAATCCGGGGCAGGACACCATTTAGTTTTTTGATTCTCTTCAATATATGACCTAACAAGATAACCGCGATACTTGTTCTTATCTTCATCCGATACCAACAAATCAACCATATCTTCGCCTATTGCAGCTGCACAAGACGGATCAGGACACCGTAGATACAAGCATTTAGGGCCATCGTCATTGATAGCCGTGCTAATATAAGCAGCCAAACATACACTACAAAAAGAATGACCACAAAAACCAATGGTACTGTTTAACCTAGTATCACACACATAAGCCTCAAAACATATGCCACAAACAAGTTCTGTTTTTTGGACAATTGGCTTTTTTACGAAACCAACAGCTTTACAAACAGCATCTTCATCAGAAAACCAAGCCTCTTGCGCGTTTTCGACGTTCCACTTGTACCTGTGGAGCAGCATGCATGCAGCAATTCTTGATAGGGAAAGAGCATTGGAAAGCAAGGCAATATCATTCTCTTGACTCTGTTGTATCTCTTTTCCCTTCAAGATTTTGTAGCTTTCCTTTTTGGGTTCGGGTAACTGGTCATCGGGTAATTCGTCATCGGACTCGCCATAGCCGGAGGAGCCGTCATCAAAGGACATGATATCATAAGTTTCATCCTCTGAATCCATATTGTATAAAAGACAACTCTGGAAAAAATATATAAATTAAACTGCTTAGACTTAAAACAGAAAAGAAAGATAAACATGTAACCAAGATAATAAGTACTTAACACACATGAATGATCTACTTGGTAGCCAATATATATATATATATGTGTGTGTGTGTGTGTGTGTGTGTGTGTATTATCTAGCAAGAATAATGTATACCTTTGTTAATCTAAAAGCTCTGAGGAAGAAGAGTAGAGGCGCACAAAGAATGGATGGCAGACTCCATAAGCTGATAGGAAATATATATATATATATATATATATATATATATAGAGAGAGAGAGAGAGAGAGAGAGAGATAGAAGAACTTGGAAAACCTAGAAAATATAGGATTATGCAGAAAATTAAATAAACAAAAAAACAACCGTGATATGTATTTGTTTGTATATTTATTCCTTCTATTTTAAAATAAGAATTAGCCATCGATTCTACTTCTGAGGTACAATGTCAATTTCTTAATTATTCATTTATATGTAATATATTCATTTGTGTTAGAGACTGCAGGTGCATCCCATACATGCAGAAGATTATATTATTGGTCTTAAATATAGTAGTAAGACCTTGAAATATAATAATAAGTTGCTTCATTCTATACATGTTAATAACCGAGTTGTTTGTCTCATGGTTTTCAGAAGACATCCCATTGGGAGGGTTACATTCTATTGATTGTAAAATTAATAAAATTTTGTTGTATTATATGACATTGATAATTTATCTATTTTCAAATGTTGAATTGGGCAATTCCTCCTTCATTCCACTATTGAACTGGAGGGGATTTAAGGCCCCTTAAAGATAGAGTATTTGAGCCATATTGGGAGACTGATTGCTATAACGAGATTTATGAGGATAAAATGAATTGACAATTGTGTAAAGTGGTCAACTTCGCATTGTTGCTTTTACGCTTAAATTTGTTGGAGTTGTTTGATATTCTGATCAACTAAGTGCCTACACTTGAGTATTGAGATATGATGTTTAAATTAAAAAACTAGCCCATACTTTGCATAGGTTATCTAATTATTAATAATAATTGTATCAACACAAATTAAATATATTCACATTAATTTTTTTAAAAGTTTAATACTTTAAAAGTTAAATTATTTTTATAATTTTGAAACGGAGGGAATATATTATTAGTAAACATATTATATTAAAGTGTTACATTACTGTTCTAAAAAATAAAGGGTTAGATTTCTTTAAATAGTTAAAACTGGATGGCTGATATAAAAAATATATTGGACTCCATTTAGGAGACTTGAAGTTGGATCCCTTTAGACCTTTATAATGGAATACTTTAGATTGTTTTGATGGGTTGGGAGTTGGACTTGGGAAGGGACTCTTCCATCTACGTAAAATATTTTTATTATTTTAATTAATTTAAAAATATTTTTTATTAAATATTAATAATTTTTAAAAAGATAGGCTATAATGTGAGGACCTTTTTTGTTTCCACTTAAATATAATATGGATAAATAAATATGTAATTAACAAATCAAATTAAAACTAAACGTCTCCTTTCTGTGTCATCTCTTTCAAATCCGCCCGTCCAGTAAAATCCCCAGCTTGATTACTTTTGATAACTAGTAATAATGTAGCTGAGAGAAAGAGGGTATCAGTTTGACATGCATAAGTAATTTTAAGAAAAAAGAACAAAAGCTTTGTATATTCAGAGTATTACAGATTCCTCTGCAAATTGTGTATAATATACTTAACATATATAGTCTTCCACAAATTTGCACCGAATTACAATCGCAAAACTTATCGATATATAAAATTGAATAAAATTATAAAAGGATCTCATTTATTACACATCTCTTATCACTGATATTTATTCACGTAATTGAAGTAGCAATATGTATCATTTTCCTAATATATATGCATAAATTTTATTAATACATAATTCACACACACACATATATATATGTGTGTATATTGAACATGAGAAAGCAAATTTGTTTTCCATTGGATTTCACTCAATGCACTGACTATACATACATATGGTTTTGTAGGACGGAAACTTACATTTTTCTATGTATTCTACTTTCTCTTTCTCTCATGATTCATGAATCATTTTTCCCTATAAACCCTAACCATGTAATAAACCCCATTATATAGATTTCTCAAGCAAAGTACAGAACTTGACGGAATTCTCTAATTCATCCACCTCAATTTCATCCATAAAAGCCCTTATTCTTACACTCTACTCAATTCACCATTATGGGTCTTTGCTTTTTATCTTTTGATCATCAGTTTGAAACCCAATAGGCAATAGCCCATTCCATGGCAATCAATGGTTGGTGATTTAGCTCTCATGTCTAGCTGAATTACAATTTGACCCGATGTGATTACAAAGATCAAGAATTGACTGATGAAATGGGTTTTGTGCATCTATTGTGATCGATACGTACTGAAGGCAGTCAAGAATTTTAAAGCAGGAGATATCTTCCTTCTCTCTCATTTTCTGTGTTCCACTTAATCCCTCTTACAAGAATTAATTTTACTTCCCTACCTAGCTACTCTAGGTTGGGGGTAGATCTTGGCGGGGAAGTTATAGACACTATTACATATTTTGTATCTGAAGTATTTTATTTAATTTTTTGTGTAGTATTGGGCTTTGGTGGTATTTATCATGCACCGAGTTGAGACGCTTAAAGAATCTTTTCCATTTTTCGTATATCTATCCAAATTTATCTTCAGACTCGACTCCTCATGGGGCTGGACAAGAGAGTGGTCTATGAATTAAAGAAACTTCTCAAGGGGAGGCTTGTTAGTTTCCTTGGGCCATTCGAAATGCTTAAATGTATTCTTCATTGCTACTATTAATAATAAAAGGTTAACTCAATAATGAATATGGATATCAAAATTTGATGAATTTCATAACCAAGAAAGAATCCAGTCTAACACATAAACAAAACAAACATGTTTTTCAACAGATAAGAAATCACGTATCGATTGCATAAATCTAGCTAATTTTTTAGAATTGTTCATTATGCACAATTCTATGCTAATAAGTTATTTTATCCCCTTGTTCCACATAGACATTCGGCATCCCTTCGTTCACACCTGTACAGAGCTTGCATTGCCAATGTTCTGAACCTTCACTGGCCTTGACAAATTCTCTGCTTGTTTCAAAGAGCTAGCTTTGTTGGAGCACACATCCGATAGACCATTCTCTAGTGCTCTAACCAAGTTTCCAAAGAATTTTCGAGTTACATCAGTCAGATTACATAGCTTCTGACGAAAACCATTATTAAACTCATCTGTATGGTCATTCTGGAGGAATATTTTTAGCTCCTGCTCCGCGCATTTATGAAGCTTTTCTAAAGCAGCCTCGGCCTCACCTTGCAAGAACTGAAATAACTTTGTCTTGGCGGATCGATGCTCAGGTAAGTAATATCCATATGCATACGTCCATTTTAACACTCGCCTACATTCAATTATCTGTACCCAGGCATCTGTAACAAATTTCAATTGCCCTGCAGTTTGACAAAGCTTTTCCTCCAGTTCCAGGAGGTACACAGTTTTCATCTCATGTAAATCGGCTCGTGCTTTCTCCCTTGACCTGTGATTTGCATCCCACCTTTCATAATAATGAGTATATCTCTCCAAAGCTGCCTTGGCCATCTCTCTAACCGTATCCCGTCCTCGCCCCTCTTGCTTAGCTTTCTCAAAAATATTACACGCATAATAACCACCAGTCTTGCTACTATGTATTTCCCATGGGCCAAGGCACAACCAGCAGAACTCGTATCCGCAGGGCTTCTTACAAGTCATGTGCATACACCCATGGTTTTTCTCAATTGGTACCTTACATTTGGGACAAGGCTTGGAATTCATAAGAATCCAATTCACATTCTCAGACTCCGAGCTGTTTTTCAGTATCCACTTGGCCACTGTGTCACAGTCCACCGGACTATGAGCATCCTCGCTACAATTCCAACAAAACTTGCACAAACAATGGCACAAAACGTCGTACCTTTCACTCCCAAGTTCATACTCAATTGCACAATCACAATCCGGGGCAGGACACCATTTAGTCTTTTGATTCTCTTCAATATATGACCTAGCAAGATAACCCTTATACTTGTTCCTATAATATTCATCCGATACCAACAAATCAACCATATCTTCGCCAACGCCAGCTACACAAGACGGAGCTGGACACCGAAGAAACAAGCATCCAGGTCCATCATTGATAGCTATGCTAATATAAAGAGCCAAACACACACTACAAAAATGGTGACCACAAAAACCAACAGTACTTTCTAACCTAATATCAGGTACATAAGTTTCAAAACATATCCCACAAACTAATTTGACTTCTTTATGATCATTACCTAATAATTTGACAGTTGGTTTCTCCATTAAACCAACGGATTTGCGTACTCTATCTTCGTCATTAAACCAAGCCTCCTGCGCGTTATCAACGCTCCACTTATAATAGTGTAGCACCATGCATGCAGCAGCTCTTGGTATGGAAAGTGCACTAGAAAGCAGGGCAATATCTTTTTCTTGACTCTGTTGTATCTCTTTTTCCTTCAATATCGTATAGTATTTCTTATGGGAATTTTCCGGTAGTAAATGATCATCGAAGTCGGAGTCAAAATCTGGTAACTGGTCGGAGTCAGAGTCCGGTAACTGGTCATCGGAGTCGGGGTTGTCACTGTCATCAAAACAGTCGAAATCTTCATCGGAAGAGTAGGGTTCATCCTCTGAATCCATATCCATATCTACATAAAAATAAAAAATAAATAAAAAACCTCTAGAAAATAAATATTCCTATATGGCTTATAGCAAAGAAAGAGAAAAGGATGGAGGGAAAAAAAAAGGAGTAGAGCAAGAATAATATACCTCTGTTAAAGAAGAAGGGTATTGGCCCAAAAATAATCAGCAGGTGAGATGATGGAAAAAATATATAGAGGCACTTAAAAAACCTAGTAAGAAATGGATTAGGATAAGTAAATTATTTAATGTATTTAAAGTAGTTTGTTATTCTTTAGTGATTATTTTAAATTTCTATTATGAATCGGAAAGTTAATTTTGGTCACGAAATTTAATGTTCTTGCAATTTTGCACCATACTATCATGTTAATTTTTTTTGAAATTCGTATTAATTGATAAAGAATGTGACACCAATAAAACCGTACGTCTATTATTAAAATATTAAAAATAAACGAATATATATCTATATACAATGATAGATTGATAGACATAAAATTTAAACGCGGTAATTTTTATCTTCTTTTGTTTCCTAATTGGAATACAAGTCGTTCATTCTTGGTCAAGTTCTTGCCTTACTAGGCTATAAACCCTAAACTCAATGAGACTTCTATTAAGACTTAACCTCTGAATTTCTAACTTTAACACTACACCCTCCTTTTTGAAGAAGGAAAAAAAGCCCTATAACGAATAATTTTTTAATTTTATGTACATTAAAAGTTTGCATATAAAACATAATTTTTTTCCAATAATAATTTTTTTTTAAATTTAATAATGACTACATATTTCCTACAAGAAATAATCTTAATATTTTATATATATATATATATATGGGAGCAACCGGTTGCTGGGAGCAACCGGTTTTTGTGAACTGCCGCTACAGGCTGTAGCGGCAGAGCCTTTGAAAAATTACAAAGGCTCTGCCGCTACAACCTGTAGCGGCAGTTCACAAAAACCGGTTGCTCCACAGCAACCGGTTGCTGTGGATTATTTTCCATATATATATATATATATATAAGGTAAAATAAGACCACTTACATAATTATTACGAGGACTTGAGGCCTAAACCTTAAGCCCAGAGCATAAGTATTCAAGGCCCATGAGTCACAGAAGCGTTTGAAGCTCAAACCTTAAGCCCAAAGTACAAGGACCAGACGCCTACGCTTAAGGGAGGCCCCGCTTCTCAGTTCAACATGGTATTCAACATCATTTGCGTACACGTTATAGGTTTCTGTTGCTTTTTTTTTTTCTTTTTCTTTTTTTTGGTGCAATGTCATGATCCACTTGTAAACCCCTGACAAATGTAATATAGAATTCTCACTATAATCAAATCTATATCTTCATTTGTTTGTCTTTGTTGGAAGTATTTTCTCAAATTGGGATATTATCTCAAATATATCAATTTCCTACAAAATGTTTTAATTGTTTTATCATTTTAAATATTAAAGTTTATATAGTACACTTTGACATAATTTTTTTTAATAAAATATTTTGAAATGATAAAAATGTGGTGTTTGAGTTTTATAGTGTTTGGTTCACGTTAAATCAATGTAATAACTCTGTAATATAAAACAATAGTACATTAGTTTGACATGTTTGTGTTTGGTTTATTAGTTACATGTATTAACGCATTACGAGCGGAATACGATTATATTAATTTAATTTCTTATTTTAGTGATTTTGTGTCACGGAATATAATTTAATCTCCTATTTTATTTCCTTTAATCTCTTCACTCCTATTTTATCTGGAAAAATGATATATATTGCGAATGTTTTTATTTTTTAATTACCAGTTATGTGAATAAGTATTAGTGATAACTTTGTTGAAGAGATATGTAATAAGTGGTCATCCTGTAATTCCTACTAATTCTATATATCGATAAGTTTCATAATTATAAATAGCCATAAATTTATCGCAATACAAAGACTCTTTTATCTCTACTAATCTCTCGTATAATTAAATCACATTTTTTTCTCACCCTCTTCCACTCTTTTCTTTATTTTATTTTGAATACAAATAAAAAAAACAAAAAAAACACACACACACATATTGTGTGTGGCAGGGTGAAGTATATTAATAAAGGAAATTATTGGAAATTTTGTCCAAAACAAATCTTACGCCTAAAAAATGCCAAAGACAAAATTCAATGGGAATCATTTTTGGAGAAGGTGGTATATAAAATTGTAGGGCCTGTTTGGCCTGTGTAGAAATGAAGTAATCTCGTCCGTCTTTGTCACAGACTAGACTCGCATGTATCTTGCCTTGGTTGGTCATAAATAAGGATCTAAATCCAAACACACCCCCACCTTCCATCTGACAGCTGAGCGGCAATTTGTTAATTTTTAATTTAAAATTTCAACTATGGTTAAGTAATGCAGACTGCTCCAATTCCAGATTTCAAATTATTGCCGTTAGGCGTTAACTAACCTAACCTAACCATGGTTAATATTCATGCTTTCTTTCTAAATTTCCAAAATCCAATTATAAATACCAGACGAAGGCTAGGGTTTGATTCACAATTTGATCAGAAAGGCGTATTTATAAACGCCATTTTTGGTTATTGTTTGTTTGTTTGTTTGTTTGTTTCATTTTCTACTCCATTTTATCACCTTCTTCTTCAAATTGAAACTACATACGAAAATGAGAGAGTGCATTTCAATCCACATCGGTCAGGCCGGTATTCAGGTCGGAAATGCCTGCTGGGAACTTTACTGCCTCGAACATGGCATTCAGGTAAACACTTCTCTCTCTCTCTATATATATATTAAGTGTGATTTTATAGTTTTAATGTTGTTATTGTTTGTCAGATCTGTTGATTTGTCTGAAGAAGAATGTAGATGTGTTTAGATGAATCGTTCTATTAGTGTTTATGACATTCTATTAGCAGATCTCCTGTTTTTCGTGTTTTTTCTTCTTAGTTTGGATATATCTGTAAATGAAATGTGAATATCTAATTTTGTATGTACTTACATAATTGATTTCTTGTAACTACCATTACATTGTATTAGAACTAGCATTTGTTTGAATGTTTGAAATGTAAAGTGTGTTTCTCATCATTTGCTTGGAACTTATTTATTTCAACTCTATTGAGAGAGGAATTTAAAATGAAGTTTCAGATCTAGGATTAATGGTGTAGTATTATTGGTTTGGAATTTTGTCACGAATGCAGGTGATTCGTATGGAAACATTCATTGTTTGCACAAAAAAATATAATAAAATGATCTCTGTCAATTGCAAAAATTAAAAAAATGGGACTATTGAGCACCACCAGTTTTTCTAATTATCAGCTAAGCATAGTTAATCTGTTTTTATTTTTATAGTATTTTTCTTTTTCGATGACCATAATTTTTCAAAATTGATTGATTCACACTGTACTCATTTACATATATCTACTCTTCTGATTAAACTTGATGTGATGGACCATTTTTCAAATATTTTATGAACTTTTGTGCCCTTCTCTTTGTCCAGCCTGATGGCCAGATGCCAGGAGACAAGACTGTTGGTGGAGGTGATGATGCCTTCAACACCTTTTTCAGTGAAACTGGTGCAGGAAAGCATGTACCACGTGCTGTCTTTGTTGATCTAGAACCGACTGTCATTGATGAAGTGAGAACTGGAACCTATCGTCAACTATTCCACCCTGAACAATTGATCAGTGGCAAAGAAGATGCTGCCAACAACTTTGCCCGTGGGCACTACACAAGTAATAATCTTAATTTGTTTATTGATTCTTAATGCTTAGTTATACCACCTGTTGATTGTTGTTATTAAAATCTATTTGTTTATTGTTTCAGTTGGAAAAGAAATTGTTGATCTATGCTTGGACCGCATCAGAAAGCTTGCTGACAACTGCACTGGCTTGCAAGGGTTCCTTGTATTTAATGCTGTTGGAGGTGGAACTGGATCTGGTCTTGGCTCCCTGCTTTTGGAGCGACTGTCAGTTGACTATGGAAAGAAATCCAAGCTAGGTTTTACTGTTTACCCCTCACCTCAGGTCTCAACTTCTGTTGTTGAGCCCTACAACAGTGTGCTCTCAACTCATTCACTCCTTGAACACACTGATGTTGCTATCCTTCTTGACAACGAGGCCATTTATGACATCTGTAGGCGCTCGCTTGACATTGAGCGACCCACCTACACCAATCTTAACCGACTTGTTTCTCAGGTATTAATGGGCATTCTGCTTAACCACCAGATTCATGTTATACCATCAACTATGGAACTAATACTTATATGAATATTAAATTTTAAAATATGTATATGTTAAAAGGTGACATGATATTTTGTATATTTACTAGAATTATCTGTTTTTGACTTTTTTTTGGGGGGGGGGGGGTTAATAGATATTGGATGCAACTTGGTTTTTTTTTTTTATTATGTTTTTTTTAATGCATATGTGATATGCATTGTATCACTAGGTTTGTCTTGGAAATGGTCAAATGGGGTTCATATTCTCTTGAAAACTGTATTGCATTTGCATTAGAAAAGTTTGTACTTTGATAGAGCTATTAAATTTGCTAACTTTGTATCTTTCATGTTGGTTTAGGTGATTTCCTCCCTGACTGCATCTTTGAGGTTTGATGGTGCCCTGAATGTGGATGTGACTGAATTCCAGACCAACTTGGTCCCCTATCCAAGGATTCATTTCATGCTTTCCTCCTATGCACCTGTCATCTCAGCTGAGAAAGCATACCATGAGCAGCTCTCTGTGGCCGAAATCACCAACAGTGCATTCGAGCCCTCTTCCATGATGGCGAAGTGTGATCCTCGACACGGAAAGTATATGGCTTGCTGCCTGATGTACCGTGGTGATGTTGTCCCCAAGGACGTGAATGCCGCTGTCGCAACTATCAAGACCAAGCGCACCATTCAATTTGTAGACTGGTGCCCAACCGGATTCAAGTGTGGTATCAACTACCAGCCCCCTACTGTTGTTCCTGGTGGTGACCTTGCCAAGGTCCAGAGAGCAGTCTGCATGATTTCGAACTCAACCAGTGTGGCAGAGGTGTTCTCCCGCATTGACCACAAATTTGATCTCATGTATTCCAAGCGTGCCTTTGTGCATTGGTATGTGGGTGAGGGAATGGAGGAAGGAGAGTTTTCTGAAGCTCGTGAGGATCTTGCTGCTCTGGAGAAGGATTATGAGGAAGTTGGTGCTGAGGGTGCCGAGGATGAGGGCGATGACAATGAAGAGTACTGAAGTGGATTTGAATTGGTTTGATCCCTTTAAAAAATATCTTCGATGTATTGTTGTTTCATGACGTGTGGCTTATGGTAATATTCTGTGTTGCTTGTGCTATTCCAACATTTTACGACCTGTTATGTTGAGACCAGATGTGATTGTTATTCCCTTTCAAAATTAAAACCTTTCATTTCTCTTTTTTTTTTTTGGGAATGTAGTTTTTTAACCTGTTGTTACTAGATTTGAATTAAAGATAATTCTTTATATTAAAAAAAAAAGACAATTGTTTATAATAACCTAAGTTTACATAAGTTTATACATGATCACCTGAGTTTTAAAAATTAACACATAAACCTCTATAGTTATACTTTCTATCTCAACACTTCCAATCAAATTTTATAAATAACAATTCCCTCCCTTAACTGAGTCACAACTAAAACTTCATTCAGAAAGTCTTATAAGGAACTTTTACAAAGTGATCAATACTTTTAAATCCCATTAGGGGTTAAAACTGTTTCTGTCATTGGCAATGCTATGAGCTAACCTTGCCTGCGCACTGAGATCTTAGGTTCAATCTTTCAGTTATGTTCAGTTAAGTCAATTGAACCTAATTATCAGAAAAAAGAAAATAAGTCGCTTGATATAGTCGGAAAAAAAAAAGTGAGTATAATATTCACGTTTCTCAACAGTGCAATTTTTTTAAAAAAAATTTTTAGCACCAACCGTGCAGATAAACTAAGATAAAAACTCAAAATTTATTATTTTAATTAAAAAAATTATTATATTTTTCAAGGTCATTCCTATTGTGAATATGGTTTCAAGAACTTTGGGAACTTGGGAGTCATTAACAAATGTGGGAGCTGGAGTATCTCTAGTGTCAAATTTTCATTTATGGGATACAAGTAGTGATACACATGTAAGAACTCTCCTTACTCTATATGGACTTTTACCAAAACAATTTCTCTAGGCTAAAAAGAATCTCACCAGCAACAACAATATTTCTTAAAGAAAAAAGTCATATGGGATAAATTTCATTGTCTCAATTTGTTGGAGGGGATCATCTGTGATATGCTGAAATAGCTCTAGGGAAGAACATTTGTCTAACTCCTTCAGCTTTTATGATAGGAAATATTATACTTGCTGCATCCTGTTAAGCCAAACAAAAATAAAAAAATAAAAAAAAAATGATAATACTGGAAGATTGATTAGTTCAATAATTTTATAAAAATGGAGTACTTACTGTTACCAATCTAGCCCCGAGCCATGCACTTTTGGGTGATGGAAATGGAAGTAACAAGCGGCCAACGCCATAAATAGCCACTGAAAAGAAATGGAGCACCAAGCTCAATGGCCTCGGGTTTAGACCAGATAGCAGAGCCACAGGTCCATTTGAAAAAATGCCCCCAAGGCTCAAATAATCGAAGCATGCTTGCCGCATTTCGTTCCTTGCTTGATCTTTTGATGCACAAAAAACCTTGTACAGGGCACCTGCCAATGTATTTATTGTTGATGCCACAGGCTGCAAACAATACGTTTCCATTTTGATTAGATAATAACTCAAACATTGTTTGATCCAATGTTTACAGTTTGGGAAATGATATATCTCGTGACGAAAACACTCTGGCTTTTGTTGTGAGTAGACACATTGATAGATTACTTATGTATTACGTAGTGTGCCATTGTATCTGGTCGCAACAAAAGTTTGCAATATTTTGTGGCAAGATATATTAGGACTCTGTAGTGCTAACCTTACGCAAAGTGTAAAATGACTCGAGATATCTGCAGAGGGCAGACGCATCATTGAAATCATGGAGAGGTCTAAGAAGGTCACGAAGCAGAACGATATCAGATAAAGCAACAGTCATTCCTCCTCCTGTTAAAGGATGCCGCATGTTGAATGCATCCCCAATTAAGAATGCACCCGGAGTGGGATAGGGATCAGCTGGCATGCTTCTGTTTGCCATTGTTCTCATCTTTCCTTCATCGATGGCCGTTACAAAGGCATCATACAGCTCAAGGGGAAGCTAAGATGCACAAAAACTTCATCAGGCCAAAGTAAAAATACTTAAAAAAAGGTATATGCCAATCTGCTTGCAAGTTCCATAATATGTAAATGCACATTATCTTCGTGTCAAATTGATAACCACTGAGTTCTTTATAATAGAATTTAATAACATGTCTGATATTCTTAATGCAGAACAGCTTTGTATCAATAACAGATCAAAAAATTGCAAGATTTTACTTATAAAAAATAAAAATTTCAAGACTTGATCGTACCAAAAAAATATTGTATATACCTGAGGTGCAACCAAAGTCTTCAAGTATTGGGACATATCACCATTTGCAATGGAAGGTACCTTCTTACCAGGCACATCAACCAAACAACGAATCTCAGTGCTACTAATGCGATATAACAAGATGGGTGAAGGAGTTGCTAGAATAACATGTCCATGATTAGGATATGGAAGTTTACAGTTCTTTAGAATCAAGGCCACAAAACATGAGGGAATGTCTACCTGCATACACAAAATGGTACCATGTTAATTTCTCTCAGCTGGCACTTTCAATATATAGGAATGAAACAGAATGGCTGCTATCACAAAAACAACACAAGTTCATAGAAAAGGATCCTCACCTTTGGGTTGCAGAGGGAGCGTCGTAGATTTGAGAAGCAACCATCACATACAATTGTGAGAGGAGCATATGCTGTCATATCTTGACCTGTTTTAGTCTTGTACTGTACTCCTTTAACGGTCCCCTTTCGCTCAACAAGAGATGTCACCGTTCCTTGCTCTAATTTTACACTGAGGAACATATAAAATAACAAAAATCAGAAAAGTTAATAGGGGATCAACAAGACTTTGAAAGAAGTCTTCTAATGTAGTAAAGTGGCTTTGCATTAAGTTATCAAACTCAGGATTGAGTTGGCTTCAAATAATTGTGTAGAACTGAAGTTATTTGATAGCCAAGGGACAAATATAATGTAAACAAAGTGCTTTAGACCCCAAAATCAGTTAGAGTAATATTTGAAACTTGGCAATTAGAATTTGGACAATGCACAGATTTGCAAAGTTTTCAATCGTATTGGTTCAAATTGCAAGAAGGCCTAGAAGGAAAAGGAGGAATACTTAGAAAATGTTGCAGCCTTCTCACGCATTCGCTGTATGAAGCGACCATTGTGAAAACTTTTTCCAGTGACATCTGAGTGGAACTCTTTCAAGGGGTAAGATAATCTAGTACTTTTCCCATCCTTAAAGAGAGCATATCCAAACACTTGTTGAGCATCAATCTCATTCACACAATCTGCATCAAAACAAATGTGATATGCATTTCCCAATCTTTAATTTAAATGCGAGGAAAGTATAAGAAACACACACAAAAAAAATAAAGCTCCAACTTTGGGATCAAAATTGTATAATTGAACTGCAGTTGTTTAGAATTGTCACTGCATGAAGGTGCAACTATAAAAGGTACTAATACTTTGTTGTTATTCTTTTGCTTACCCTCCAGGCCCAGCTCAATTAGTTTTAAATAGCCTCCTGGCTGAAGCAATTCACCAACAATTCTCTCAGGCTCAGATAAATCTCTTTCAATTACAAGCACTCGCCGCCCATCCTGTTTCATTTGCAGTATGAATTAATGAGATTATCAGCTTTCTTGTCCAAAAAGCCATTGATCATTAGTATTTCTTAACATGATGCTTGAACAATGACACTTTTATGAAACCAAAGTCTTGCATTTAACACTATCATAAAAAATCTTGCTGGACATTGTTTTCCCTAATGAAATCAAATGTAAGTTGAGGAAGAGAGAGATGACCTTTCCAAGAGTACAAGCCAGAGCAGAACCAGCAACACCCGCGCCAACGATAATGATGTCCGGGTTCCCAACCATTTCTGGCTTGCATTCTCCATCATGCACAGTTTTGGCACATTCATTGCTTTGGGTCTGCACTAACTTAGAAATGTTATTGCTCTTCTGTTTCTTGCCGAGCAAGAAAAATAGAGCAAAACTGAAAAGAGAAGCAATGGCTCCAACCAAGATAAATTGATCAATCTGCAGATTCAAATCCATGTAGAATGCCATGTCAATATATCCCTTTACAGAATTCTTCTTGTTATGCTTCTGTAAGCTTGTATTTTTTTTTAGTGAAGGTTCCCATTGAACTGGGGACTTCTTATAGGATTTGGCACTGCAAAAAATAATGGTTCTACTAGACAAAGGAATTTTCAAAAGCTAAAAGGAGCGCAGAATTTTTTCAAAAAGTTGGTCATGTAATGACAGTTTAATTGTATAGTCTTAGATACAGAAAAGGATAAAATAAAGGAAATTTTTAAAAAAAGAAGAAAGGAAACTGGATATTCTGTGATTAAAAATATAAAGAAGAAGAAAGAAGGAAGCAGGAAGAAAGAAACAAAAGGATGGTCATTATCCATGACCCCAGCCATAAGGACTACTAGTAAGAGTTTGGTCATAAGGGGAATGAGAGGGAAAAAATACTATAAAAAACAATATCCTTGCTAGAATTTGGTCATTAGGGGAATGAGAGGGAAAAAAATACTATAAAAAACAATATGCTAGCTATGTTCAGTCAAACATTTGTTCATGGTATTGAAAATCTTGGGAAGAAGTATCACGGTACCAGATATCATAAATAATAAAATCACTACACAAATAGAAACTTCTAAAAAATTAGAACCATATTTTATTAGTACAAGTTTTTGAATGAATCCCAAATTGCAACGCGCTACTGTAAAAACTACAGAGAGCGAACCGGTGGATTATTACATATATTGGCGCATCATGACAAACAGAACTGTACAATGTAGGCTTATGGAGCCTTCTCAGACTGTATAGAAAGGTTGGTGCACCAGTAAGAAAAGGATAATGGCGACGCAATCATGAAAACTCAGTAGGACCTGATTGCTGATGGAAGTAATGGCGATTCTATGTGAAGATATACGAACAATTTGCTTCATATTGATGCTCAAAAAAAATAAAATTGTAAAAGCGTTTGAGAAGGGAGTAAAACCAACTTTCTTGGTTGATATTCCAGTCTAGGAATCTTTCCAGTCTAGGAATCTTGCCACCTTCATCGAATTGAAATACCATTAAGTATGGTTACAAAAGATAAAAAGATATAGCAGATTGATGGATGTGAATGCATAGAAAAAGTTAAAATCTTCAAACTTTGTCACTCACTGACCTTGATGTAAATGAATAGACTGATGGAAAGAAACAAAATAAAAAAAGAAAGAAACTTAGGTGACTTGCATACAAAAATAACACAGCTACAAGTACTCCTTTTAGCATGAAGGAGGAACATTAAATAGATGACATATTTAATAAAATAACACAGCTACAAGTACTTGTGCATCATCCAAAGTCACAACAGTTATTTATGTGAAACAAGTATATCAACTTCAAGCAGTACAATGTACTATAGAAAGTATTCCACCAGTGAAGAGAGCAAATTCTCTATATAATTGTTTCTTTGTTGAATTTCATTCAATGAAGTATAATAATATTCTTATAGGCCTTGGCGCTGCAGTCTGCAGAGATAAATGGTCATGTTTATAGTTTGGAGTTTGCAGTCTGCAGAAGGAGAAAAAAAAAGTTGGTCATGTTTGGAGTTTGGAGTTGGACCAGAGACAAAAATCTAGCTGGTATTTTATAGTTTCTTGTTTGTACTTAAAGAGATACATTGAAAAATTTATTTTTTCAATCATATGCTTGATTTAGCTAAAAATATAACAGCGAACACAAATCACAAGACATTATTCAATCAACCTAGAATATAAATATTAATGATATATTAGTAATTTCATGTCTATTTAAGTTCATCTTTTTGATCGATACTGTGAGTTGATATTTTGTATTTTTCAGGTTCTGTTTATGATATGTGATTTTTTTTTACTGGATTTTCTGCATAAATTCTTGTTTTAACATTTGTTGATTTCTATTTTTAGCCGTATTTTTTTTGTAAAAGATAAGATAGAAAAACATAAGGAAAATAAAAATAAAAAAATGGTCATCATCCCCATAGCTCACGTTTGATAAAAAGAATGTTAGTATATACTGATTTCAAAAGGACTGCCTAGTAAAAGTCTGGTCATTATTTAGGGAATGACCATGAAACATTAAAAATAAACATATGTAGTAGGTTCATGGTCTTGAAAATCATAGGAAGAATTACAACGGTACTGGGGAGGGATAATAAACAGTTAGTAAAAATTAAAACAAAAGAAAATATTAGAATATACTAGTAATATTTTGGAGATATGGAGTATACAAATTACAGATCACAATGTCCACATCAGTCTCCCTCGAAACACGAATTATTTTTTTAATATATTTTATTTATTAAAATAATTTAATTATAAAATTTTAAAATTTTTTATATATATATTATAATAATTATTTTTTTGATTTTTTAATATTTTATTGAGAGAGTCATATATATATATATATATATATATATTAAATTATAATTATATTTATTAAATTTAAATATGCATTATGATAATTATATAATTTATATTTAAGAATTATAAATTAATATCTAAATTATTATTAAAATGATCAACTAAATTAATTTAAATAAAATGCTTGTTATATATTGATAAGTGAAACATAAACATTTTTAAAATCAAATGAATGATTATGACATTCATATATTTTGCAATAAATTTATCAAGATTCAAATACTATCTTAAAATTTGCCCAAATGCCCCCTTAAGTTAATACATGAAATATCTCAAAAGCTGCAAAGGCAAATGCAAATGCATTTTTGTCGACCTGCTCCGATAGATTCCCGGAAGCCGGTGCCGCATGGTTCGAACTTTGCTCTGCCTGTCTGCCATTCTCTAACAATTCAATTTCTGGAAAAATAAACTACTTTCTGGTTCGATTCGATCTTCCCTTAATCTATATCAATAACTTGCTTATTTGCATTTCTGTTTCTTATTGGACTTATCAATTACAGAACATTTGAACTTTGTAGTTTATGGTTGCTGAAGTGTACAATTAGGTATAGAATTTTATTTTTAGGGATTTCCTTGGACCAATTATCTGTTCAGAAGTTGAATTTTTAGGGCATTTAGTTGTTTTTGTTTTCACTGCTTATTAGAAAGGTTGTTTCTTTGGATAGTTTGTGGTGTTTATCATTCACCTGGTCCATACCACAGGTGGAAATTGGTCCCGAAATTTAAAGGTTTCAGCAACTAACAACGGTCATAGTGGGATCCTTTTCATCTCTGTATGTTCAATCACAAAACACTGGATTCAGTATTGTTGAATTGTGCAACTGGGTCTAAAGGTTTTTCTATTTAGGGATTCTATATACCAACTGTCTGTTCAGAACTTGAACTTTAGGGCATGAAAATTGGGGTTTCCTTTCTAAATTGGAGTTTTGAATGAGTTGCTTCATATCACCATTTTTGTGGCATATATCAAATCATAAAAGTTGGGTTACGATTAAGTAAGACATAAGTATTGAAGATAGTATTTTTTTTTATAAAAGGTTTTATCTTAACATAGTATGTTGTATTCATCATTCACCTGATGTATACCACAGGTAGTATTTTGGTTTTAAGTCGGAAGCTTTAGCTGTTATGTTCAATTTGCTGATTGCATTTACTGGTTTCTGACAGCGAACATAATTATGTCCTTTTGTTCATTAAAATTAAATGTGGTATCCGCTAGAAATACATAAATTGAAACTATATTTAGTGGATGATTAACACGAGGTGCCTTATACTTTGGCATTGTCTTTGAATTACATGTGTTTGTTCTTATGAGAGAGGGAGAGGTGGCTATGATACCTATAGAGAAAGAATTCCACGTGTCTGTTTGTCAATTTGTTACTTTGACGTTAGGGCTGACCACAGTGAGTGTTTATTGTTAGATTGCTCGAGTCATTGCTATTGTGGATATCGGTCCCATTTTTTTTTTCTTTTTTTGGTATATCTTCACTTATTGATGCTTTATTTAGTTTGACTTACCTATCATTTCTATTCTTTTAATCACCAAAAGGAAATATGACCTCAAGTACTATGGGAGTGATGTTGAAGAAATGCAGGGATCAACATTTTGAGGGCAATTATGTAAACTTCAATGTTTTATTGTTTACCCTTCAATTCCTTTACGTATCAAGCAACTTAACAAACTTCAATACGTAAATCTCAATTCGTACCAAAAATTTCTTTAAATCTCAACGATCATTATCTTAAAGCCTTCAGTAATTTTAGTTTAGCATGAAGTTTTTAACAGCTAGTATAAGTTATTAAGTAGCACATGCTTTTTTAGTGTTTGAGGATTTTTTTCCCAGGGGAATGTGGATCTGTGTTTACCTAATGTAAAACGGGGAAGTTTTGGACTTAGTTATGGTAATTCCTTGCAGCTTTTGTTGTGCAACACATATCATACAACCTTTCAATAAAGTTAACTAATTTTTTAACTGCAATTATATTTACATGCTTTGTTTTTGAACCCCTTTTCTCCCTTGATCCCATATCATAATTGAGAAAACACATGCTTTTTTTTTTGGTCCGTACAAATTGTTGTTTTTATTGTCTAGCATCTAGTGGTGTGGGGAGTATGTAAATTTCAAATTAAATTTGACATCCTTACTTTTTCATGGTACTACTGTATGTTTTAGCAGTTTTTCTCTAACACGCAACTGATGTTTCCTATTATTGATCTATTTCAGAGTGTTGCCTCATTACTTGAATGGCCAATAATTCGCAATTTTCTGGCATACAGGTAGCTTGCAAAAAACTGATTTCACATTTTTCTATAATATGAAAAGATTTATGCTTCAAAATAGTAATTTATATGCTTTAATTGTTCAAAGATTTATGATACTTTCCAGTGGAGGTGTGCCTTGAATTTGGATCATAAAAAGATCCACTTATTGCTGGTCCAGTATTTTTAGGGTTCACTCTTTAAAGGGAAATGTGACTCATAGGCCTTGGGGCCTTTGGAATGGCCATGGCCAGTTGGTCATTACGCAATGCGTTTTCTGAGACTGATTCTACATCATATTTGGCTTATTTAAGGAAATTAAAACATATATACAGAATGTATCTTTTAAAATCTGGAACTTATTGTTAATGCTCTCCCCGTAAACTTTTTTTTTGTAATATAGACATGTAAAATGAAAAAGAAGTTATAATTTCCCAAATTTTTCTTTACACATTATGTCTGATTATTAGATAATTCATAAATGAAAATTGGATTGGATTCCCAAATCAAATCAATTTTTTCCTTTCTTTGCAAAAGTTTTGACTTATTAGATTGGAAATTTCTTTTCACAATTAATGTTCTTTGTAGAAGAAAATCGTGCTACTGTTGCTATCTGAGGACTTTAAAATATTGAAAGAGTCGAGCTTTAGTATCATTGACTCAATTGTCATCTTACTTATATTTCTGCTTTTTATCAAAGAACTTATGTTTTTTTTTTTTAATTTTTTATTACTACTGTCTTTCTTTGTTACCGGGAAAGCCTTTTCGACCTCATATTGCTGCTCCAATGGGTCCTCCTCAAAGTGCTCTCCCGTCCATGACAATGCAAGTGTGTTTTTCTTTCTCTGTATAAGTGATATTTTATACATATATATATATATATATATATATATATATTCTCTAAAATAAAACTCCTAGTCAGAAACTTCATTAATCAATATTTGTGGCAGTTCCGACCTGCAATTCCACTCCAACAGCCACCACAATATATTCCGGTGGCTTCTCAACAATTTCTGCCTGTCGGGAGGACAAACATTGTACCTTCTATCACTCAGCAAGTCCAGTTTCCTCAACCAATGATGCAGCAGTCCGGACCTGGTCAGGCAGGACATGTTATGCCACTTCCACCACCAATTCCAATGCCTGATGTTCAGCCAAACAGGTCAGTTGTATCTGTTTCACCACAACCTCAACAAACTGCTCAGACTCCAAACAATTACATGCCTGGCTTAACGGGCCCAAGAATGCCTATTTCTTCGATGTATACTGTAAGATTTTACAAGTGTGCTATATACTTCGCTAATTCAACTTGTTGAGTATTTTCAGTGCTCAACTGTATTGAATTCATTGGTTCAGTTATCTGCTCCATCCACTGGCCAGCTACAAATAAATGGGGACACCACAAGCCAGTATCAGCCGATATCCCAGAATAATGTGCCCAGTTTCCCTGCTGGGGGACAAGCTTGGGTGTTAGGCAGTCAGAGCATAAACTCTGTAACACCCGTGCTGCAGTCTGGGGAACAACTTTCACATGCTGTGGCAGTTCCAGTAAGAACCTTATGCTTTAAGTTGTAATATTTGTTTTCATGGTACTGAGAATCTGCGGTAATCTTTCACCAATGCCTTTCTACTGTCTATACTCTAAAATTTCAGGCAACAGCCGCACATCATAACCCCCCTGAGAAAACTCCATCAGACTGGATTGAGCATACTCGTGATGGAAGAAGGTATGGAGTTCTATATGTGTAGCATTATCTAGGATAGTCATTTAGTTTTGTAAGTTGCAGCGGTTGAAAAACTGTTTTGTACTTGAAAGTAGCTGCTGAATTATGTAATATTAATGTTGCTAAATTTTTGTTTTCCTCATTCAAAATAAGTTATGGAGATGCAGAAAGTTGCAAAAACACAATGAGGGTATTTCTCTCTGAAAAAAAGAACTAAAAGACTAATGCATAAACCTAGAAACTGATAAATCTGAATAACTTTATGGCATGTTAGATTGCCAGAATTAAAATCAGATCTCAATGATACATGCAGACCAGAGTTAATACATGTATGATTTGTGAGAGAAAATCTGTCTGTTTGTGGACTACTTTGACAAGCATACATGCAGACCATGACCAAAAACAGTATTTTCATTTCTGACGGATAATTTCATAAATTTCCAATACTTTCATGCTTCAGCCAGCTTATGCCAGAAACGGAATAACATGTTTTTCCACCTTTCTTGTTTCTGCTAACACAACACGTAGCTCGTATCAAATGTTTATGCTTCTGCGTTGCTTGGTGCTTATGTCCAAGTGTTCGTAGTAAATAGCTTAAGCTGACTCACTTTTAATGCATAAAAGATATGCATGCTTTTAGTGCATAGGGTAGGCCTCAACTTGACAGTCTGAGGCTCCATAATCTTCCCTCACTTTCTGGTTATAATATGACAATCTATTACGGGGCACATGAATGATAGTTGTTGATTATATTACGATTCCTTTTAGTCTATTTCTACGTATTATGTTTTAGTATTTTATAAAATGTATAACATGATTATTCAGATATTATTACAACAAAAAGACGAGGCTATCTAGCTGGGAGAAGCCTCTAGAATTGATGACTGCAGTTGAGGTGAGTCACATATTGTCCTGGTGTTTAGATATATATTCAATATTTATTCTGTATCTATTCCTCCAGATTGTTGATATCAGCATATGGATTTAATTCTATTGATTTTCTTCTGTGCAAAGATCTTTCCTCATTGCTCGTTCTTACATGTATTATTTCTATGGCAAGCCTGGTGATTAAATAAGATATCTTTTTCTTCAAAGTGGGCCAATTTTTTAGTATTAAGCTCATTTGCAGTCATGTATTATTTTGTTTGTTTGTTTGACAATGGAAAGATAGGATACTTGAGCCAAATTAATGCTAAATATGGTTAATTGTTTTTGCTTCTTTAATTGCCTTTTTTCTTTCGATTTTGTATCAAACTATATTCTTAGCATATTTGCTCACTTTAAACACTTAATATTTTGATAAAGAAAAGGTCATTAGTATGTTAAAATAGACATGCAAAAGAAAAAGCATGTTAAAAAACCTCTCCTCTTTGTCATGAAGGTGGATTGTCTTTGTGGGTTACATATATGATCTTTTGTAACTTATTTGACTTCTATAGTATTTAAGATGCTTATAGGTACATGCTTTGATAATCTGTTGAGAGGTAGCAAATGCTGTGGGTATTGCTGCTTCCCTCTACCTACTAACTTGCTTGAAAGTTGGTAAATTCTGTCATTCAAATCTTGTTTTAAATTGCTACTATAATATTTGCATTGGTTCTTTGTTGCTTCTTTAGTTAAAACAAGGTATCTTTTGGATTTTCAATACTCATTTACTTTCCTTTTTGATCTTCAATTTACTTTCATTTAATCTCGGGAACGGGATTGAAGTTTTCTAGGTTCACTCTGTGATTTGAACGGCTTGGAATGGATTTGTGGTCATGTAAATTAGAGAACTGTTAGAGATTGGTCCATAATGGAACAAAAGCTGCAGTGCCTTTATTACCTCAGGCTATGAAGAGAAAGTGACACGAAATTCAGCCTGCTCTTGTTAACATATTGACATCCTTTAAGACTTTAATTTTGATCGAACTTTTGGTAATATCCAGGAATTTCACCAATATGGTTTCTGAACATTGTTTTTGTTTGTCCTTGTCTGGTGTCTTCTAGTTTTATGGGCATAATATATAAATTTATTGTGAGGTTGTCATATTCTTCGGGTGTAGAAAGTGCTATTCCTTCAAGGATGAAGTGGATGAGGTGATATAGCAGCATGATTTTTTTCTAGAGCGATTTTTGTCTTGTCAGGTGGAACTTGCCTGCTTGCGGAATAAGAAATTTCGTTATGTTCTTTTGTGATTGGGCTGGTTTTTAGTATTTTCATGTTCAAATTTCCCTTCATATGCTGTAGGTTTTCTTACTCTTAAAACATTATTCCATACTTCCATGCTCTGTACCCTATTATTTTTCCTTGGTCCTTGGCAGTTTTCAGTTTGTTCTCTATTTTTCCCTTTTATGCACCCTATGCTCCTTGGATGAATATGAAATGCATGGTATTTTATTCAACATAGAAACAGCTCCAAGTGTAGACTGGAAACTTATGTTTCGCTAGGTTACACTCATAGTTATCAAGGCGACAAGTCGAGGCGAGGCGACAGCCGGGAGCTTAAGCGCTTAGGCGACAAGGCGCCCGACTATTCGTCCACAAGTCGACAAGTCGTTAACAATGTAAATTTTATACGAATAAAATTATATATATATATATTTAATATTGATATATTTATTTTTCTAATGATTTACCATATTCATAATACATGTAGCATATCAAATCACAACAAGAAGTGAACAAGATCAAGTCAAAATGAATAATTTTATTATAGTTGTAAACTTGTAATTTTTTGAACTTGTACAACTTCAAATTATATAAATGGTGATACCTTTGTAATATTTAGTTTAATTCAATATACTTTATTAAAGCAAGTTCTTTCTCTTAAACATGGGTAATTGTTGGGGAATATATATATATATATATATATATATGTATATATATATGTATATGTATATGTATAATAGATTAATTCATATGTCCCAAACAGGTTACATGTTTTACAGTTCATAAAGGTTTTGATGTCTTGGTATTCTTAGCGTATTAAGTTTATCAGTTCCTGGTTGTTTGGAGCTTTGAACTTTGTTGTCTGATGTTTACTTTGTCATTACACAACATAAAAGAAATTGAACATATAAAGTAATGCAAAGAGTGAGAGCAAAATAATATATTTTACTTGGTTTATGCCTTAGTGGGGCAACAAAATCAGAAGCTAGTGGAGGGGCAACAGCTAATGGAGCACAGGGATGTGTGTATATTTATATAAAATATATATACACACATGTATATATGGAGCATGGGGATGTGTGTGTATATATATATATATATAATATACACATATGTGTGTATATATATATAAATTTTGCTGCCCATTAACACTAAGGTTTGTCTTCACCAAGTATCATCAGTACTCAACCCATGTCAAACATGAGGTTGGGGGTTCAATCCTTGGTGGCAGCAAGGAGTGTGTGTGTGTGTCAAAGTAGAAAAAAAAAAAAAAATTGCTCAACCACCAAGTCGTCCAAGGCGTCCAAGTCGTCCACCAAGTCGTCCAAGGCGTCCAAGTCGTCCACCAAGTCGCTCGACTTTCTCCCCTCCCACCAAGTCGCCCCAACGCCTTCCTAATATGCACCGACTGGACGCCTAGGCGACGACTTGATAACCATGGTTACACTGTCAGTGATTTTTATGTATGAGTAACAATTTAATATTCTTTTATCAAATCTATAGCTAATATATTATTCACTTATTTTCATCCAAGTTAATCATTTGTGTAAAATTACATTGTGTTCGTAAAATTTACTTGGCACCTAAATTCATGTGGCCTGCTGTTATGTGCTGCCTCTTCAAATTTTATTGCGTAACTGTTATTATCTTGACAGCTCTTCTGAATTTGTTTTTTCTGGAAGAAGATATTTTGCTTCCAATTTTCACTTACTCAGTTTTTGTTATGAACAGAGGGCAGATGCATCCACCGACTGGAGGGAGATTACAAGTCCTGATGGAAGAAAGTGAGTAATTTAGTATTGATGATAATCATCTGTATGAATTATAAGTATCTTGATGGATTGAAATTTTATCGTTTGCAGGTATTACTACAATAGGGTTACCAAGAAATCAACATGGACTATCCCTGATGAAGTCAAGGTTTTTGTCTGCTCTATGCATAAAACCTACCCATATGTCCCTTTTTCCTTCAATTTTCCCCTTATTCTGCTGGGAATATATTCATATGCAGTTGGCTCGTGATAAAGTGAAAATGGAATCTAGCAAGGGAACACAAGAATTTATCAAGGATGCAAATTTTCATGTCCCAGCTTCTATTTCCCTTACTTCGGTCACAGCATCATCCCCCAGTGCAGATGCTTGCGAGGTAGTGTCAAGTCCAATTCTGGTGGAACCTGTTGTTGCAGTTAACTCGGTAACTGTGGTGACATCTGGATCATCGTCCTTATGCATAGAATCTCCTACTTTGGCAGCGAATGCAACTGGAGTGCAGACACCTCTTGAAACTGTAACTCCACTTGCTGCTACTTCAGGAAGCACTGAAGTCCCTGTCACTTTGGACAATGCTGATACATCACCAATGTATTCTATCTATTACCGATATGTTTGTTGTGAATATAATTTGTAATTGGATGGTGTTATTATCCACTTCCATTGTGAATTCTGTAGGAGTAACTTGGATAACATTTCTTCTAATGGAGTTTCTGCAGGGGATGTAGAGGTATATATTTGCCTTTTGTACTAGGTTAAGTAATACCAAGTATTTAATGGCAGAGGAAAATCTAGTTAGCTGCAAAGCATTGATATCATATTCTGCCAAAGTGCCAAGTTGATCTGGTTTATGTTGTGAAGGAAATCAAGAGTGGGACAAGCACTGATGGGACAAGCACCGCTGAGAAGGCTAATATTACTGCAGTGCAGGAGAAAATTGTTAATCAGGAACCTGTAGTTTATGAGAACAAATTGGTATATGTTTGACCTTATCCTTATTATTGAGAATCAGCTTCCTAGGTGTTAACTGTATCTATTTGTTTTCTTGTCCCAGGAGGCAAAAAGGGCATTCAAAGAACTTCTGGAAACTGCAAATGTTGGGTCTGACTGGAATTGGGACCAGGTAAATTATTTGAAGCATACTAATATGTTGTAATATTTGACTAGGCTGGTTGTTTACTTCTTTAGTGATTTTTTCAGGCAATGAGAGTGATTATTAATGACCGAAGGTATGGTGCTCTTAGAACACTTGGGGAGCGGAAGCAAGCTTTTAATGAGGTAACTTTGACATGAATGAATTTGTGGCAATATTTTGTTATATTATGTGCCTGGCTTTTCTGTCAACATGGTACAAACGCCATATGTTGGTGATCTGTCAGTTACTGCCTGTTATGTGTGTTAGCATTATGTTTCAGTTCTTGGGGCAAAAGAAAAAACAGGAAGCGGAAGAGAGGCGTGCTAAACAGAAAAAAGCACGAGAAGATTACAAGAAAATGTTAGAAGTAAGTTGTTCATTGTTTTTTTAGAAGATTTCTTGAGGGCTGCCCAATTATAAAATATTTCCTTATTCTGCTCATTTCATTTTATGGTAGTCTTTTCTTATATATAAATTATTTAATATTATTTATGGTTCAATTCTTTTTCCCTATCTCAATTTCTTCTCAGGAGTCCAAAGAACTGACAGCATCCACAAGATGGAGGTCAATGTCTTTTCCAACATTTGATTTCCTGGGGAATTACTATTATGATTTTTGGTCAAATCTGTTTGTATTTTGTTTTACTAATCAAAGATTTTAACAATCCTTTAGCAAAGCGATAGCTATTTTTGAAGATGACGAACGTTTTAAAGCTGTTGAACGAGCTAAAGACCGTGAGGACCTTTTTGAGGATTATATTGTGGAGCTTGATAAAAAGGTGAAGTTTTTTGACCCTTTTTTCTTTTTAACAACTGATTTTTCATGACATTACCCTCTGTGATAGTGTGTATGAGTTTGTGTTGAAGAGGAAGGGATCAGCTTTTGCCACTTCAGGATTACAATCTAGCTCTATAGCTTTCCTAAGCAAATACACCATCGAGACTAAGAATTTGCAACTTACTGCTCTTTTACTGGGATTTTGAATAGGAGCGAGCAAAGGCATCGGAGGAGCAGAAGCGAAATAGAATGGAATACATTGAATTCTTGAAATCTTGCGACTTTATTAAGGTATTCTCTCAGTGGGGTTTTGATTTTTGTTTTTGCAAGTCCTTTTTTGTTTTAAAATGTTCTAATCATGATTTTTCTTAATGTGCTATGTCTCCTATTCAGGCAAGTAGCCAGTGGCGGAAAGTGCAGGACCGTTTGGAGGCTGACGATAGGTGTTCACGGCTTGAAAAATTTGATCGTTTAGAGATATTCCAGGCACTATTCCTTGTCTTCTTATTTTCAAAAGAGTGGGGTGGGTCGGGGAAAGTAACTGTCTGTCTACCTACAGATTTTAGTTATCAGTGTAGTTAATGCCGGAAATTTTCAGGAATATTTACGCGACTTAGAGAAGGAAGAGGAGGAGCAGAGGAAATTACGGATGGTACCTCAAACATAGACTTTTGTGGTAGTAGTAAGTCTTAGCATACTGTTGAGACTTGTTCTTATCTCTTACTGTCTTTAAATAGGAAGAATCAAGAAAAGCTGAACGTAGAAATCGTGATGAGTTTCGCAAGTTGATGGAAGATCATGTTGCTGCAGGCACACTTGGTGCAAAAATTCACTGGCGTGACTATTGCATGAAGGTTAGTGGGTCAAACTTCTTTTTTCTTATTTTTTTCCTCTTTGATGGTTTATCCAGTTTTGCCAGGTTAGATTGCTTCTTTTGTAGTTTTGTTGTGTCTAGCTGCATTGTATATAACTTTGTTATGACTTTTAGGTCAAAGAATTACCTGCATATCTGGCAGTGTCATCAAACACCTCTGGTGCAACAGCAAAAGATCTGTTTGAAGATGTTGCAGAGGAGCTTCAAAAACAGGTAATTCTATCTTAATTTTCCTCAGTTCTATTAGGAGCATTATTCCGACAATCACAGGAACACCTTCTGGATTGTGCTTTTCCAATGGAGGACCAAGTTAATTGGTGAGGCTATTCTCACTGAGCTTCATCTACCTTGGTTGGTATGTTGGTGTGCGCGTGTTCCCTTCAGTCTTAGCTTTCTCTATCAAGGAGATGTTTTATTTAGTTGTCATCATTTGTAAAGGGAACAATTTCATCTAGTAGTTGAGGAGTAGAGCTGCATGTCTGTGATCAATTAATGCTGATATTTTACCCACCTGATGATAATCAAGTGCTTAAAAATAAAAATGTTTCTTAATTTGTGATATAACAGTAAGAAGAATTTTGACAGATTTTGTTTGGATAACTCAATACTTTCTTATATTGTAAATGCTCTATGGCTATCTTCTTATATATTCAACCCACTTCTGAACTTGGTAGACATAATTATGACTTCAGATTTTCTTGCAGAGCTTAGTTCATCAATTCTAGTGCGCATGAATACTAGTATTTTTTTATATCATTACAGAATATCCAGTATTTTGTAAGTAAAAGGAAAGAGAAGAATAACTGAAATTGCTTAGTTTATATTTTGAGTCAGTAGTAGAAAGAAGCCACTTTATTAAGTATGGGATGCTTGTAGTCTTGAATTTTTACGTTGGCACTTTTTACTCACATACATAATTTCTCATCGCAGTATCTCGAGGACAAGGCCCGGGTAAAAGATGCAGTGAAGTTGAGGAAGGTATGGTTTTAATGTTTTTATGTTTTTATGTTTTTATGTTTTGAGACACTAATTCAGGTAAATAAATTATATAAACTATATTTTCAGATTACCCTGTCGTCAGCTTGGACTATTGAGGACTTTAAGGCTGCAATTTTAGAAGATATTAGCTCACCAGTAGTATCAAGTATCAACTTAAAGGTATACTTGTTCTCCTAATCTTTTTTTTTTTGGTCTCTTTCTATTCTCAATTCTTCCCAGACCAAAATGAAAAATAAAAAGATTACGCATTATTTATTGTGTTCTTGGTCAAGGAAAACTTATTATTTACATACAGATATTTTTTAGATAAAAGAGGAATTTATTAGAATAGGGAGGAAAGTAGTATCTTAAAAGAGAGGAAAGTCGAATTTATGTATCGCCCTTGAACTATGATGTACGTGTTAAAGTAAACAATACCTGGCTGTTATAGTCTTTAACAGTTGGCTGTTTGAAGTCCTGAATAGTGGGCTGCTAGTGGAGAATATTTGCCAACTGGCCAGCTATCTCCATAGCTCTCTTATGTTGACTATTGGTGTAATATGTAGATCTGATCAGTTGTGTAGTTGGCCTATATAATGGTCTTACTATCTTTGTACTAAATACAGCAATTGCAGCTAATAAACTCAATTGATATTCTCTCTATTCTTCTTACTCTCTTATATTTAAGTTGGTATCAAAGCCTGATCCATATGTGGGTTTTCTTGTGCTTCTGCAAATTATCATGAAGATCTTTTCGATGTTATCCTGCTGGTATGTATTCTGCCCATTATACAAGTAAGTCATCTTGATTTACTAAACATAATGACTGAAGCTAGTGACTCTCATTCTACTGTAATAATCAATAGTAATGTTAGAGGAAGCCAGTCAAGCCACCATGGGCTTAATTCTTCCTTGCAACTTAGTCCCATTAAATTGGATGGTACAAATTATTTGACTTGGTCTGAAGCATCTTTATTATCAATTAAGGCTAACAAAATGCAGAGTTTTATTAATGGCAAGTCTACTAAACCTGCTGAAACGGATCCGACATATGATGATTGGGATTCTGATAACTCCATGGTTAAGACTTGGTTATATAACTCTATGGAACCTCATATCCGTAAGAGTTATTTGTTCTTGCCAACAGCTTTTTAGATTTGGACCACAGTTGCTCAAACTTATGCTCATTCTGGTAATGTGTCAAAAAAGTTTGAACTTCGCAAAAGTGTGCGGGAGACATTACAAAAGGAGAAAACAGTTGCTCAGTATTACTCTGAAATTACAGCATTATGGCAAGAGTTAGATCATTATACAATTTACCCTGCTCACTGTACCAAAGATGCAGAGGCTTATCAAAAGCTTATGGAAGAGGATCGAGTTATTGATTTCCTTGCTGGCCTCACTATGGATTATGATCAAATCCGGGCACAACTAATAGGGCAAGACCCTTTCCCTTCGCTTCAGGAAGCTCATGCTCGTGTTCAACGTGAGGAAAGTCGCCGACATGCTATGGTTCAAACTTCAACCGATCACTCTGCCTTAGTTGTGGTTAAACCTTCTAATTCTGTTTCCAAAGACTGGAAGGATAGTCTTTTTTGCGACTATTGTGAAACCCCCAGGCACACTAGGGAGACTTGTTTCAAACTTCATGGAAAGCCAAGGCGTGGTCGTGGTCGTGGTAATCCTCCTCGAAGTTATGGAGGTGGTCGTGGTTCTAGTGTTTATATGGCTGAGTCTGCATCATCTGCAGTGCCACATATCCCTACTACTCCTAGCACAGACCCAACAACGAGCCCACTTTCTCTCCAAGAAATGGCTAGCCTTCGACAGATAATGAACCGCATAGATGCCAGTTCAGCCTCCTCTAACTCCTCCCATTTTGCATACTCAGGTATATCACCTTCCACTGTTACATCTTGTTCTTGGATCATCGACTCCGGAGCATCTGAACACATGACTGGTTCAATTGATTTGTTTCACACTTACCAGCATAGTTCAAGTAAGGCCACTGTTCGAGTTGCTGATGGCTCTCTTGCCCCTATCCATGGGCATGGGTCAATCAAGTGCACTCCAACTCTAACTCTCTCATCTGTCCTTCATGTACCCTCTTTTACTGCTAATTTGTTATCTGTCCAGCGTCTCACTGAATCTCTCCAGTGTTCTGTAATATTTTTTCCTTCTCATTGTATTTTCCAGGACCTGGCTACCGGACAGATGATTGGCAGTGGTAAGGCTCGAGATGGCATCTATATTCTGGAGTATGAACCTCTCTCTCCTAGTCAGGCTCTTCATGTTTCTTCTATTTCTCCTCTTGAAACATTGCATCAATGGCACAAACGTTTAGGTCATCCCTCTTTTGGTGTTTTGGAACACTTGTTTCCTAGTCTAGCAAAGAAATGTAGTAGGGACAAGTTCTTTTGTGAACCGTGTGAATTGGCCAAGCACAAACGGTCAACCTATCTTGCTAGTAACAATAATCGTAGCGATGTTCCTTTTTCTCTCATTCATTCTGATGTATGGGGACCCTCCCGTGTTAGTTCTCGTTCAAGCTATCGTTGGTTTGTCACCTTTATTGATTGTTTTTTCTCGTGTTACTTGGGTTTATTTACTCCGTCACAAAAATGAAGTTTTTGAATGCTTCAAATTGTTTCACCAAATGATTCAAACCCAATTTAATGCAAAAATCAAAATCTTACGTAGTGACAATGGTAAAGAATACACCGAGGGTCCATTTCAAACATACCTTTCTACTCATGGTATCATCCATCAAACTACATGTGTTAAGACACCTGAGCAAAATGGGGTTTCAGAAAGGAAAAATGGCCCATCTACTTCAGGTTGCTCGCTCAATTATGTTGACTATGCATCTTCCAAAATATTTCTGGGCAGATGCTATCTTAACTGCTGCCTACTTAATTAACCGTCTCCCTTCTAGTGTTCTTAAGTTCAGGGCTCCAGTATCTCTCCTTCCCTCTTCATCCTCAAACTCTTTACCTCACCGCACTTTTGGTTGTGTATGTTTTGTCCATGACACTAACCCCACACGTGGCAAACTTGATCCTCGCGCCATTAAATGTGTCTTTATTGGGTACTCAGCTACACAAAAAGGCTATAAATGTTATCATCCTCCATCACGACGTGTCTTTGTTAGCCATGATGTGACTTTCTGGGAAACAGTTCCATATTATCTTTCAAATTCCTCATCTCTCCAGGGGGAGATTCATAGTGACGAAGAGATGAATTCAGAATTTGTAAGTTTTTCTCCACCTTCCACTTATCCCATTCAGGGGGAGTCATCCTCCTCAGCTCCCGTGCAAGGGGAGTCTACTCTTTCCATTCCTAAAATTGCTAGTGACCATGATGAGGGACATACTCAGACTGAGGGGGAGCCATCAAACCGACTAGACAGGCCGGACCTACAAACATACTCTCGAAAACAGAAGGGCATCCTTCCATTACCATGTCAATCATCTGATCCAGATCCAGATCCAGTCGCTAATCCAATGAATGGTATTGTTTCTGACCTTCATCTTCCTATTGCAGTTAGAAAAGGAGTTAGGGAATGTATCCAACATCCTATTTCTAACTTTGTCTCATATGATTTGTTATCTCCTACATATCGTTCCTTTGTTGCTTCCTTGTCTTCTATTTCTATTCCTCAAAAGTGGCAGGAAGCTATACATGATTGTAATTGGAAGGGGGCCATGATAGAAGAAATGAATGCTCTGAAAAAAAATGATACTTGGGAGCTTGTTACTCTTCCAAAAGGAAAAAAAGCAGTAGGATGCAAATGGGTTTACACTGTGAAACAAAAGCCAGATGGGTCAGTGGAGAGATTAAAAGCAAGATTGGTTGCGAAAGGATATACTCAGACATATGGAATTGATTACCAGGAGACATTTGCTCCGGTTGCAAAAATGAACTCTGTCAGGATTCTTCTATCATGTGCAGCTAACTTTGGCTGGGATCTACAACAGTTAGATGTGAAAAATGCATTCTTGCATGGAGACCTAGAAGAAGAGGTATACATGGATATTCCTCCTGGATTCTCGTCAGATGTAACTGAAGGTAAGGTGTGTAAGCTTAAAAAGGCATTGTATGGTCTGAAACAATCTCCTAGAGCTTGGTTTGGAAGATTTCATAGTGCTATGTTGAAATTTGGTTACAAGCAAAGTAACGCTGATCATACTCTTTTCATAAAGCGAGTTAGTGGCAGAATTACCGCCTTGATTGTTTATGTAGATGACATTGTTGTGACAGGTAATGATGAGACTGAGATAAATACTCTCAAGGCTCGACTATCTACCGAATTTGAAGTCAAAGACTTAGGCAACTTAAGATACTTTCTTGGAATTGAGGTTGCTAGATCAAGCAATGGTATTTTTCTGTCCCAACGAAAATATGTCCTTGATTTGCTAGCTGAAACTGGCATGTTAGGCTGTAAGCCAGTAAACTCCCCTATTGAGGCTAATCATAGACTCTGTGGTGGTGTTGGTAATCTAGTAGAAAAGGATAGATACCAGAGACTCGTGGGAAGACTTATTTATCTGTCACATACTAGACCGGACATTGCTTATGCAGTGGGAGTCGTGAGTCAGTATATGCATGATCCACGTCACGTACACATGGAGGCAGTTTATCGTATTTTGAGATACTTAAAGTCAGCACCTGGAAGGGGTCTCCTGTTTGGAAGACATGGTCACCTTCAAGTTGAAGGTTACACTGATGCAGATTGGGCTGGCTCTATGGATGATAGGCGTTCTACATCTGGTTATTGTATTTTCATTGGAGGTAATTTAGTCACCTGGCGTAGCAAGAAACAAGCAGTGGTTGCTCGATCCAGTGCTGAGGCAGAATATAGAGCGATGGCTCTTGGTGTGTGTGAACTTCTATGGACTCAATATTTGTTAACTGATTTGGGACTTGCAACAAATGCACCTATGAAGTTATTTTGCGACAACAAGGCTGCCATCAGCATTGCTCATGATCCAGTACAACATGATAGGACGAAGCATATTGAGATTGATCGACACTTTATTAAAGAGAAACTAAGTAGTGGTCTCATTTGTATTCCATATGTAAAGTCAGGCGATCAACTTGCTGACGTCTTGACTAAAGGTTTTAGTAGTAATATTCTTCACCCTATTGTTTACAAGTTAGGCATGAGGAATATTTATGCTCCAACTTGAGGGGGAGTGTTAAAGTAAACAATACCTGGCTGTTATAGTCTTTAACAATTGGCTGTTTGAAGTCCTGAATAGTGGGCTGCTAGTGGAGAATATTTGCCAACTGGCCAGCTATCTCCATAGCTCTCTTATGTTGACTATTGGTGTAATATGTAGATCTGATCAGCTGTGTAGTTGGCCTATATAATGGTCTTACTATCTTTGTACTAAATACAGCAATTGCAGCTAATAAACTCAATTGATATTCTCTCTATTCTTCTTACTCTCTTATATTTAAGTGTACGTTTACCCTTTTGCAGCTAGTATTTGATGAGTTACAAGAAAGAGTCAAGGAGAGAGAGGAGAAAGAAGCTAAAAGGCGCAAACGTCTTGCAGATGATTTTTATGATTTTTTGTGTAGCTTGAAGGTGTAGCAAGCTGCTTTCCAATAATCCAATCAACTAAGACTCTGTATTTGAACGATTAGATAATGTAGGTTTCTTGCCTAATTTGTTATTTTTTTTTGTTTTTCTGCATTGCAGGATATTACTGCATCTTCAAGATGGGAAGACTGCAATCCAGTATTTGATGATCGGTAAGGGCTTGGCAATATTTGAAATGTTGGTATTTAGGTCGGTATATAAATTATAAAGTCCTTCCTCCGTTCCAAAATTAGAGATAAACTTGTAAATGAAGACTTTTTAAGAAAAAAATTATGTTTCCAAACTTATACCTAACATTAACTACAAATGTAGAGTGGCGTGATTATACTCAATCAACTAAGAATAACGTAATGGCATGTTAGGAAATTCATGTTACTTTATAGTCTAAGAATAGAAATGTATCTCTAATTTTGGAACAAACAAAAAGGAAAATATGTCTCTAATTTTGGAATGGAGGGAGTATATGATTCCTTATTTTCTTATATTTGTTCTTTACAACAAGTAATATTGTTGATTATAATTACCGAAAAGACTTGTTGTTGATTATCCCGTCGTTATATCTGTAAAGTTTCCAAAAGAACTCATGTTTCTAATGACAGGAGACCTTGCACAGCAGTGGTTGATTTGCCAACATTTGTTAAAATGCATGCATTTGTTTCTTCTATCTGTCACGCATAATGTCGTTGCATCTTCTTGTGTAGGTTCAATAGGGAGGAGAACTTCTTAAGGGATACCTTTAATCAATACATAACCGAACTGGAAGAAAAAGCAAGAGAGAAGGAGCGAAAGCGGAGGGAGGAGAAGGTATTTATATAGTTTTAAGTTCAACACATCTAAATCTAATTATTGAATTTTCTTCTTATATGTGAAGTTCGTTTTCCAGTCATATTTATTAATGGAGAATTCATTGTTATTTTTCAGTTCAGCAACTTCCAAACTGAATATGTTAGCATTTAATCTATTTTATGTAAACATATGGCATGATTGTGTGTAATCATTTTGCTGAAAAAGAACCCAAAATATCACATAAGATTTCTGTATGCCTGCCTTTGTTTTGCTCGAATATATGCTTAAATGCCCAATATTCGTGCTATTATGGGATGGGGTAGCTTTTCCTTTCCTTTCATATGTGTTACTTCTTGCAGACTTGTACATATAACCTGATAATATTGATAGCATGATAATACACGAAGCTCCAAACTACATAAACGTAATATCTCTTGCTTCCGATGAAGGTTAATATTATATATATTAGAAGCATGGATACATAGATATGAGTTTTACTTCTTTATTTTGCAGGCCAAAAAGGATAAAGAGGGAAAAGATAGAGAAAAGAGAAAGTCGGAACAGAGAAGGCATAAAGAGAGAGGAAAAGGGAAAGAGAGAGCTAAAAAGGATGGAACGGACAGTGAAAATGGTGATAGGGAGGAATCCTACAGTTTAGAAGAGAACAGAAGGTCAGGAAGAGATAAGGACAGGAAACATAAAAAGCGGCATCCAAGTTCTGTGGATGATACGAGTTTTGATGAAAAAGAGAAAGATCACTCAAAGAGTTTCCACAGGCATAGCAGTGACAGCAAAAAATCAAAGCAGGTATTTTAGTGTGTGTGTGTGTGTGTGTCTGTGTCTGTGTGTGTGCGTGTGTGTATTATATACACATTGTCATTTAGACGTGAAGAATGATTACACCTGTTCATTGAAGGCTAAACAGATTTGAGCTTTTGTTGTGTTAGATGGAGCAGCATTCTGAACCAGACTATGATAGCAGGCACAAGAGACACAAGACAGATCACCGTAATAGTTCTCATAGGAATAGTGATTACGAAGAGCACAATGGTGAGGATGGTGAAATTTGGTAATTGGTAGTTGTATTCTTAATAACAGATAAATTTTTTCTCGTCAACTTTTTGTAAATATCTTCAGACTGGCTAGATATATTTCTTCTCTTAAAAGAAATCTTGATCAAATTTGCAGTATTGCAATCCTGGTATCTGTTTGCTTCAAATAGGTTGTTGACGCGTATAACTAACATCTAACTTGTAATTTGTTCATGGCAAATGTGGTAGTGAATCATTTGAATGACTTTAGCAGATTCATTTGAATGTTGGATCCGATGAGTTAATTTGTAGTCGTGGCCTAGAGAACTGACTTGAAAAGTAACAGTAGTCAGAAGATGATATTTGTCAGTAGTCACCAAATAAATAGAACTAACTTGTCGAAGTTTATAGAAACTTAAAAAATTTGGAGTCAATTAATCTTGAAATCTAAACCCGATACACATGCAAAACATGATGTATTAGACTTCATTTTCTAAAGTTGTAAATAACTAAAACTGACTCATTGGAACCTTTTTTTACCATGCCTTTTGTCTTAAAATCTGATATCTAGGGGAATTTGGCACCCAAATTAATTAGCTGACGTGTTGGAGTCCATAAACATAGTCCAAGATATAGATGAAAAAATTTGAAAGAAAATTCGATACTGAATAAACTTGTCAGGTTTTACTTCTCCCATTTCTAGAATGTCCATCCACCAGTCTTGCTTGGTGTAAAGTTTCACAAATCCTTGAATTTGACATGGGTTTTGTTAGTGATTATTGTCCATTCATGATATCAGAGTTAGAATCAAAGACATGGCATTAGATCATAAGCACTGAAAGAATTCATTGTTATGAACTGCTGGACATCTGCGTGACAGATTTAGATATGCAAAATGGCTTTATCAAGCTCAACTGTAAGAACAAACTATACATATTTGCATGCATGTCTTATTTATATAATTGAAAGAGTAAAGAGAACTTGCGTGGTTATTGACATTTGATATTCAATCAATCTTTTCCTGTTGTGTGTAAATAGAAACTTTATATCTTTGTTTCTCGATGCTTAATATATTATCTGTGTTTAATGCATATTTTAGTGGATTCATTGTCTCTAATTCATCTTCTCTTTGTTTTTTGACCAGTGCATTAATCCATATGAAAGAGTGACTGTCATTTGTTGTAAGGGATCCTATTTCATTGCTTGCAGTTTCTAAGTGACTGTTTAGGTTTATTGCAATGCTAATATCTCCCAGAGAAATAGAAGAATGGCGTTTCTTGTTCTGCGTACATAGGCTTAAAAATAGCCTTAGCAAACCAACTTTTTTTTTTGTGGAAGAATTGCATTTATAAAAGGAAGAGCAGTGGTTTAGAGTTAGCAGCTGCTTGATGCCTATCATGATTTGGAAGTCTTGATTGACTATATAGACTATATCACTAAGAAATTAAGTAGCAGATCAATCTTATGGAGGTACAAAGATATTTATTTTATAGTTTAGTACATTGTTTATTATAGTTTCTTACATATCATTAACCAGATCAGTGAAACTTATGATTTGAATTATAGTGGGTGAAAATTTTCTTATCTTCTTAGCCAGCATGTGAGCTTAATGATATATTACTAGTCTGCCTTTTGTTTTTTCCTCGTAGTCTTTTCCCATGTTGACAACCTTACTACAATTTGTGATGGAAAATTTTTGGACCTTACTATGACTACTACATTTTGCTAGATAAAAGAACTATCCGAGGACTATATGAATTTATAATAGAAGTCCTTCTGATGGCTATTGGAGAATAACTGAGCCTCATGCATACATTTGAATTTTCTGTTACTCGTTATGTTGTCGACAACTTGAGCTTGAAGTTCCTTTCTAGTTGCCTTACATTTTTGTTGAAGAAACGGTAGATGTGCACATCCTTGTTTTTTGTAGATAGCGGTAGGGGTGTAAACATTTCATACGGTTTCTAGGAGGTTTCTGAATGGGGCAGGTACTTGGAAGGCTATTTCTTGGGGCTGTGAGACTTTCTCATTATTTGTCAATATGATCATTGAGGGGATGAAAATTTGGCTTGGCATTGGCTTTGACCCATGAGTTGGAGAGTAACAGGTTCCCAAATCTTTTTGCGATTGCAATGGTGGATTTTATGTCGGTTACAAATGGGAGCCTCGTGGCAGCTGGCACTTTGGAGGCATTTTAGGAGTGGGAACATGTGGAGGTTGATTCTTTGTTGGCTGTTTTGGAGGGGGTTTGGTGGAGTGGATTCGTATATTATTGTTTGGTGGGGAGGGAAGATATTGTGTTCCCATGGTGACATTGTATATTATTATTTGGCGGGGAGGGAAGAAGATATTGTGTTCCCATGGTGTGCATTTGGTGTATGGGGTTCCTTGAAAGGCGTCTTTCTTTTTTTGGACTCGATAAAATTTGTGGAAGAGGGAAAACGTCATTTTGAACAAGTATTGGTTTTGTCATACTACATGTAGTACTGTTCTACCCATGGTTCTCTATGTTTTGTGGAATAGCCTTGCTTTTGCTCCATTTAAAGCACATATTTTGTGACGGCTATTAGAATGGAATAGACAAATAAACAACTCATGCTTTTTAAAACATTTATACTAGAATTTTGTAATCATATCCAATTGCTAGTTCGTTGGATGAATAGCTATGAATCTGTTACGTGTGTGTATGCGTTTGAGGAGCCCTATAATTACTTATCTCCATTTTCTTGTCGGTGAGGACTTGTAGAGAGAAAAGAGAAGGGGAAGTTGTTGGATGAAACAACTACGAATTTTCGTAACTCTGCCGTAGTATTAACTAAAACTGATAATTTCTGTGACAATGTCATGTAAGATGGCATCACCTATCTCTATTTCAGTATCCCTGTTTATTTTCTGGAAATGCCTCCATTCCTCTAGTGTATTAGAGATATCCGAATCTATCAGTTCAGTTATAATTTTATGGTCTCCAGATTCCTTTCTCCATGAGCAGATTGGCTTGTAAATAATTTCTCTAAGCTCATCAGGTTCTAACATTTCTCTAATACTTTCCCCCCCTTTTCCCTGCTTTCCATGGACGTCTATAGCTTCAGTTGCATAGTCAAGCAAAACCTGCTTTGTTTGTATTAGGACTCCTCCGTCTTCCACCTTCTTGGAGGAGGCAGACCTGATATCCCATGAATCTTGCGTTGGATAAAATTTATGTTTCCTAGGTGGTAAGTTGCGTAGAGAATCTGAGAATGTGGAATTTTCTGTAGCTTTTGTTGGCATAGAAGGGCTGCCCCCTGATAGGGCTTCTTTTCTTGTGACGAGGGAATGTTCCGCTGTATATACATCAAAAACAAAATAACCATTATTATGTTTGATCAATTCAGGAATCAAGGATAAATAACGTGATTTTGTTCGTTGGATATAAGAAGTCAACTGTTTTTATGTAGTGGTGTAGTGCCGTTACATGGTGGTAGTTTTAGTGCGAGCTGTTTGCTGGCTTGTATTGATCTGCATTGGTGTTTTGTTGTAACAGCCTGTTGACATTGTAAATAAGGGAGCTTGAAACAGTTAAAAGTTATTAGTAGTTGCTGAAAATAGAAAGAAACTAGGTGAAACCTACCATGGTAAAAAATAGTAGAAGGCAGGGTTTTAATTATCCTACCTCTAAATTCTGGATTTGCAGAGCTCCAAATGTGCTTTGAAGTGGTGAGCAATGATTTATTTCAGATGGAAAATTCTCTTCAGCACTGCCCTCCGAATTGGATAAGCATTTTACCCTTGCAGTAAGTTGGTGTTCTACTGCTGTCTTAGGAACTCGATCTCCCTGTCGTTGAGCTCTAGAATTGCGACTGAAATGTATGCTGCATTTTCTGTAGGAATTGAACTTGTTGATTATCAATCTCAAGATTCTAAAACTGTTTTGGGATCTTAATATTTTTATGCGATCATATCTGCATGATCTCTTCTGGGTCTGGCCTGAACCGTTCTGGTTGCTGCTGTTACTTTCACAATCTAAAGATGAGTTATTCTCTACATACCTTCTGGAGTTGTACATATCTAGTGTAAAAGGCTCTTGTTGCTCATTTAGAAGGTCAGCCAGCCGTTTTCGTGGCATCGCTTTATATGTGGAAGAGTCCTTCATAACCTGCAAATATGAAGTGATTTGGTGTTTTAACTGAATGAAAAACTTCACCTTCCTGACTACTAGTTTTTAGGTGTTAGGAAAAGAGAAGGTGAAGGGGATGGGGGAAATAATTGAATTAGAAATAACATGTCTTTTAACTTGAGCTAGAGGGAAAAGCCGAGGAATATGACAACTGATTTGGGGCAGGCAAAAGTTTGGATTACAAAATCTAAAGATTATTTTGTGAGTACAAAGACAAAAAGAAAAATGGAAAGTGTTGGGAAAATCTGTAAATCTTTCCCTTTGTTATATAATTTGATCATTATATATATATTGTAAGGATAACACTTGAGATTGAATTATTAATCTCATGTTCCTTGTTTGTTTTAAAAATTAGTTTTGGGACTATTAATCTCGGGATAACAAAATGACTTAAAATTGGAGACTATTTTAACTAAGTATTATAATTCCTACCATTTGGAATTAAAAATTTGTAGACAAAATTAACTTTTAATTTTGTTTAAAATGACCAGTGCATCTTATTTTATCCATTTATACTCAAACTACTACGAATACAATCTCTTTGTTATTATTAGTAAGGGTATAATAGTAAACGATAAATTTTTATCTAATCCTTAAAATAATCTTGAACAAAACAAATATAATATGAAATCATTTTAAGTTATTCCATAAATAATCTCATTCTAAATAAATATGCGATTAAAATTTTTTATTCTTAAAATTAATTATCTTAAGATTATAATACAGCCTCGGAATTATAATTCTACCATAGAGTTAATTGTACCCTTGTTAAGTTGTTATATATGGTCCCCCAAATCTGTCTTCTGTTGAAAGGAGGTGCTCCATGATAATACTAGTAATACAAAAGAAGAAGAATGTTTTGATTTTCATACCTGTGATGTCTACTTCCTTGTGAATTTTCAGTGAAATCAAATAGCTAATGTCACAGAACGTACATGTAACTGGATGGTACATATTCATTTTACAAGGCAGTTCCAGAATCCCCGTCCCTATATTAAAAATAATTGTCTAACAGCATTTATCCATGTGAGTGGGTCCTCATTTTAGTACTATAGTGTTGCCGAGTAAATTAGTTTTTATTTACTAAATTTTTATTTTTTTGAAATTGTTGTTCGAATCTCTAATGTTACATTTGAATTGAAGAAATGTAGGGCTGAATAGCCATCTCGATGAAACGACAAAAACAAAAAAAATGTGTTTGATTTAGTCATGATGGCAAATTGGATAATTTCAATTGAGGGAAAATTCATTTCATTTTTTCTTCATATTCATTTCAAGGTGGTCGAAAGTGAATTTGACCATTATACCCTTCTATCATAACCCTAATGGTCTCCTCTCACTGCCATCCCCACCCTCCTCCGCCGCCGCCACCACCATTACCTGACGCCACCATGATCGCTGCAAAGATAACTGAATTAAGTATAGGTGTGAAAAATCCTTTTTGACTTTAATTTCATTTAAAAGATTGCTAGTAATCAATTAAAATTTGACCCATTATTATGTCAGTGGCAAACTAACAATAACCTAATTGCACTGCACTGCTCAACCAAAAGAACCTAGTTTTATGGTTACCATGCATGCAGTTTAAAAATAAAACCTAAAATCATACGCTTTCATTGTTTTAATACATGCATGAGTCGTATTTGACTTTCAGCAGGTTAAAATTCCAACAGATTTTCAATTATATTTATTGGAGTAGTGCCGAATTGTTGCCTTTCTTTGACCAAAAACGTGTGTGTGTGTATATATATATATCCAAATCAATACACGTAATTGCTGAGGTATATATATATAATATATGGTTACACAAATTCAACAAATGTGTGATAATATATAATATGGGAAAAGGTCATGCATGGCGTTAAAAACATTTATGTATATAGGCTGGAACGTAGCTTGACACTATTTGCTGCCCAAACATGCAGTCAATATGCATGGATAGTAAATACGTGGTGAACGATAAATTTGAGGGTATTATGTAAATTTTATATTACTATTATTATTTAAAATTGTATTTTTTTGTGAATTTTCTTTCTTTTTTTGGAAAGTTCACATGCATATGTGAGTTGAAGTATTACTTATTTTTATCATAGTCACAATATATATATATATATATATATGTTTTATGTAGTTCTTTCATGAAATTCTAAATTTAAAATTGATGTGAATTCATTTATATTGTAAAAATAATAAAGACTAAAATACAGTTTGGACTCAAAATTAAAGTTTGTAGGATAGTTGAGAATTATACCCCAATGTTTAAAACGTATATAAGTGCACCCTAAGAAAATTCGTTGCGTTAAACAAAATGCATTGTTACTTTTCAACGGCTAAAACATTGAAAAAAATTTAGGGTGCATTCAAATACGTTTTAAATATTGGGGGTACAAACCTCAACAACTCTACAAACTTTAGTGTTCAAACTGTATTTTAGTCAATAATAAATTTTATAATATTTTTATATAATTTGTAATATTCAAGATGATACTAATCAAAATTATGTTCATTCGCTTCAATTTAAAATTTCGTAAAATTTTGTGGGATGAAGATACTCAAACTCGTGAACTTAGTCTGTATATATAATAATAATCATAATAGTAATAATAATAATAGCATTTTATTTTTTTGATTCAATGAGTTGATTTATAATTTATTATTTATGAATGTTGATAAGATCTAATTATTTAACAGCACCTTAGGATGACATAACTAGAAGGGCGAGGTGTGAACGAGAAAAGGATCGATTACCATGGATATCTATTGATCATAAAAGATGAAGTATGTATGATACTATGTAAATGGTTGCCTTCCAACCGCAAGAAGGCACTCTTATTAATAGATGAAAATATATGGTTGGCCTTCCAACAAGAAGATCCCCACGTACAGTACTGAACCCTAACTATAAGTATTGTGACAAACAACCACCTCCTAACTTCATCTAATTACATGAAAATGATGCATCGGTTGGGCCTTTGTTGTTTATGAGAGAACAATGCTCGTGACAATTAAAAAGGGACAGAATTAAAGCTAGCTAGCTGAACCATAGCCATATCTTTTATTTGACCTTTGAGAGAGCTAGTCCATAGAAAAATAAAATTAATGCTGACCAAAGAAACTTCTTTCACCTTTTAATTATATCATCATCTAAATTGCCTATTCATGCATGCTCATTTATTATATATACATTCTTACTTTTTCATTTTTCAAACCAACCCCACCATACTGCAAATTAATTATATATATATATATTGGCAAAGTTTACACATAGGGGGTCAACTAAACTCTCTTTACCTTTCATTTCTCTTCAAGTTGCTATACTCGAACCACATCCATTATTCAATGATCTTATCTCATCAGCATGCATGCATGCTTGATTAATTAATGTGGTCCTTTCTTTTAAAATATTTATTCTGTCCTTAATTTTCTCCTACATATATATATATATAAGCATGCATGTTATTCATAATCATGGAATATAATGCATAGGGATCATGCTTTAAGACAATGAACCAAGTGATATTTACATCCTTCAATTCTTACGCGTTAAAAAAAGAAGAGGATGTTAAAGTCAAATAAAACTTTTATTTTGAGACGGTAAATATTCAATAGCATATCATGATATTCATTAATTATGTTCCTAATAAAAAGTTTTTATTTATTAATTTATTTTTATTTCATGGAATTTGAGAAAAAAGAATTGAAAGTCTTTAATTATATAGCTCTAGGGATCAGTCGGCTATGTAAAAAACCATAATTCAATTGAAACAATCAATTATTGGGATCAACACAATTTTAATTCTAGTTTGGTGGATTAATAAATGAGTGATACAGCCAAACATGCACGACAGATGTCTAATTGGTGTTGAGACTAATCAGAATGCATGCATGTTGACAAAATTTAAACACGTAAAACATAGTCTACAGCTTCCGTCTGTTCTACGTAACATGACATAGACAAATATGAGAATGATCATTTACTTAATTATCTTAATTATTGGGGTTTGATATTATCAGACTAAAAATGATGTTGTTATAGTAATAAATATTACTTATAATATTAAGTATTGTTAAAATAATTATAAAAATATCAATAAATATATATTTATTTTAAAAATTCATTTTTATTCTATCAATATCAACCGCCTAATTATTAAGTAAATCAATTTTATATCAAGGGAAATCATAACATAAAAATGGGTCTATTAAAAAAAAAGATGTTGATAAAGGCATAACAATATTTTTTATTGCCAGAGAAAATATGCATTTAACAATATTTTTTTTACACTTGATATAATAACATTAATTTTAAACTTTCAGTGACATTTATATTGCTCATAATGACATTATCATCAATATGTTAACTTGGTGCTTTATTTTTTTGGCAGAGCAGGTCAGATGAAGTAATTTCACTAATTAGTACTCTATCTGCTCTTTTTTAATTGACGCTTTAAGAGAAAACACAAATATTAAAAAATATAATTAATGTTTTATTTGATTGATTAATTTAATGAATATAAAATCTCAATATCGCCTTTTAAAGTTCATTGAAAAAGATGATAATATAATATAGTAAACTAAGTCATTATTACTTTCTTTGAAATCTACAAAAGACATCTAAAAAAAAACAAATTTCACTATATAAAAACACAAATAAAAAGAAATGGAGGGAGTGGTAATAAAAGTTAAAAGTGTGTAATTAATTATCCTAAGCTCCCAAAAATGAGCAAACACCTTTGCTCTTAATTAAGGCTAACATCCACAAGCGCACAATCAAGATTTCCAGAAGACCTCATAATATTCAACCATAATGACAAAAGGCCAACCCTATTTCTAGGATCAATCATCGCCACCCTAAATTTTAGCATTTTTCTTTTCCGACAAGTTGGTCAATTTTTTCTTTTGATTTCCACATTTGCCCCTACAATCTTCACACCCTCTATAAATACATTCCCATACAGTCTCTCTCCTCTCTTAACTATATTGTAACAAGTTTCAGATCATAAATAAAATGTCTAAGCTTACAAACCTTTGCATGATAGCCTTTCTCCTCTTTCTGACGATAACTCAGGCCACTGCCAGAGCCGGTCCCGCATTTCATGACGTTACACCGACGAAAACCCGACACGTGGTACGTGAATTTCATCAAATTAGCATTAAATATGAATATATATATATATATATATATATATATATATATATATTTTATGGGTTTTTTAAAATCAAATTATTTGTTTCAATTTAATTAGGATGATGAAGAAGTGAAGGTTGATGTAGAAGAGAATTGTTCGGGACTTGGAGAAGAAGAATGCTTGATGAGAAGAACGCTTGCGGCCCATACTGATTATATCTACACGCAGGGGCAGAAGCACAATTAAATAAGTCATTTTTAGATTATATATTTTGTGTAGTTAAATAATCTAATATACATATTTATATACTCCTTCAGTCCTTATGGTAATTGGAAAAAGAGTCATACTTTCTTTATATTTTTCATTGAAAGAAGTATTCTTTTTTTTTTTTTTAATTTTTGGGACAGAAGAGAAGAGTATATCTTTATTGTATTAAGATGGATCTACATATACCATATTAAGTTCAGTTTAAGGTATTTTAGGTTGATATATAATCTAACTGTGCCATATTTTTAGAAAGGTCTTAAATACCTAATACAATGGTCGAGCGCTTATTTGTTAAATGATTAGTCAGGAATATATATACCATGTGTGTTCTTTCATTGTTTACATTTGAGAACGAAAAGAGAGAAGCTCAACTTTTCGATATTATTCCAATATTACCAAAAATAAAAATAAAAAATTACAAACATTTTACAAATTGTTGATGTAGCATCAGTTCCTGACTAATATTATGTGTAATCACGAGATCAATATTGTGTGTAATTAGTCAATAAAACCGAGTTCTTTATAAAAAGTAATGAAACTTTGGTCACTTTTTTGAAGAAACGAAAAATTTAAGCAACCTATATATATATATATGTCCTCATAAAATTGGGACAATGAGCTCCAAATTAATTTCTTTTGGCAATGGAGTGTAACCAAAGTTTGGGCCACAGGCTCCACAGAAGGAAAACAACTCTATTTGTTCCCCACTTCTTAATATAATGATAGCCACAATCTATTGCATATGATAGCATTATATTTTAAATCTCCTTAAAGTCACTTGTGATTATTTATCAGTTCCTGACTAATTAAGTTATTGCAAAATATATTGACTTCATTTGTAACACAAACTTCACGCTTAAATTTATCTTTAATTAATATTATTGATGCCTAAAAAGTTTATCTATTACTAATCACTATGGATTGTGGAAAACTTATAAGAACACCATATAATAATTATATATACTCCCTCCATTCTACATAAACAAGTCAATTTGATTTTTGCCGTAGTTAATTTTTGAAATCTTGAAATTTAAAATTAATGTGAATTTATTTGAGTTGATTAAGGCAATAGTTAATATTATAAACTACATAAAAAGTTTTAATGCCGATGAGGTCTTAGCCTAGTGTTTAAGATTAAGGTACTGTGATTTGTTGTTTTGTAAGTTTATTTCGTCCTCTTTTAATGAGACTTGATTGGTTGATTATGAATTATATAAATTGTACTCTCCAAAAAATGGGGCTTCAAAAGAAAAAACATAAAAAGTTATATTAAGTACAAAAAAAATATTTTAACAATTAAAACAAATTCCAATTACAATTTGAATTTTAAAATTCCACAAAATAACAAATTAAACTCAAATGAGATTTTTATTTGGTAGAGAGGAATTACTTATCAAGGCATACTAGTCTTCTAAAATCTTTCAACAAAGAATGATGAAACATACTACCATATTGTCGTTTACATTGATTTTTCAGTTGTGGGGATACCAAGTCAATCATGTGTGGACCATAGCTGGTCAACAAAATTTAAACACTTTGAAGTCGTCATCTAATGCTGTTTGTGGAATGTGTTGAGATTTCTTAGACTTTATTGCCAAAATGCTAGTACCACGGTTCCACCAATTTTAAATTGGCCCACAAATTTTGGTCCTAGTAACCCTAATTGGTAACGAAAATTGTAAAATTCCAAAACTGAGACCTCAATCAATTTTGACTTTGATAACCCGTCGAGACTTGAAGGATCATACATTGAATTAGATACTACTAGATGTTATCTGATTATTGCTCAGTCAAACAATTCATATTGTAACACCCTAATTTTAATTCAAGCCGTTCTGAATTGAACTTGGATATTCTTAATTAAGAGTCCGAAAAAAAGCATAATTAACCCTCAAATATTCATATTACAAAAAATAAAAGGTGTCTACATGATAATTTTTCATTAATCTTGTGTCTCCCACAATTACTTACATCCCGCTAATTCGTCATGATTTTGGGAATTTTTGATCTTCTTGTATAATTAACAAAAATTATTGACTTAAATTTGAAATTATAAAGAAAACAAAAAATATGTACCTTCCTCCGTTATTGCGGACAACAAAATTTTTTTACGCAACACATTATATATCAATTTAGTATTACTAATGTAGTAGCTCGAGCAAAGCACGGGCTTTAATAAACATTTGTTTGTTTATGTTAGAGATAGTAATATTTGATCAAATTCTTGTGTTGAAGATTTAATTATAGAAGATTTAGAATCATAAATATTAAATGCAATCGTTTAGGAATTCACAGTTGCATATTAGAACATATATTCAATTATTAATTCTTAATATGAAGACATATTATGTACACACCAACTTCGATTATACCAAAAGTTATTTCACGTTGACTCATACATTAATTTTAGAAGACAAACAACTTAGACAAGTAATTAATTATTGACCGAAAGAATTTGTTATTGTCAATGTGATGATTCGAGTTAGATCAAGAACTATTTGAGATAGTCCAATACCACTCGAGTTCACCTACTATCAATCAAGGGTGACAATCAAGCTGGGAAAAGAATAAAAAGTGGACTTGGACTGGGCTGTACAATAATTCGGGTCGATCTGTTCCGATAAGGAACCAGGTTGGGTTGGGCCAAACCCCGTTCGGACCGGGTTAAAATGTGGTACTCTTCTCTTCTCCAATTGGAAACTTGGCGCCAAAAAGGCCGTCTGTCTCCCGCCATAAATAATCACTTCCCCTTTAATATTATTTCTTAATACTCATCCTAGCTATCTCCCAAAACCAAAAGTTGCAGGACCCTAAAATATGGGGAAAAAGAAGCAGTTCTGGCTTTTGAAGACAGAGCCAGGAGAGTGGTCATGGGAGGACCAAGCAGCCAACGGAGGCCTATCAAACTGGGACGGAGTCAAAAACAAGCAAGCCCAGAAGAATCTAAAGTCCATGCGCCTCGGTGATCTCTGTTTTTTCTACCACTCCGGTAACAAAGCCCGCCGCATAGTCGGCGTAGTCTCCGTCGTGCGCGAGTGGTACACCGACGAAAAGGATGATAATGGTGCGGTGGATGTGAAGGCGGTTGGAGAGATGAGGAGGCCGGTTGATTTGAAGGAGATGAAAAAGACTGGGGAAATTAAGGATTTTGGGTTGTTTAGGCAGCCGAGATTGTCGGTTGTTCCGGTGGGGAAGGAGGTCTGGGATCGGATTTGTGAGATGGGAGGTGGGTTTGAAGAGGATGCGGATGATGACGATGGTGATGGAGTTGATGAATGAGTAGTTTGGAACTTTTGTTTTATGTTCACCAAGTGTTTGTGAATATGCTGCAAAAAAGAAGAAATGTTAAAACTAAGGATGTGGTGGTAGTTGCTTTTGGGTTTTGTAGTTTTGGGGTTTTTGGTTATTTTAGAATTTTGAACAGTTATGCTACCCCTTACCATGTTAATATTTTGGCATCCACTGTACTTATGAAGTTGAATTTTATTAATAGGAATTAAGTACATAAAAAAAAGTTGTTATTTGTGTGTGCCTTTGAAATTTTTATGTTTTATTTCCATCAATTTTCAATTGTTAGTATGGACTATGGAGTCCAAAAGATAAAGTTTTTCTAATAGTTTGTCTTCAAGTACAACTTATTTTATTTACAACAAAATATTTAAAAATACACGAGTCAAATATTAAATAAATATAAAGACAACCTTCAAATTACACTTAAGTTGGGGCCTATTAAGTTTAAAAAGAAAAAAAAATTATTAATTTGCTTACATGGGTATAATAAGTAAAATTGATACGTGCTCTATTTTTTACTTTAATTTTTTGATTTGTGTGAAATTTATATTTTAAATTATTTATTTGAGGAAAGAAACTAAATAATAACATATTAGAAACTTTATTTTACTTTATTATGTAAAATTATAAATGTATTATTTATTTTATCTCAAATTAAAAATATATATTTAAGTTTGGGAGTAAGAGAGTATCAATTTGGGACCAAAAAAAACATTTCATTAGAAAATTGAATTAAGTATATCATTAACTCATTGGATTGGGTTAAACCCTGTAGAACTAAACAACATCGCAGCAGTTTGGTACCTAAAACCCTCAACATTGCAAAAAGCTAAAAATCCCCTTTTCAAATTTTGGCCCTGTAATTTGAGATTTCGGATCCTTTTAAGGCGCGGTGAAAGTTGAGGCATAGGGCACTCCCAAATGGAAACTCTAGGTTGGAGCCCTCGTTTCGCAGAGATATTGAACCGTTCATGGCGAAGGTCGGCGATTGTTCGAGCATTTTCTTCTTCATCATCAGATTTCTCTAACCAATCTCGTGGCGGTCTCCCTCGCTTTTACTCTGAAGTCCTCCCACCTTCTAAGGTACTTTCTTCCCCTATGTACATATCTGTACTTATTTAACATTGTTATTTGATTTTGTAATTTTGTTGGTTTTTATGGTTTTTCTGTATTCACTATTTGGTGCATGTGAAACCTACTGAATTTACTAGGAGATGAAATTTTGAAGCTTATGCTTTTTGTATATTGCTTTCAACATCTATGTTGTGTTTTGTAGTTGAGAATTTAAATTCTGCCTATTTTCTGTTCATTTTATGAATTTGATTATCCTCATGGTATAGAATATGGATGATTAGCTCAATTTAAATTGAGGTCAAATACTTTTATTTGGATAAACATAATATTATGTATTACTTTTAATTTCATCAGCGCTAAATTTAACTATGGTACTTAGCATTATGAGCATATCTTATTTGTGTTTTTTCATCTCTTACAATTTCATTTGGATCAGGCTTGATTGAAGATAGCTGACAAACTGTTATTTTTATTGGTGCAGGGTGAGCTTCTTCGTGTGGTAGGCGATGAATTCTGGCATATGACTAAGGTTCTAAGGTTGAAAATGAACGATAGGTACTCATAATTTCCTTACTCTTAGTTGAACTACCTTAAATTCGGTACTATTATCCAAGTATTAATGGACATTCTAAACACTTGTGACATCATAAAACTTTGTTTAGTCTGTTTTCTTACAATAGGTAAATATAGAAAAGTTCTTACTGCCGCTGAATCTCTGTTAATATAGTGGAAGATATTATATTACTAAGAGACTCTTGGTCTGTCTTATGCTTTTAACCCAAATATTATTGTAAAAGATGCCCATTTGAAGCTTTCGCTGTTGTCTTAACAACATGAAGTTTCATCTTTGCTTCATATTGAAAAAGACTTGAAAACAACTGTCTTGTTCAGTAATCGAACACTAAATATCCATTCAAACTTGTTTTAGTGTTAAAAGAATTTTTTGGAAATGAGAAAGAAAACCTTGTAAATGGTAACATTAACCTTACAAGCTTCAAGCTCTGGTTCCAGTTATAATGTTATCTCTTCAATGATTTTGATCACTAATGAAACCGGAAGTAGAATTCTACTTTCCTTGATATGAATTATGATATTTCTATATTGAGTTGACTTGTCCTATGATTGGAGGTTGTCATTTGAGTAATGGTAAGAGCCTAAGAGGAAATAAGTATATCGTACTTGCGGAATGACAAATGTAGATTAATTATTAATTACTTAAATATAAAACACGGGCTATAAAATCTGTGTTATGGACTATGGATTTAACTTTAATTTTATTGAAACTAGAACCTATCTGTTGGGAATATCAAAAGCTACAAAGTTGAATATAGTTTCATAATTTTTGACTGAATAATATTTAATAGCCTGCTTACTTTTGGTTTATTAAAATTTCCCTTATCATATATCAAAAATTGAAAGGATAGAGCTCTTTAATGGGAAAGGAGGTCTAATTGAAGGCTGCATACAGAAGGTTGACCGCACTGGGCTGGATTTTGTGGCATTGGAGGATCCGAAAGTAGTATCTCCTCACACCACAGAATGGCATGTCTTTGCTGCTTTTGGTGAGTTTTTGAGATCATTTGTAGACCATGTATAAAAGTAGTTTTTCCCTTCAGAGAATGTGCCTTGGCGTATACTAAGCTCCGATTATATAGGTACGTTGAAGGGTGGTCGTGCAGATTGGCTTGTAGAGAAATGCACTGTATGATGTCTTTGTGGGGGTTTTTTCTGTGAAACTTATGCTTTCATTTTAGTTGCAGATTATTTCCTCTAACATTTGTTCATGTCTTAGGAGCTGGGAGCCAAAAGTGTAACACCTCTGCTAACCGAACGTTCACCTTCAATTTCAGAAAATCGTGTGGACAGATTGCAAAGAGTCATTCTAGCTGCAACTAAACAATGTAAATATTGATTCTGTTGTTCTCTGCCCCCCTCCTTGAAGCATTTGAATGATGTGAAATATGACTGACTTATTCATTAGTTTTGCGTTGGAATGCCAGTATCATTATTTATTGAAATGTTAAAGCTCTGGTACAGGTCAACGGCTGCATGAAATGACTTTAAACCCTCCTACTAAAATCTGTGGCCTTTTACCTATTGTGAGTAGACTTTCACATTGTATGCATTGGAGGCTTGTCAAATGTTGTTCTTCTTGCAGTTGAGACAAACACCTGAAAATTTGTAGTCTACCTTGCTCATACTAACAAGTAACAAATGCATATTTTTTTAAAAATTGTTCTTGCAGTAAATCTTAAGATATCATTTGTCCTTCCATATTTATTAAACTTATATGCCCCTTCCTGTGCTCCAGGTTGCCCAGTCAAAGCTATCTTTGGTGGCTGTAGCAGAGGCTAATCCTGTTATCAGTGCTTTGACTTCCTCTAAATTGGAATCTGCTGGCTTAATGATTATTGGACCAGAAGGGGGTTAGTACTCATCACACTGTAGCTTGCGTCTCTCTCTCTATGGACAGATTCTTGAGCAATTCTTGTTTGATGGGACATATAATATCTTTTTGACAGAACAAAAAATTATCTCAAGGTGACTTTATTCTACTGGTCTATAGGTAACCTGACCCAGTTAAGAACCAGTCATCATATAATAAGTTGAATCATAGGTAGTTTGTGGGTTTGTAGGACCTTTATGTACTTAACTTGAGAAGGCTTTGTTGTTTATTGTATACTTAACATATATAAGCTGTTGACTTTTGAATACATTAACATGAACAATAGCAAATGACAGAAAGAATAGTCCTAAAGACAATGTTGTCCCAAATACTACATGTAATACCCCAGTCTCACATCGGAGCATGTGGGTTTGATAAGTGTGTGTATAAGGCTTAACTATACTACCAGTAATACTAACAGTCATGACCTTTTGGGTGGGCCTGCGGTGGGTCAAGATCACCCAAGTTGATACTATTAGGACCACTGAATTGAGCCTTGATCTGATTTGGACTCGGGTTTTGGTCAAAGTCATTGCACTTGGAAATATGTGCAACTACAGTCAGGAATAGCTATGCTGTGTACCAATTTATTCCCCCTCCATAAATAAGTTGACAGCACTGTGGATAGAGGCACAGTACTACCAGAGAGTAGCATCGATATCTGGGGGGAGTGAGAGACTGTATCTGAGGCTTGCTCTCATACCAATTGGATGCCTAATTACGTGCAAAGTTTAATATCAAATTTCCATATTTTAACTTTATTGATGTGAAGTAACTACTAACTAGATTATTAAGCACATATTAGAGACTTCCAGGCCTAGACATTGTCTTAGGCTTCCAGTGCTAAGATATTTGTTCAGCCTTAGTACTTCACCAATAGGTTAAGAGCATATAAAGGAACTTCAGTTTGGACCATGAATGCTTCATTTTGAATAGCAAAGAATCGATATGGTATAGATTTCATCGTTGGAATAGCTAATATCAGTGGTGTTAATGATGGTCATTTTAATATTGCAGACTTCACCGAGGAGGAGTTAAATTTGATCGTAGAAGCTGGAGCAACCACTGTTGGTCTTGGGCCACATCGCCTCAGGGTGGAAACTGCTACAATGACTCTTTTGGCAGCTCTGATGTTATGGTCTGATTCTCAGCATATACCCAAACCTTAGTTGTGCTGGCTGGTAAGCTCGTTGTTTGCATCTATGAAATATCCTAGTTGTTGGATAATGTTGACCAGTACACTTTTCTTTACTCACATTATTATTGTTATAATTTTTTATATCCCCACCCTCAACATCACCTGCATGCTCCATGCAGTAAGGTGTATGATAGCATGTTTGATTTTGACTTCATATTAGTATATGATATAATGATGGTAGCATTTTGGCAGAGTGAAATTCTTGCACTAGGACAAATACACACAAGAATTTCCTTTCTTGTAATCGAATTTGCAAAAGTGGAGACGCTTTGTGGAAGTTGGACTGTGTACAATTAACTTCTTGTACTTGACATGTGAAATTCTGAACGTATAAGTGATCACAATAATGTTTCTCAATTCTTTATTTGTTTGTGCTTCTCGAAATTCTTTGTGCACATGTTTATGACATGCTAAGCCATTACTATATGATATTTAAAGTAAGATGTAGGGGATCAAGATTACGACTTGAATTCTCATTGCAGGATGATATTGCATTTAATGCCCATGTATGACAAGCACATGGTAATGAATACGCAAATTCTTTGTATAAATCTTGTTCTTGGAATTCATATCTAAATTATGTTAATCAATCTTTATTTTAAAAATGGAAACTTGAAATTCCTTTCTGGTTGTCGAGTTCCATGTTGAGCTGATAGTTAAGAGTTTGTGGATATAATAATGAACGATTTGTCTTCTGAAATATGTTTTGAGATTTCATGCAAAACTATTTTCTGAGGTGAAGTTTTTTGTACTTGATTTTCTGTCTTATGTTTTATTTGCAATTAATCCCGGCCACGCCTAAAAATTTTTCGCTCATTGATCATGAACAGATTTATCATGAATTTCAAATGTGGTTTAGAACTTCAACAAAGTCTGCATACAGTTGAACATAATTTCCTCATTTCTGTTTTTAGTCACTTCTGTATTGTCAAACTGCATCTCCTATAGTGTCATATTCCCCTTCTCTTGACAAGAATGTTTGAACTTCTCGTATAAACTTATATATTCCCAAGTATAACAATAGTCAATGGATTAGGGTGTCTGCCTTAATAACCTGCTAGCATACAATAGTTAATCTATTTTAATGCTACCATATTATTACATCTAAACTGATACTTGTAAGATTTGTCAGCTTAAGAGTCATATTATACACTGTATATCTAACCCTTGCATCATCTAGATTTGTTGCTAGTGGATGGTGCTTGAAGTGACTCTGATTATGTAATTACATGCTGACTTTAGACTCCCAAGTAATTTGAATATCTTTTATTAAAGGAATTTGACCACTCTTTGTCTTTGTCGGTTGCTTCCTTGTGACTAATTATTACCACAAAACTTTGCTACACTAATAGTACTCTTAAGATGGGCACTTCATAATGTGGCTGCAATAGTTATGATGTGAGATGAATAAATGTTGTTGAAAGTTGGAAGTGTCATTAAACAAATATAAAAATGTTGCTAAATGCGCAATATAATTATTTCTTTGGTATTATCAATTGTCTTTAAGAGAATAAAGTGTGTAAATTAAAATTTTAATTAACTATAATAATTATAGATGAAATGTGTTCCCACGTGGTTTGTCCTAAAAAATTAGATCAATGGTTGTCGGTTATAGTAATTTGAGTATTGCTACGTTTATAAAGAATTTTTACAAAAATTAACTTATAATATGATGTGTCATAATGTAATTAATAGATAATCTACTGTATATGAGTGAGTTCCATGATTATAACCAATTTTATATATATCTATATATATATATATATATATATATATCAATATGTATTTTTTTAATAATTCTTTAATCGTAATAATATTATTGTAATATTTTTGAACATCGAAAAAGACATAACTATAGTTAGTAATGAGTTTAATATTTTACAAAGACGATAATCTTCTTTGACTTTGAGGATCGCAAATATATTTACAGAATATTCAGTAATTGAGTCGGTACACGGTTGGATTCCATTACCATAGAAAAAGCAACAAACACAAAAACTTTTACTGTACTGAGTATACTTTTTTTTTTAATAGACATTTTAAGATTGGCAACTGATATTTTCACACTATTTTTTTATATTTTCACACTATGGTCCCCACATATTTGCTAAATTATCTATTTTATCCCTACTGAAACTATCCCCAATTTTTCTCTCTCTTCCTCTTCCTCTCCCTGCAGAACTCAATCTCATCAATCCAAATTCATTCAATCAAACAAATCAATTCAAATTCAAAACAAATAAACCAAAATCATATCTAAATCCAAATTTAAATACTGATTGTAACTAAATTGATCCAAATTAATTTTAGCTCCCTAAGGTGTCAAGCAAAAGATCGCAGCACAAACCAAAACACGAAATCTTCGGATACTTGATCTTTCCAACAATTTGATCTCTGGTGAGCTTTCTGAGTTTGTAGGAGGACTAAAAAGTCTTGAATATCTTGATTTGTCTGACAATGCATTAGCAGGAAATATCCCAGAAAACCTTACTAGTCTTCGTAATCTAAATGTTGTTTCTTTGAAAAGTAACTACTTTTCTGGTACTCTTCCTAGTGGGTTTGATTCGGTTCAAGTTCTAGATTTGTCTTCTAATCTCATCAATGCATCACTACCTTCAAGTTTCGGAAGCAACAACCTTAATTACCTTAACCTTTCATATAACAGATTATCTGGTGAAATACCACCAGAATTTACCAATAAACTTCCTTCCAATGTTACCTTAGATCTCTCGTTCAATAATTTTACTGGTGGAATTCCAGTAACAAGTTTATTCTATAATCAAGACAGTAAAGCATTTTCTGAAAATTCCGAGTTGTGCGGTAAACCAATGAAGACTCTGCGCCATTTCTTCAACGCGTCAACTACAACAAATGTCACCGCACCCACATCTCCTCCTGCAATTGCAGCAATTCCCAAATACCATAGAATCATCCCCTGCCTCAGAAAATGGGTCTCAGCAAAAATTCGAGTCGGCGTCGCACTCTGCGCTCGAGCCGCCTTCCTTGGCCACAGCGACGCGCTTCGTGAACTTGGCCACTGTCTCCGTCTAGCTACGGCGTGCGACAGAATGTAGCGGAGGGCCGCCGTTTCCTGGTCCAAGCCAACTCACGCGAGCTAGCTACCGTTCTCTCGACCGCTCCGAAGGCTCTTATGTCCAGGTCGTGGCAGACCTAGAACCCGCTACCTCACCACCGCCACATGGTGAGCTCAGGGTGCCCATCCGTCGAGCCAGTTCTTGACGGATTGGTTCGCAGCTCTGCGATTTTATCTCGTTACATGGTTTTGGTTTGTTTGTTTTAGATTTGGATTGATTTGTTTCATTGGATTGATGAGATTGAGTTTTGTAGAGAGAGGGAAAAGGAGAGAGAGAAAGAGGAAAATTGGGGATGGTTTCAGTAGGGATAAAATGGACAATTTAACAAGTATGTAGGGACCATAGTGTAGAAATATAAAAAAATAGTGTGAAAATATCAGCTCCCTTTAAGATTATACATATAAATTAAGAAACATAATTAATGTTTTATATAATTGACTAAAGTGAATATATAATTTTTTAAAATTTGTTAAAAAAATGAGAAAAAAAATAGATTAATCTTTAATTATATAGAATAATATAAAAAATTAAGAATAATATGAAAAATTAAATATTTAATATTTTTTTCAAAATTTAAAAGTGATAAATAAAAAAACAAAAATTTATTTTAAAAAAAGACAAATAAAAAAGGATGAAGGGAGTACCGTCAACTTTCTTCAATTTGCCATGGAAAGTCATAGATAGCACTTCACTTTAACGTCACTATAAATTTCACGGTTTCAAAAGCGGACTTTTTAACGTCAATGCTTTTTATTTATTTTTAATATGATGGGCTATCTTTACGATTATATAGTATAATTTAATATATTAATATATTTTTTAATTATAGTAGTAATTTAATAGAAAATTTTGATAATTTTATTTAAATAAATATATGTCATCAACAGAATCTAGAAGCCAAAAAGGGGGTCTTATATTAATATTAGTATCCGTAAAACACGGTAGAAAACAAACAAAATCTGACCATCCACCCGCTTTATAAATAAACTTGTGAAGGGGCACGCAAACAATATTCTCACATTTACTCTCTCTCTCTCTCTCCATTTTCATTTCCCATAGAAAACAGGTACCAGCACCAGCACCAAATGCTAGCTAATGATCAGTGACAAAGAGATGCTAATGATCAGAAATTAGAGAGAGAAATTAAGTGGAGAGAGATGGCGAACCAGTTGGAGAATTTGGTGGAGTCGATAAAGTCGAAGGTCAGATCGTTAAAGAAGAAGAAGTCGAAGAAGCCCTACGTAAAGATGGACAAGAGCTCCAGCGTGAAGGTCGAGATCCGTAGCAGGCAAGCTCGTAAGCTCATCGATAAAACTCTCAAATCCGCTGATCGTCCTGCTAAAACTGGCATCTTCTAGAAACCCTAAACCCTAACCCCTCCCCCTTTCCCTTTCTCTTTTCCTTTCCTTTTGATTTCTATATTAATTTATACTCCATATGAATCTGTGATATCAGTTTAATCGGTATAGGTAAGCTTGTGCCTGTGATTTAAACCCACCCGCAATTTACTTGGAGATGATTATATTATACCTTGATCAATTGAAGGTCTCTGTCATTTCTTCCATTCAGTTTTGTTTACAGATAGAAATGGATGATATGTACGAATAACGGTTTTTTCTCCCAAACGTCCTATAACTCTGGTGTATCGGCTTTTGGGGTTTTGAAACCGTTTGGGTTTTTGAAAAGATTATTAAAATATTTAATGTTTTTGGTTAATCTTTGACTAAATTCTAAATATGGGATCAATTTTAATTTTCTCAATTTTTAACGTTTTTATAAAATTTAATTTAACATAATAATAATTATAAAAATTATAAACTAAAGTTATCATTTGTAAAAAATTTGAAATACATTTTTAAGTTAAGAGTATAAAATGTTATTTAGTATATGTTTGATTACTAATACTTACATAAATCATAGCGGATTTGATGCGTTTAGGATTCAATTCAAATATTTTCTACATATTTGGTTACATAATTTATTTTAAATATAATTTATTTCATTCGTAAATGTTGAATTAAGAGAACCAAAACTATCACCATAAACGTTGCAAAACTTAGTAATTGAACTAACACCTTATTTGTAAGTTAAATAAGTTATCTTTAAAATAAGATAAATAAAATGCTATTCACATTTAAATATTCGGAACACTTATAAACTTATATTGCATAAATACTTAATAAAATGAGTAATTATTATACTATATTTTAGTATATTTTTAAATATTGTTCTCATCTTTAAGTGTATTTCTAATACAGGACGAGGAGAGTATAATATTTTATTATCTTCAAAAATTAAAGGAATAAGACTAATTCTGAGTTTGAAAAGAAAATAGAGTAGTATTTTTCTTTTCTTTTCTTTTGATTGGATTAGCTTTTGTTATGTGTGTGAAGTGAACAAGCTTGACTTTTTCTTCATAATTTAATGCATGTCGGTAGTGGAAATGGGCGTTGGAATAGTTTATTTAGGGGAGTCATCATTTTAGTGGATATTAAGGGTAGCATTGCACTTTCTTATTTCTAAATTTATTATTATGAAAAGTTTAATAATTTAAGTGCGTTAAACGTAAGCTTTAAATTTAAAAATCTAAGAAACATTGACATTCTTATTTCTTATTCTTATTTAAGGGATATTATTATTAAAAAATAATATACATGTCGATAATTATTTGATAAAATTAAATTACGACCAACATCAAAGTGTATGCGTAAGATAGAATAAATTAAAGTGAAATTCTTTTTAATTTCTACCTATATCATGTATGCACATACGTCGCAATTATTATTCGGTTGAAAACTTTTGTAATATATAGCAGGACTTTTATCATTAATTCTCTTTTATGGTTGCTTGTATAAATGAATATACATGTCTCGAGAAAAAAGAAAAAAGAAAAGTCAATACGTTAAGTACTGGCGTATGTATGTATCTCGATCAATATTGTTTTATTTATTGCGTATTTTTTTTTACAAAAATAAAAAAATATTAGAAGTCGTTTTATTAGAGTGTTTAAATTTAGATTTGAATTTTATGTATAAAAGATAGACACGAAATGATAGTGTGTATGTACCAAAATGGACAAAAATAGGCTGTTATTAGATGAGCTTTAATATCCCTAACGGAAGAATGACGAAGTACCAAAAATGGCAAAATGTAAGTAATTAAGATGACCTTTCTGAACCAAGGAAGTCAATAAAAATGCAGTTTTAATTAATATGACATTTCCAAACGGACTCTATAGCTAGTGCATGCATGATACTCCACATGCACATGTATGAATGACAGGGGAACATAACATGGCAAATCATTATGGAGGATTTTTAGATATGTGGTCAAAATTGTAAACTTAGAAAAAAACTGGAAATTAAAGTAGCTCATTGATGGAGAAAATATTATTTCCCACGGGAGCGCGAGACTTAAAAAAAAGAAAAGAAAACTGGATTATATTGCAAGTTGCAAACAAAGTCATTTTGATTTTTAAGGCTAATTGAAAGTATATAAATACAACGAACCATAGAGTGATATATATATATATATATATATATATATATATATGTGTGTGTGTGTGTGTGTGTGTGTGTGTGTGTGATGGTTTAGTTCAGGAAGCGTAAATCTACCATCATACTATTAGAGATGTGGATTGAAATGTCACACAGTCATCTTATGGTTTAACTTATAAAATGCAATTTTTTTGTTATAAAAATAAAAATAAAAAAGCATAAAATAAAATAAGATAAATTAACAAATATGCACATGGACTAATTAAGCCTGCGTTTGTATTTTCAAACTCCAAGTATTTTGGATTCTTACTTTTTGGTGACTGTGACAACTTAAATAGTTTGACTTTAATTAGTGGTGCTATGTAGATTAACTAAACCAAGTTTTGATGATTTTGGATTTTGGTTCTTGGGCAATAGCGTGAAGGGAGAATATATATAACTCATTCTATAGTCTATGATTAAATTGTTTGATGTTATATTGCGAGCTTGTTTCTTGTTATGGTCCAAGTATCAAGTTCTATATGGGTTGAAGATGGATTTTGGTCACCAGTTATTTAGTTGACCCAAGTATTATAACAAGGGTGGTTTGTCATTTAATTAATTTTACTAATAATAGTTTTGCTATTATGATTTTATTGATCATAATTATGTTGTTTTAGAATGATCGACACATTAAATTAATTATGACATATATAGTAATATTCTTCCCATAAGTTGTGGCACACATTATATATGTGCAATTAATAATTTTTTTAAAAAAATTATTTGAATATGAGTTTTAAAACATGAGTTAATTAAAAAATATAGAAGAGATATTAGAGATAAAATGTGGGAGAGAAAGAAAGTTAGTTTTAACTAAGTATCTATCTTATTCGGTAGTTAAAAAGGTGATTAAGCTTTATTAAAAATAGTTATTTTTTTCCTCACTTCCTTTATAATATCTTATTATAAAGTTTTTAATTTTTATAACCTTTTTTTTGGTGATTGGGTCATAAATATAAAAATTTTCTTAATTATTCTCTTACGTAAAAGAAAAAAATTATATACTCCACTTAAAATAACATGTTTAGATAATTGTTAGGAGAGATTGAAAAAAACGTAACTTCCTGACGATTTTTAAAATAAATGAAGAAGTTGTATTATTATAAAATACTAAACAATGATCTCATTTCTTAAAACTCTCACGGTCTTTTCCATGTTCTCACGGTCCTTTTTCTTTTTTTTTCTTTTACGTTACCATGTATTTAACACCGAACGGATTTCTGTCTAAAATTCTTACTAAAGGAATAATTTAGTCAAATGTCATACTCTCTTTCTATATGTTGCGCATTATACTGTATAACAACATTTTTTGTAAATATTTTTGTCCTCTATTTTAGAATTTTTACTTGATAAATAAATTTTTTTTCGTTGTAATTTTTTTTGGTAACACCCAACGTGTGTGTTTTGGACACCAGTATAGATATAAATAGTATTTCTTTCAACCAAGACTCTGTTTGTGACCTTTGACTGCAAAGTTTGGCTATCTGAAATTGAAGAATTCAATTAGGTAACCACTTTCTAATTTTTCATGGACTACAATTATTTTGGTCCTTCTACTTTACCGTTGGTTTTAATTTTATTTATGTAAAATATTTTTTTCATAATAGTCGTTGTATTTTAAAATAAAGAAATAATTTAGTCCTTTTTTAAACTTAAATAATGACGTGACTTTTTTTTTTTAAATGTCAACATGTATTTTAATAACCTGAGTGGGCATTATAAGGGAGAAATTAGTAATTTGACAAATTGTGTAGAATTTTTTTGCGTACAAATTTATTTGGAAAAAAGGAAGCTCAAGCCCTAAGCAATTAATCCAATAAATTGAGAGTTTCGCTGGCATTGAAGAGATCGGAGAAAGAGTTTGAAGCACAACGAAGTATGAAGCGAACAAATAATTGAAGTAAGTACCTCTAAAGAAATCTAGAGTTTCATTATTATTTTTACTAGTGATATACATGATGATAATGGTGATTATTAGTTTGAAAGTGATGTTCCACATTCTGCTAATCTTGCTCTTTGTAATTTTCTATTATGTTGAGTTAGCAAAAGAGTACAATTAAATTTTTAGAAAGTAATCATTCACTAAAAAAGGGTTATTGGGATACTTAATGTAATACATATAAAATTGTGCAGTAATGCTTATTGAATCAATTTTTTTAATTTAGACTTACATTTGTATTACTCTTTATTGAAGAAATAATGATTCTTAATTTACTCTTGTGCATGTAATTTCATGTTTATTGTTTTATTTTTCCGGACATGCATGTTTGTTGTTTATAACATAACATTTTTTATGGGTATTTATCGGTTCTAACGTGGTTATTTTTTCTGGTCATTGGGTGTTAAATAAAGTGAAGTTCTTACTTATTGTTTTGTACAAATACAAATTCTCAAGGAATTTAAAATGGTGCGGGAATCTAAGAAAAAAAATAGCTTTATATGTACATCTTAATTAGAGGGTGTGTGGGAATGTAAAAAATAAAAAATAAAAAATAGCCTCACATATATATACATTTTACAGATTGTGAGCGTGAACGTCAAATAAGAACCTAAACGATGGCTAAGTTGTGAAGGAAAGTGAGTATGAATTTATAAATATATTACTTGAAAAAAATAAATAAAAGTTTGAAACATCGCTTAATAAAAATTATTAAACAAAAATGATAAAAAGACTTGTTTATTCTTACTAAAAAATGCTTATCTATGTTGATCACACTTATTTATATTTTTTTAAAAGTCACGTCATTATCTTTTTTTATAAAAAAAATAATTAAATTGTTCCTCTATCTTAGAGTACAAGAATTATTATGAAAAAAAAATTATATATAAATAAAATTAAAACTAACTATAGAGCACAAGAACCAAAATAATTGTTTAGCCTTTTCATGCTTCAATTTTCACTTTAAGGCGTGGAGAAGATCATTAGTACTTTCCTAATACTTTGATACGGAAAGAGACATTTTGTTTGTTTACTGAGTTTTGTTAATTAATCTTAAGAAAAAGGAATTTTTTTTTTAAAAAAAAAAAAGAAAGAAAAAAGTTTAGAAACTACCACAATAGACTTTCACCACGTATTTGTTGGACTCGTCTACTATTTACTCACCAACTAAAATCCCAATAATGAATTAATTTAGACAAGATATTGGAAGACTTCATAAAGTATTCTATTTTCATGTCAAAAAGTTGTATTCTTATAATGTAAAAACATTTTTGTCAAAAAGAAAATGATTTTATTCTAAATATTTTAATTACCTTTAAAGAAATTTTTGCAGATTACCTTCCTATTGACATACACATACTAAGAAAATCCAAAATGTAGAAACTGTTATAAAATATGACATAAATTTAGTGGATGTCTAAGGTGAGTTCTTTCACCTTCCAATATGATATTTTAGTGAAAATCCTTCACCTTTCAATATGACCCTTGAGCTCCCAAATGTTGATATACATATGTCTATAAATAGAAGCAAGATGAAGAGAATGTAATACACATAAAATTGAATACTCTCTTATTTTCCTTTACTTATTATTGTTCTTATTACTCTATTTATTAAGTATATGGTATGATTATAATTATATAATTTTATTATACTTAGTAAGTTTTATAACACGTTATCAGCACGAATTGCTACTCACTTCCGTCTCGAAGATAATCATATTTGGTTTGAAGAGACGGTATGTTCATCTACTATATATATAAATATATATATATATATATATATATATATATATATATAGTATGCTCTGAACTTATATAAGTTTTAAATTTCTGATATCTTAATGCAGTCTCTCCTCTGCATTTCGGCCCGTCCAGTTTGATGTCGTATTTAAATTTACTTTATTAAGGTTCCTGCTCACTAGAGAAAACTCACTGTAGTATATGCTTATATATGTGTCCAATTTGACCATTTTATCATGGTGACTAAATTATAGATTAATGAGTAAGCCACAATGATGAAAATGGCGATTTATCAATTTCATTCAGGCATTGGGCAACTCAACTAAACATAATCTGAATAACCTCCTTTATTGTTTGACAAATTCCAAATGAATATGCCTATATACTGCTATTCTGCTTATAGAATTTTTGTACTTCTGCTATAGTTTTAACATGTCGTCGTTATGTGACTACTTCTCTCTGTTTTTGTTGTTAATCTTAAAATTCATATAATTATTAATATCCTTGTTTTAAGCAAGAATGAAGGCTTTTACTCTGTTAACGATCTGTGATTCTAAATTCTTAAACATTAATAGCTTAATATTAAATTGCTTCTAACGACATCATAATTTTGTTACTTATATTATATAAAAGCTTATAGTTCTTAGCTTATAGTTCTTTGGTTTTATAAGAATTTGAGGTTTACGTGCCACTGTGAAAGTTTTATAATCATTATAACATTATCATTTCTTATTCTTTACTTTTTTATATTTCTCATGCAAATTTTCAATGGTGATTGGTACATGACGTTGTTATTATAATTATCCAAATTTTTAATGATTTTTTTTTTGATATCTTTATAGTTACAATGACAAACCTTGCCAAACTTGAGTTTGTGGCACTTGATATTACTGGTAAAAATTATTTGTCATGGATCCTCGATGCCGAAATTCATCTAGATGCCATGGGTCTTGGAGACACCATTAAAGATGGTACTGAAACATCTAGTCAAAACAAGGCGAAAGCCATGATTTTCTTACGCCATCATCTTCATGAGGAGTTGAAGTTAGAGTATCTCACAATAAAAGATCCTCTTGTTCTTTGGAAAAATTTGAAAGAAAGATATGACCATCAAAAGACAGTTATTCTACCAAAAGCTCGTTATGAGTGGATACATTTACGATTGCAGGATTTTAAATCAGTAAGTGAATATAATTCTGCAATGTTTAAAATCAGTTCTAAATTGAAATTATGTGGAGATAATATCACTGATGAAGATATGTTAGAAAAAACATTCTCCACTTTTCATGCCTCAAATGTGCTCCTGCAGCAACAATATAGAGAACGAGGTTTTAAGAAATACTCTGAACTGATTTCATGTCTACTTGTGGCTGAACAAAATAATGAACTTTTAATGAAAAATCACGAATCACGACCGACTGGTTCAGCTCCATTCCCTGAAGTGAATGTTACGAGATATAATAATAATAATCGTGGTCGTGGTCGTAGTAGAGGTGGTGGTCGTGGACGTGGCCATGGGCGAGGACGGTTTAATTACCGCAATTATGATGGTCGTAACTTGTCAAATTCTAACAAACCTTCACAGAATGAGGAGAAAAAGGAAAAGGGGAAAAATATACATAACAGAGATACTGATACCAAGAAGGAAGAAAATATCTGTTATCGATGTGGAATGAAAGGACATTGGTCTCGTACCTGTCGTACGGCCAAACATCTTGTTGATTTATATCAGTCCTCATTGAAAGGAAATGGGAAGGACATAGAAATAAATTTTTCTCAGCCACGTCAAGATAATGATGATATTTATTTTGACCCTTTAGATATGACGCACCTTGACGTTGCAGATTTCTTTGAGCAAAATAATGAGAAAGTTGATATTTCTTGTAATGATAATAATTAGTTTAGATTTGTGTCAATCCTTTAAGTGTGTTCCTTTTATGCTATTATATTTCTATGTACTTTATTTTCTTCTTTTCATGTTGGCTTGTTTAATGTAAAAGATTGTGTTATAATAGTATCTTATTATGAACTTATTATATATTTAATTCTTTTTCATGAAGAAAATATGGATTTGCATCATGTTATAAATGAGATCAATATCAATGGTGGTGATATATGCTTACCAGATAGTGCAACGACGCATACCATTCTCAGGCATAAGCAATATTTTTCAAATCTAAGAATGATGAAAGCAAAAGTGAATACAATATCAGGTTCGACAGACTTGATAGAAGGCTCTGGAAGAGCCAATATAATGCTTCTTGTGGAACAAAATTTATTATTAATAATGTTTTGTTCTCTACTAAGTCAAGAAGAAATTTGCTAAGTTTCAAAGATATACGACTTAACGGGTATCATATTGAGACTGCCAATGACAATGGTATAGAATATCTTTACATTGTATCAAATGTCTCTACTGAAAAACAAATATTGGAAAAATTACCCGTTTTATCTTCAGGATTGTATTACACAAATATTAGTACAATTGAAGTCAATGCAATAATGAACCAGAAGTTCAATGAACCAAATAATTTTATTATTTGGCATGATCGGTTGGGCCATCCTGGATCAATAATGATGCGAAGAATTATTGAGAATTCACACGGCCATGCATTGAAGAACCAGAAGATTCTTCAATTTAAGGAATTCACGTATGCTGCTTGTTCTCAAGGCAAATTGATCATTAGACCATCACCAGCTAAAGTTGGGATTGAATCTCCAAGATTTCTAGAACGTATTCAAGGAGATATTTGTGGGCCTATTCACCCACCATGTGGACCATTCAGATATTTTATGGTTTTAATTGATGCATCTACAAGATGGTCACATGTGTGTTTATTATCAACTCGCAACCTGGCGTTTGCGAGATTACTTGCTCAAATTATTAGATTACGAGCACAATTTCCAGATCATATAATCAAGACTATCCGTCTTGACAATGCTGGTGAATTCACATCCCAAGCATTTAATGATTATTGCATGTCACTTGGGATAAACAATGAACATCCTGTTGCCCATGTTCATACTCAGAATGGCCTTGCTGAATCATTTATTAAACGTCTCCAGTTAATTGCAAGACCATTGCTCATGAGAACAAAACTTCCTGTTTCTGTTTGGGGGCATGCTATTTTACATGCAGCAACACTTATACGCATTAGGCCAACTTCATATCACAAACTCTCCCCATTACAATTGGTTCTTGGTTATGAGCCAAATATTTCCCATCTAAGAATATTTGGTTGTGCGGTATATGTTCCAATTTATCCACCACAACGAACAAAGATGGGTCCTCAAAGGAGGCTGGGAATATATATTGGGTTTGAGTCCCCATCGATAATTAAATATCTTGAACCCTTAACAGGTGATTCATTTACGGCACGATTTGCCGACTGTCATTTTGATGAGACTATGTTTCCAGCATTAGGGGGAGAAATTAAACAGCTGGATAAAGATATTACTTGGAATGCATTGTCACTGTTGAATTTTGATCCTCGTACAAAACAATGTGAACAAGAAGTTCAAAAGATACTTCGTTTGCAAGACATAGCAAATCAGCTACCGAATGCATTCACTGACTCAAAAGGAGTAACCAAATCTCATATACCAGCTATAAATGCTCCAGCCCGGATTGAAGTTCCAATAGGACAATCCGCAAAAATTGTAGCAAATGAGTCTAAGGCACGCCAGAAGCGTGGTAGACCAATCGGTTCAAAAGACAAAAATCCTCGAAAAAGGAAAGGAGCAAATAATCAAGTTGGCATTATTGGGGAGGAAAATATTCATGAGGATATAGACATAGCTAATCATAAAACCCCAGAAGAGGTTCAGGTACCTGAAAACAGTAAAAATGATGAGATCTCAATAAGTTATGTCTATACAAAGAAAAGATGGAACCGAAATGAGATAGTTGTTGACAACATTTTTGCATATAATATATCACTTGATATCATTGATGAAAGTGAGGATCTTGAGCCTAAATCTGTCGAAGAATGTAGAAGCAGAAATGATTGGCCAAAATGGAAAGAAGCAATCCAGGCAGAATTAAATTCACTTGCAAAACGTGAAGTTTTTGGACCTGTAGTCCAAACACCTGAAAAAGTAAAGCCAGTTGGATATAAATGGGTATTTGTACGAAAACGAAATGAGAAAAATGAAATCGTAAGATATAAGGCACGACTTGTGGCACAAGGGTTTTCACAAAGACCTGGCATTGATTACAATGAAACATATTCTCCTGTGGTAGATGCAATTATATTTCGGTATCTTATTAGCCTGGCAACTCATGAAAAACTAGATATGTGTCTAATGGATGTTGTTGCTGCCTATTTATATGGGTCAATTGATAATGATGTTTATATGAAAATCCCTGAAGGATTTAAAATGCCTGAAGCATATAATTCAAATCCCCGAGAAGTTTACTCAATCAAGTTGCAAAGGTCCCTATATGGGTTAAAGCAATCAGGACGCATGTGGTATAATCGTCTTAGTGAATATTTATTGAAAGAAGGGTATACTAATGATCCTATATGCCCATGTGTTTTTATAAAGAAGTCAGAATCCGATTTTGTTATTATTGCTATTTTAAATATTATTGGAACTCATGGAGAGATACCAAAGACAGTAAATTATTTAAAGAAAGAATTTGAGATGAAAGATTTGAGAAAAACAAAATTTTGTCTCGGCCTGTAGATCGAGCATTTAGCAGATGGAATTCTCATTCATCAGTCAACTTACACAGAGAAGGTACTTAAAAGATTTTATATGGATATAGCTCATCCATTGAGTACCCCAATGGTTGTTCGATCACTTGATGTGAAAAAGGACCCTTTTAGACCTCGTGAGGATAACGAAGAATTACTTGGTCCTGAAGTACCATACCTCAGTGCAATTGGTGCGCTAATGTATCTTGCTAATAATACACGACCAGATATATCGTTCTCTGTGAATTTGCTAGCAAGATATAGTTCTTCTCCTACCCGGAGATATTGGAATGGAGTTAAACATATTTTTCGTTACCTACGAGGAACTATGGATATGGGCTTATTTTATTCAAATAATGATAATCATGAATTAGTCGGATATGCTGATGCATGATATTTATCTGATCCACATAAAGGTCGATCTCAAACAGGTTATCTCTTTATGTGTGGTAATACTGCTATATCATGGAGATCTACAAAGCAAACATTAGTCGCCACTTCATCTAATCACGCTGAAATAATTGCAATCCATGAAGCAAGCCGAGAATGTGTGTGGTTGAGATCAATGACTCAACATATTCGTGAAACATGTGGTTTATCCTCCGACAAAGGAACCTCAACCATTATATATGAAGATAATGCTGCATGCATAGCTCAATTAAAGGGAGGATACATTAAAGGAGATAGAACGAAGCACATCTCACCGAAATTCTTTTTCACACATGACCTTGATAAGTGTGGTGACATTGATGTTCAACAAATTCGCTCAAAAGATAATCTAGCAGATTTGTTCACCAAAGCATTGCCAGCTACAACATTTGAAAGATTGTGACGTAATATTGGAATGCGGCAACTTAATATCTCAAGGTGATACATTCATGAGGGGGAGCTAATACGCACTGCACTCTTTTTTCCTTAACCAAGTTTTTTTTCCCATTAGATTTTTACTGGTAAGGTTTTTAATGAGGCAGTTCTTAACGCGTATGGTTATACCATAGACATCCAAGGGGGAGTGTTATAAAATATGACATAAATTTAGTGGATGTCTAAGGTGAGTTCTTTCACCTTCCAATATGATATTTTAGTGAAAATCCTTCACCTTCCAATATGACCCTTGAGCTCCCAAATGTTGATATACATATGTCTATAAATAGAAGCAAGATGAAGAGAATGTAATACACATAAAATTGAATACTCTCTTATTTTCTTTTACTTATTATTGTTCTTATTACTCTATTTATTAAGTATATGGTATGATTATAATTATATAATTTTATTATACTTAGTAAGTTTTATAACAGAAACACATTTTTGTTGAAAGTAGGGGACCCTTTTAGCTAGCTCTTTCCTCGATCCATAGTTCTTGGACTCCATGTCTAGACATACAAGAAGAAAATAGAATAATCCCTCAATGGAGTCCAGCTCAGCCCAGCTTAGCCTAGGAGGGAGGGGTATAGGCGGGAGAGGAGATAATTAATTTACTGTCTTTATCGCGCTGATACCTTTTGAACATGACTTCTTTTTTTTTTCATAATCTGTTGTTAATAAGATTAAAATCCTCGATCTTTATATCAATTTAATTGCTCATTGGATTAAAGAAAATACAAAGCTTTTGCATTTAACTTTTGTGGTAAAGTATATGAGGTACAAGATTAAGAGTTGCAATATAATTAAGAGTAAACTCTTTAATTTTTTATTTTTTTAAAAAAAAGAGTAAAGTAAAGGTGATATATTAAGTCCAACCTTATTAATACAAATTAAATTTGCCTTGGATACACCCAGATATGATTTTTTTGGTTATTTTCTAAAATTAAAATATAAGGTCTGAAAATGGATTCTATATCCGGGTCGGGTCAAATTAATATGCTACCAATTCCTGGAGTAAGTAGTAGGCAGATGCTTCATGAATTTTTGCATGTCTTTTCATTTTTAACTATAGGCACAGGACACTCTTTGTGCGTCGTAATTGACTAATGAAAACATAATATTCAACGTAATGATTCTCATCTTAATTTAATGTAAACAAGAGAAAGCATGAAACGTGCCCAAATAATGTAGCTAATACTAATGTTTATAGCTGGTTAGATGTGCATTTTAATCTAATTTATTTTTCTAAAACAAAGTAAGTATAATTTCATGTCACTTTACTTATTTCGTACTAATTTTGCCTTTAAATAAGAGTTTCATTTGAAATATGACTTTTTTTTCTAGTATAATTTTAATTTTTTTTTGAAGATTAGTCAAAAGATTAAGAATTTTATTGATTCACATAATCAAAGACTAAAAGACTGATTGAACCCCAAAGTTTGTAGCATTGTTGAGGTTTGCACCCGAAACTGAAAAAGGTGTTAAAGTACACCCCAAACTTTAATTATACATAGCAAAAGGCACACTTTCTTCAGTTAACCAGTCAAAAATGACTGGTTATGCCTGTAATCTAAATTTTGAAGGGGTAATTTCGGTAAAACATGTTTAAGAAATAAAAAATATATTAAAATAACCCCACTCTCCATCATCTACCGGCTGAGATGATTCTTCACGATCCTCCTTCTCCATTATCAATCTCACCACTCGCAGCCTCTTATACTCCATCGTCGATTTCCCTTCTCTCTCCTCTAAACCTCTCGAAGAACAACACTCGAGAAAGTTCAATTTGGACATGGCTGGTCCTAGGGTTTTGTTCTGCGCTGACTCCGCCGTTGACTTAATGCTGAAATCAAACGCCAATCAGTACATGGAGTTCAAAAACATCGATGGCAAATCAGGCCTAATGCCCCTCTCTGGCACTAAATTTTTGTTAGCTAACACTTGATGGTATCTCTCTGATGCCTCATCGCTAACAAACCTCGCCCTGTCAAATGCTTGAGAAGATTGAGCCATATCACCACAGAGTCTCTTGGGTGCCATTAGTAACCTTTCAATTAGCCTCAACACCCAAAACCAACCACAACCTAAACAGTTTGCTCAGGCAATTCACCAAACACCCGGCGTGCACTGCTTAAAGCAAAATTTGACAGCCTCTGTCTAACCTTGCTCAATTCATAAAATTTTTCTCAAGCAATTCAAATCAACCAACACAGCAGCACATGACAAATCAAACTCAAAGTAATGTCAAACCCAAACTCAATTAACCAAATACTCAGATATTGAAGTGCACGACTAAAAAAATTCTACAATTCCAAGCTATTTAAATACCAAGCCCTATCTTTACCAAATGCAATTCTCAATTGATTCAATGGTACCAAAAATGTAAAAGAAGCCCTATTTATTATACGTGTGGATTGGAACGGATTTGGGGGGGGGGGTTGATTAGAGCTTATTGCGACTTTGAGGGTTTACTTTGTAGCCGCAAAAGAGGGAACCCAGTTGGGATTTGAGGGTTTGCTCTGTAGACCTTGTAAGGGTGGAGATTAATGAAGAAAGAAGAGTTGTTTTCGGCGGGTTGTAAGCGGGGATGTAAGTGATTCCGATGATGGGGTTTGTACTTCCGGCGGCAGTGGCGGTGGTGAGGAGAGAGAAAAAAAGGAGAGAGATTGGAATGGAGATCATTATGTGTTTCTTGAGAGAGAGAGAAACATTGCTTGATTTAATGTGAAAATGGATTTTCTGTGAGGGAAAGTATTGGGAGATGAAAAGAAGATACGGAAAAGACTTAAACACCCCTCCAGATCCACATGTGTGCCTTAGCCGGTCATTTTTGACCGGTTAACTGAAAAAAGTGTGCCTTTTGTTATGTATAATTAAATTTTGGGGTGTACTTCGACACCTTTTTCAGTTTGGGGTGCAAACCTCAACAATGCTACAAACTTTGGGGTGCAAGCTGTCTTTTAGTCCATAATCAAATACAACGAGAGGCAGAATACTAAAAATGAATTTCATCCATCCAAAAAATAGAAACCTAAAAATCAATCGATTGGAATACATGTGTAACCCTATTGCCATCTCTACAAATATCACAACTCAATATACGACAATCCTCAATAATATTATTAAGGTATGGACTCTTTGGCTGAAAAATAGAATCTAATTTGGTACACGGGAATGGAATCTCATAATCTCATTATGGATAATCGGATTTTTAGTAATAAAATAAAATTCTCAATATATTCTCAATCAAAGCTTAATTAATTAGAGATATGTCATAAAAATTATTGAGGAGTCTTTAGTTCTAAGCAGTGGCGGAGCCACGTTTGGGCTGGGTGGGCTATAGCCCCCCTAATTTTTTATTTTTTTTATAGGTATAAGGTAGGGAAAAATATGTAACAAATTTGTGATTAGAAAGGAATATTAGAGGTCAATAAGAAGTGTATACATATATATATAATATAATGTTATTACTTGTAATATTAACAATATTGTAATTAAATACTTGTTTTACATATGCAACCGGCCAAAAAATATAAAATTATCTAAAAAATTTGGCTCGGGGAACTCCCGTTAAATTATTTATAAAATCACAAATTTTTTACCACGCCCACCCAAAAAAAAAATACTGGCTCCGCCCTTGGTTCTAAGTATATATTATTGATGTCTATATCAGACAATATGGCCGTCTATGTAGGATGCTAATTGCAATCATTTTTAATATAACTAATTAGGATTGTTGATTTAATTGCTTGTTTTTTTTTTATTTTGTTTTATATTGTTACTATTTACATTGCTTCTTTCCCTTTTATATATAGTCCTACTAGGTGTCTTTCATGCTTATGAAGGTTATTAATTTGTCCAGTTTTTGAATTTGAAATAGTCCCAACTTTGACCAAATATGACTTCTTTGAAGTTTCTTCTCAACTTTGCCGTCCCATGCAAAACCTCACTTTCCAAAGAAAGTAAGACAACAATTAACAAATCCAAATCATCCCTTAATTAATTATTATACATTTGTTTATATTTAATATTAACATACTCATCAATATATACCTAAGCTTTCTTGTAACTTGTTCATCAAAATTTAATCTATTCATTCTATTACTCTTATAATGGTTGCAAAAAAGAGAAGCAAGAGCACAAAGAAGCAAAGCAAGTTTGTCCGTTATTTGTTGGCACCGGTTAGAGTTCTTAGTAGTGCCCGAGAATTTTACACCAACACATTGTGCGGTTGTGAAGGGGGGATCGGTCAAGGAAGCATGGTGGCGACGGGCTACACCACGCTTCCACAAGTGTCGCCGTTGCCTAGATCTTTTAGTGGCACTAGTTTAGTTAAGGAGGGCAAAGATATTGAGGATTTGAGGCACCTTATTAGAGTGATGACTATGAGGAATATTAGTGCTGGGAATAATTGGGCGGAGGCGGATAGTCGGAGGAGACTGAGGGCCGCCATGGAGGGTGGTGGCAATGGGAGGAGTTATAGTAGTGACGTAGGTTGGATTGGGAGAATCGATGAAGATAGCCCTTGTGAATTTGTGGAAGTTTTTGATGGTAACAAGAATATGTATCCAAGAAGATGCACAAGTTATGCTCTCACTAGTAAGAAGGTTGTTTATTAGTAGAAGTGATACGGAGAAAGTTATTTTTACTTATTTCTTCAATTACAGTTTGAATTATAATTTATATAAGGTGATTTATGTTTTCTCTTGTACGAATTTAAATTTATATCATATTCTGTCTCATCTCATATATTGTTGTTAGGTGAAATTATTTATATTTGTAAATGGACAAAAGATTACCTGACACAAATACCAAAAATGAGATCGATATGAAATGAGAAAATAGTTGAGACAATAGATCTAAATTCTTTACTTGTTGCGCCTACTTAATCTAAAAACTAGGGGTCAATATATAACTTAGATCTCGAATTGGAATACTCCACTTTCTTTAGAAAATATATTCTCGTTAGCTTTTCTATTTTGTTCATTCTCTTTTATACTTCATGTTGAGCTTCGTTGGTCATCTTAAGTCGATTACTTTTTATGAAAATATGAAAATTAAAAGGTGAAAAATACCTTTGAAGTGTTATTGAAAAACTTAGGGCATGTTCAGTCATGACTGATAAGTTGGTCAAAATCAATTTATAAGTTAGTGAAATATTTGGGTGTTCAGTCATGATTTAATTTTTAATTTATAAGCTATTTTTGAGAACTAACAATTTTTTGTTTCTTAAAATATGACTTATAATTTATTTTAAATAAGTAATTTTGACCAAATATAATGACTATTCGACCCTTCATTTTTTTTTTCAAATTACATCTAAATGTCTCTCTTTCCCAAATATTATGAGAAGGGCCAGAAGGCTGCAAAGTTGGTAGACTAAGCAAGTAGTGGGCTAAGATCAAGACTGGGATTCACTTTGGGCTGCATAAAATTGAGCTTGGCCTTTTGCACGCATCTTAAAAAGGATGATAGCTTTACAGAAAGGCGGTAATAATGTACTATAGCTTATTCCAATATCTTTAAATAACAACATTTGGAAATATATATCTTGAAATTAAACGTCAATCTTTTACAAATTTTATTATCTTGGTCTCAATTATTCAAACTAAAGATGATTTACCTTATGTTTTGTGCTCTTTCATCAGTAATTTAGTATATTCTTCAACAAATATTCAGTGTTTTCTTTAGAAAAACCTTTAAATACAAAAATATCCCCTTAAGTATGAAAAATCAAACGAATTAGTCCAATAAATTTAATTTCAAATAATTTAGTCCGTTAAATTTGAACTCAAACAATTTAATCCATTGGACTCAAAAAAAAGGATTTGCTATAGGCAATCATTCCGCGACACTTTTTTCCTATAGGGATATCGTACTTTAATATCATGATGTTTTTTTATATCTCCCTTTGTTCAGGTTCAAATAGTGGGTTACTCCTCCAATCTTATTCAAAAAAAAATTGCTATTATGGAAACAAAGGTGTTCTATTTTTTATAAGATATTTATTATATGTTGGAGTCTTATTATGAGAAGGAATCTTATTTTTGATAAAAGTATTATTTTGAAAGTGTTCTATTTTGAATAGGAAAAGGAGAATTGTGGGTACTTTATAAATAAGATATTATATTTAGTTGTTGAAGTGTAGCACAATCAAAAGTCATGTAGCATCTTAATTAAAAGTTGTGAAAGGATGTGAGTAAGTTTTGTATTTGTGTGAGGGAGAAGGTTTTTGCAACTTTTATATTTCGTGCAAAAAAAGTTATATTGTGGGTGGGAGGATTTTGTAACTTTTAGTCTGTACAAAAAGTTGTGTCGTGATATTGTTGAACTTCAAGTTTTAGTGCGTAAAACTTGAAGGATTATTGTAAGCCCATTATATTGATATAGTGGTAATTCAGAGTTTGGTCTGTGACTTTCCCTTTAAGTGTTTTTCACATTAAATCTTGTGTTGTTTTATCTATCTTTATTTTATTGATTGATTTACGTTGACTTATTCCCAACAAGTGGTATCATGAGTTAGGTTGATTGGATTCAAGGTAGAGGGAATTAATTGATGCATGAGTGTAACAAATAAAAAAAGTGTAAATTGAAGGAGCTGAATTTGAGATTTTGCAATTATGAAGGATTACCGTTACAATCGCTAAATGATGAATATGATGGAAATGCTGATGAAGATTATTGTGGCAGTGTAGATCATGCGGATGATATGGAAAATGCAAATGTTGCAAATGATATAGAAGATGCGGATGACGCAGATGATGCGTATATTACGGATAACGAGGATAATGCAGACAATATGGATAATGCGGATGATAGTGGCGACCACAACAATTGTGACGGTGATGAAGTTGAAGTGTTTGTGAATTCTAGTCGAGGGAAGAATTATTGGGAAACTTCTCAAATCCTATTTAGACATGAAGTTAAAGTACTCGGGGATTCGAGTCTAAGGAGGAATTGTCATGTTACTTTTCGAATCTTATTCAGAAAAAAAATGCTATTATGAAATGAAAGGTGTCCTATTTTGTATAAGATATTTATTATATGCTGGAGTTCTGAGAAGAAATCTTATTTTTGGTAGGAGTATTATTTTGAAAGTGTTCTATTTTGAATAGGAAGAGAATTGTGGGTACTCTATAAATAAGGTATCATGTTCAGTTATTGAAGTGTTGCAAAAGTCATGTAACATATTAAGAGTTGAGAGGGTGTGAGTGAGTTTTGTGTTTGTGTAAAGGAGAGTTTTTGCAACTTTTATATTCCATGCAAAAAATGTTGTATTGTTGATGAAAGGGTTTTGCAGGTTTTAGTTCATGTGAAAAGTTGTGTCGCAGTATTATGAAACCTCAAGTTTTAGAGCGTAAAACTTGGGAGGATTATTATAAGTCCATTATATTGATATAGTGGAGATTCAGAGTTTGGCTTGTAATTTTTTTTAAAGGATTTTTTTATATTAAATCTTGTGTTATTTTAGCTCTCTTTATTTTATTGGTTGATTTGCATGATTTATTCCCAATACAAATTTGGTTACATTAGAAATTCACCATGTCGGTGAATTGATAAACAGCCCACACAATATTTATAAAGGGGCCGGGTTAAGTGCATTATATAGACTCAATTGATCATGATGAAATTTCTCTGATAGAACTCCATGCTATGGTTAATCAACTGGGTTATGTGCCTGAGGTGGGGTGCCGAAATTAAGAAGACGCTCTTTATGTAACATGTTTTGTTAAAAAAAATCAAAATCACAAGTTTATGCTTTTCATGACGTTATAGAATCTTTCGTGAATATATTATATATATATATACATATATATATATATATATATATATACATATATATATATAGGAATGATTTTGTAGCAATTTATAAATTCCTGCCAGACTCAAGAAATTAGAGGAGAGAGGAGAAGAATTTAGAGAGGAGAAAAAGATAAATTGAGAAAAAAGTTATAATTTTATTCATACCAAATTCAATACAAACTTGGACTTATACAATGAGAATGCAAAATGCTGAATAATAATCCAACCCATTGATTTTTAAAAAAACTAATCTTCACCGTTAGATAACTATTCTTATTTTAACTAGGCTAGCCCCCCATGATACGTAACAGATTTGTTTTCAAAATTGCTAGAAGGTTATTGCATGCTATACAAACCATCTTACAAGAATTAGTAATTTATCTCAAAAGAATAAATAATGCTTAGCTAGTCCATATTTACCGAGTTAAATGCATTAAGTTGTGTTAGTTCAAACATAATGGACTAAATTGTTTGAGTTCAGACTTACTGGACTAATTCATCTCTTTTTTCATACTTAAAGGAATATTTTTGAATATAAAGGTTAGAAAAACTAACAATCATTATCTTTTGAATGTGTACCTGATAAATTTCACGACCAATAATGTTTAAAGAAATTTTAAAGTAGTACCAATACAAGTTTCATTAGTTACTATCTCCCTTATAAAATATAAAATTATTTGTCTTAAAATTTACGTACACATGCTCTTATTACCACTAAAGCAATCTACCTAACTTAAAACTCTAACTTCTGCAATTGAAGTCCAGGCCAGTAATGCATTGCCTCGACTTCCACAAGGCATGGGGTACTTGTATTCAATTCTCTACGTAAAAAAAACCTAACTACCTAGCTCATGTGCAATAAATCAGGCCAGATTTAATTGGTTATTTGGGAAAATTTTAATTAATTAAACTATCCACGTGCTTATCCAAATATTATTTTATTTATAGCAATATTTGTGTGGCATAAACAAAATTATATTAAAACTAGGATAGTTAGATAAGAAGGATATATAAAAAATCAGAATACCTTATCCAATGACCAAAGTTATACGGTACATAGAGCAATCAACTAAACACTAAAGAAATTATGTAGCCAATCAATTGCAATTCCATCATCTATCAATTTGAAGATTTTTTTATATAATTATTTAAAATACACAAAAAAGCGCGTGGGGGTTTTGGGTTCTTAATTTAATTGGGGTTGCTTAATTGTTTTCAAGCTAGCACCATCCAAAATAATTTAGTGGTTGAACTTTCTTTGCAATTTGCATTTGTATATAGTTATCCTACCAACAATTATATATTAAAAATTAAAATTTGACAAAGTAAGTATAAGGGGCCTTTTATTATATTTTTTAAATATATAATTAAATAGTCAAATATCTTTTGCAAATTGATAATGATTTTAATTTCTACACGTTGCTGGTTTAATAATATATATTTTGTCTCTTACTCTTCAACTCTATACGAAGAAAAACAACGTGCATAATTAATGAAACTATATATATATATATATATATATATATATATATATATATATATATATATATATATATATATATATTTATATATACGCTTTCGTTTTCTGAGCATTTGACAAGCAATGATCAGTTGGATGCTTTTGCGTGTAATTTTAATTTTCTCTTAATTCTTCTGATCACTACCGATCAAAGTTGTCGGTGAAGACCATGTCTGGCTTTGCCTTAGATCTTCCACTTAATCTTGAAACTTAAAGTTCACTATCTCCATCTGAAAACGCGAGCTCAATATACATATTACACGGCAGTGCAAGTTGTTAGCTTGCAAGGTACTATAAAAATAAGTTACGTACATTTCGTATAAAAATATATATGTTGTCGTGAGTTACAACTTGCTGCAATTTATTTCTATAGTTGCATGTCTATAGACCGGCCAAGATAAGATAATAATATGCACGTTTGTGATGAAATATACATCATCTTCCTCCCTTGAATCATTACTGATGAAACTAGTTCAACCTTCTTCTTTTTTTATTTAAAGTCGGATCATATTAAGATTGATGCAAATTATCAACCAACAAAACTTTGCATCATTAGTCCAAGTCCTGGTGATATTGAAATCAATGCCCAATACATCCTTACTACTTACCAATGTCTACCATTTAACTTGATGCATGGGATTTTTAAAAATATACTCCATTTTGAGAAATTTAATAGTGTCTTCAGGGTTTGTGGCTTAGGTACGTATGGCGAAAAACAAAATCATTAAACACTCACACGCTAAAACAGTCTAAAATGGCTACATTTATCATAAATTAACTTTTTATTAAAAAATTCTGAAATTTATACGGTAGACTCATACTACGATATATTGATTCCTGTTAAATTTTCACAATTTTCTGGATTGTATTCACTGAGTTATAACAGTTTACTTTTAAAATCGCATTTTTTTATAAAAGCCATAACTCCTTCTCAAGATATCGAAAAATTCTCATCTTCGGACAACATCTAGTTAACTTGATATACTAACATACCACAAAAGACCAGAATTTTTAAAGTAACAAAAGTTGTCGAAACAGCCTTCACAAAAACTAGACAGTATGCTCATAAGGTTTTTTTTTTTAAATTTTTTTGTGTTCTTTATTCCTTTGGTTTGATTTATTGATTTCTCTCGATTGATTCTTGTTTATACAAGTTTAAATCATCTCAAACATACATAAACATATTCTTTATACATAGATTTCATAAAACTTGACATCCATACGAAAATCAAAGTATTTTTATAAGAGTTTAAATATATACATTTAGCTAGTTTTCTTCTTTTTCTTTGTTTCATAGTTTTGCTTACTCTATCATGCTCCATGGTTACATACCATTTGAGATATATACAAAACACCTTAACATGATGAGTATTTTTATATTCTCACAAGTAAAGATATCCAAGAATTTTTATGAATTAATTCGCTTGAGTTTTTCTTCATTTCTTGTTTCTTGTTTCTTCTTTCTTTCTTTCTTCTCTTCTATGGCAGCCCTCTCTCTCTCTCTCTATCTTCTGAATATTTGGGGGAGTACGGGTGTATGAGAGAAAGGAGAGAGTTGATCATTGCATTGTATAAGGCTAATTCATAAATTCAGCCTCCCATATCCCATCTCATTTAATGGACCAATCATAGGCTAGTTTAGTGAGGGAAATAAGGAAATGTTTAGACTAAATGAAAAATGTGTTCAGTATTTTCACAAAAAATCAGCATGCTTAGCCATCCATATGGGTTGCTTCTAGAAGAAATTAATTCCCTCTCTTTTTTTATTTACTCATTTGTCCGTTTAATCGCCCATTTGACCATTTTGACTTGTAAAAATCAATTTTTTTGAACATATAGTCGATTCCTATTAATTTTGACATTCTCAATATCATGGGAATATTCGTTTCTTCAAATTCATCTCTGAATTCTGAGTTCGACTTTTTACCGAAAAGTCAACTGTTAACTTTTTGACCAAAAAGTCAACCCCGACACATTTTGTGTTTTCAGTCTATTCTTACTATTTTCGGTATTCCGGACTTAACCGTCCAATTTGCGTCTCCAAATTCTACTCCGAACACAAATTCTAGTTTTCTACCACTATTCTTGTCTTATATGCAATTATTCGCTTCCTTAGTTAGTTCATACTCCCTCCGTCCCGAAATATCTGCTGTTCTAGAGTCCCACACGGATACCAATATGTGTAATAAAAATACTAAAATACCCTTATGTGCTGACTTTAATTTCATTAGAATGGACCACCGTGACACTGACATATTTTCACTCATGTTATTGGAGCGCAGCGGATTCGAGGTGGAAAATACAATCAATACTCATCTATGCGTATTTTAGCAGGAACCATCACCAAAAAGCAAGGACCCTACCATATAATAAATGAAACAGCCAATCAAAAACCAGAAATTTTGGAGAGAGAAATAAACTACGGTTGCCAAAAGGCAAGGACCCCACCATATAATATTGTTATAAAATAATAATAATAATAATAATATAAGTATGATACGGATACATCTAATGCGTTGCCAATTTTTCTCTCTAAACTGCAGTTGTTAGGGTAGAGGGGCAAACTTGAAAAACAAAGGAAAAAATGCATTGAAATCTTGAAAAAAACAGATATTGTGGGACAAAAAATTTCTGCTAAAACAGCAGATAATTCGGGACGGAGGGAGTACTAATTAAATTAATTAGCTTGGACCAACTATTAATTCACATCGATTTGACATAATATTTAATATCTTACCATTATTCATATTACATGTAATTATTGTAATACAAATACAACTATCGTCATTAATTGAATAAAGATAACTAAATAAATTTCTTTATTCAATTAATAAAAACAAATGTTTTAACCCGCTAATTTTCAAATAGTGAATTAATTACTTCATTCCATATTTAATTCATATTTGTTTGGTATAATATAATATATTAAGCCCTTACATAAATATATTTTACATTCATATGTAATATATTTATAATAATGAGTTTAATTAACTCCTCATTTTATTAGAACAAAATACATACATTAATTCATCAATATTAAGTAAGTGAATTAATTAGCTCGTATATGAAATTTAGTTCATAATAATTCTATCACCATCCAAAGCTCAATATTCAAATTATATTATTTAATAATATAATATAATTTAATATCAATTAATTAATATTAATTAATTAATTTTATCTACTTTCTTTAATGATTTAATTAAATAGTAAATCTCTTTTTCTAATATATGTATATATTTCACATTTATATATACGCATTTAGTCCATTACACAAAATCACATATTTCACATTATATGAAATACATATATACATATATGTTCAAATCTACTTCATCCTTAATAAAAAATTTATTTATTAAATTCTTATTTTAAATTTCTGAAATATCTGGGATATTACAGAAGAACTTTGGAGATATGAGAGAGATAATGGATAAGTTGATAGAAAACTTTGATAGAAAACTTTGGAGAGATGAGAGAGAGAGAGAGGTGGATCACATGATCAGGATGGATCATGGTATCGGGATGTTTGGAGTTAGAATTTAATATTAATTCTACTGATGTATTTGTTATCCAAACAATATTTGAATTAGAATTGAGAGTGTCAATTCCAAGTAATTGAATCCACGTTCCCAAACACTGTTTATCTTATATGTTGTGCTCTTTCATTAGTAATTTAGTATCAACAAATATTTAGTGTTTTCTTTCCGTCATGATTTTTTGAATGTGCATGTACCTAATTAATTCCACAACGAATAATGTTTAATGAAGCTTTAAACATAGAACCGATGCAAGTTTAATTAATAACTATCTCTGTTATATAATATAACATTATTTCTTTATATTTAATTAAACATGCTCTTATTACCGCTAAAGCAATCTAGCAAACTCAAAGCTGTAGCTTCTGCAATTAAAGTCCAGGCCAAAATAGCCTTGCCTTCCCTATGGCATGGGGTACTTATATTCCATTCGGCAAAATTAATGATTTTTCCATTGTACTCGGCACGTTTTACTTAATACACCACTAAACTTTTAATTTTTTAAATTACACCATTAAACTAATTAATATTTTCAATTTGGGTTATTCCGTTACAAAAATTGGATGGACGTTAAATCTAGGAATTAAACTCCTAACATGAAAGTATTTTTCCTCTTTTTCATAGTCAATTTTCTATACTCTGCTTTAGAAAAACTCCAAGAAAGTCAATTTTCGACACTCTGTTTTACTTCACCCATAAATATAGGAATTAATCTCCAAGAAAGTCATTTTTCTATACTCTGCTTTAGGAAAACTCCCCGAAACACATCAAATCAAGATATTTGGGTATATTAGTATGAGAAAAAGAGGAAAAATACTTTTATGTTGAGAGTTTAATTCCTAGATTTAAAGTCCATCCAATTTTTGTAACAGAATGACCCAATTTAAAAATATTAATTAGTTTAATGGTGTAATTTAAAAAATTAAAAGTTCAGTGGTGTATTAAGTAAAACGTGCCAAGTATAGTGGGAAAATCATTAATTTTGCCTATTCCATTCTCTTCATAAAAATAAAAAAAATAAAAAAAATAAAAAAACACCTAATTACCTAACTAGCTCATCTATCTATATTATAAAGCCGAAGGCTTTTTTGACAGTTACTTCTGGTGTTAATAATTTATGAAGCTCTGTCACAAAAGAGAATGCCCAATAACTCCAACCATAATATTGATATTACTTATCCAAATACTTAAATTACATCCTTCAAGTGTTCAACTAATTAATATGGGTAAAGTAGTCATTTGAAGAAATTCTTTCCATTTGCATTCGGATGGTTACAATTTTCTCGCTCAAGTCGCTTATCCTAAAATTCAAAGTCTTCTCACGTTCGTAAGGACTGTTACTTTCACCCACGTTTTGTTTCAGTAGTTGTATTTTAATTCAAACTCTCTTCTATCCTATCGTTGCCAAAGAGTTTATGAATTCCTATGTTGGGTAAACAAGGAGAATCTCTACTCTCTAATATATCTCCCTCTTCTTCCTCATCCCGGCCAATGTTGCTGCATACAATATTTCATTTATGCCATTTTGGAGGTTTTAACGGACGGTAAATCAAGTGTTTTCATATATACAAATCCGGTTACCTAGTAAATTTATATAACTTTTCGGTTATAAAAAATATTGTATTAACCATTGCAATAAAAAGGTATAAAACTTATCAATGCAATTTTTAATTTATGTACCCAATACAATAATAAACTATATGAACTTCACCATAACCGAATCTCATATATACCATGTTTTTTCTGTTTTTTTTATATCTTTATTTTTAACAAATTGGTTGGTATTGTACATTATTTATGTTCTTGCATTGTTTGTCTCCTATTTTTTCAATTATGTTGTCACCTTACAAATATCAAGTACAAAAATTGTAATTTTGGGAGGCAAATCAGACCCACATTGAAAATTTTAATGACCCAAGCAATCTGTCGTGAAGTAACTGTCTATTTGTATTTTAATATTTACCATTTGTTCATCATAGACCATAGTTTAGTTTTAAGGTAATTTTTTGTTTGAATTTTCTTCCTGAAGTGTTCAAGAAGTGTAGCAAAAATAATTTGCTAATTCATTTCTTTTGTAAATAGGATTGTAATTGCTCACGCATCGCGTGTACCATGGTGTGTAATAAATCAGGCCACATTTAATTGGTTATTTGTGTACGTAAATTTCTAGTTAATTAAACTATCCACTTATCCAACTATTATTTTATTTATAGCAATATTTGTGTGGAATAAACAAAATTATATTAAAACTAGGATAGTTCGACTGTGAAGAAGGATAAAAATTCAGAATACCTTATACAAGGACCAAAGTTATACGGTCCATAGAGCAATCGATTATATACATGCAATGTAAGTAATTTCAGAATACCTTATCCAAGGACCAAAGTTATACGGTCCATAGAGCAATAAATTATATACATGCAATGTAAGTAATTTCAGAATACCTTATCCAAGGACCAAAGTTATACGGTCCATAGAGCAATCAATTATATACATGGAATGTAAGTAATAAAAAACACTAAAAAATTATGTAGCTAACCAATTGCAATCCCATCATCTGTCGAATTGAAGATTTTTAATATGATATTTTAAAATACACATGGAAGCGTGTGGGGGTTTGGGTTCTTAATTAATATGGGGTTGCGTAATTGATTTCAAGCATATATATCCAAAATAATTTAATTAGTGGCTGAACTTTCTTTGCAACTTGCATTTTTTTTAAAGTCTCACTTTTAAAAAAAAATAAAATTTCATAATCAAGTACTTACAATTTACATTTGTATATAGTTATAAGTTATCATACCAGCAATTATATATTAAAAATTAAAATTTGACAAAGTAAGTATAAGGGGGCTTTTATTATTATTTTTAAATATATAATTAAATAGTCAAATATCGCTTTAGGTTTCAAGTTCAATTCTCACTAAATGAATTTATTTTTTTCGTTATGAAAAGTTTATTTTCTCTTTATATGAAGTTTATGTGTGAGTTTATTTATTCCTCTTTTAGTGAAGTTTGATTGATTCTTAATATTATAATAATGTAATTAATTATGAATTATATTGTGTTCCTTAAGAAATGAATTTTAAAAAAAAAAGAAAAAAGAAGAAGTCAAATATCGTTTGCAAATCGATAATGATTTTAATTTCTACAAACAAATTGCTGATTTAATTTTGTCTCTTACTCTTCAGCTCTATACGAAGAAAAACAAAGGTGCATAATTAATGAAACTTATTTCTGTATACTCCCTTTCGTTTTCTGAGCATTTGACAAGCAATCAGTTGGATGCTTTTGCGTGTAACTTTAATTTTCTGATCACCACCAAGTACCAATCAAAGTTGACGGTGCAAGGGGAAAATTTTGTACATCATGGTTTAGCTGTTTTAGACAGTGTTTGATAAAATTAAGTAATTAAGGTCTAAATAGTTTATACATTATAATAAATTAAATTATCTGAATGAAATAACATTTTAATTTAAAAAACTGTTTGATAACTAAAAAGTATAAAACATCTAAATGACACTATTTTACCATTTTAACCTCTGAATTATTTAAAAAATTTATTTGAATGATGTTAAAATTTGAAATTGAAATAGTACAATATTTATTGAAGGTATTTTTGTCCATAAATTTTAAATAAACTATTAAGAAACAGCTCTTAATAGTTAAAATTTAAGTTTATGTCTTAACGATTAAGAGACAATCAATATCTCTAAGTATTTTAAAATAACAAAAGTGTCCCTGTTGACCGAAAAACTCAATTTTTCACCGAAAACTGTCACGTGTCAGGAGAGAGTAGAGAGGAGAGAGAAAATAATCAAAACAAAATATTTCTTCTTTATCAAATTTGAAGAGAGAGAGAGAGAAAGAGAAAGAATAGAGAGAAATTTGATAAAGAAGAAATATTTTGTTTTGATTATTTTCTCTCTCCTCTCTCCTCTCTCTTGACACGTGATAATTTTCGGTAAAAAGTTGGGTTTTTCGGCCAAAAGGGACACTTTTGTTGTTTTAAAATACTTAGAGGTATTGATTGCATATTCCCAAACTTTGAGTATCAAATTGATTTTCATCTAAACTTGGGGGAACAATTTTGTCGTTAATTTAGATATTCAACGACTCAAAGAGTAAAAAAAAAATTACTACTACTCTTAATAGCGGTTAGAGAATTTTTTTTTTTTGCTGCTACTAAGAGTTAAGGTCAGGAGAAATATCTAAAACACCCCCATTTTATATAGTTAAATTTAAATAGTTTAAATATATAAAATATTTGTATAAATATTTTCTTAAGTAATTAAATTTAACATTGCGAAATATATATATATATATATATATATATATATTTATTTTTATAAATAATTTTTTAATTAATAAAATTTAAAATTGTCAATTATATTCAATGTATTTATTTGTATGAATAATTTCTTAAGTAATAAAATTTTAGATTGTGAACTATATTTTATGTATATATTTTTATAAAATATTTGTATAAATAATTTCTTGTGTAGTATAATTTAAAATTGTCAATTATTGTGATAATTTAAAATTTAAACTTCATATTGTAATACAACTTGGAATTATCTTACAAATTACTACATTGAAACTATTTAAATCTAATTAAGGTGAGATATTTTCGACATTTCTCCTAACATTAACTCTTAGTAGAGGCAAAAAAAAAATCTCTAGCCACTTGGTAGCGGCCAACAACAAAAAATAAAAAATTATCTAGCCGCAATTAAGAGTCGCGACCAGTATAAAATTTTTTTTTTTTAGGGTGTTGGATCTTTGAATTAACGGTGTAAAATCTGTTTGTTGGAATAGTGTCCATAACAATCGTTAGCTATGGATTACTATATATATATATAATGAAAAGTAAAAGTAAAAAAAATAGAGTAAAAAAGTTTTAAATTTATCTTTAGTGACTCCATAAGATTATATAAAATAGTAAATATTTTTTTAAATATTAATGGATCCTACTAAATGATACATTTATCTTTCACTTTATATATTTTATCTCATCCTTTTGAGAATAAAAAAAATTATATTTTTGATCATCTTTTAGAAGACAAGGGGTATATATTCATTCAACTATTCTTTATCTAGTTGTAAAGCATGCTCAAGTTTATTAATATTTCTTTTGGTTTGACTGTTACACAACAACAATAATAATAAGGTTCTCATTCGAAATTAATTTATCTAAAAATTATGATATAATAATATTCCCACTATACTACAAAAAAAGTCCATTTGTTAATGTTTTTTTCTTATTTCACAAAGTGAGTTCACTTTTATGAATAATAATATAAAATAATAAATATCCTAAAGTTTAAAAAAGAAAATGTATGTATAATTTAACGCGCACAAAATTTCTTCTGATTACTACTAATTAATCAGCTAAACCCATGATGAAAAGATTCTTTTAACACATTTTAAGATAATAAAAGCTGCTTAAACTAAAAGCCACAATTTTTTTCAAGGAGTACATCTGTTCTATCATGTAGTTCACAAGTTGTTTATTAAATATAGAAAGGGCTTAACTCGACAAATCAATCAATCATTAAGCATATTTTGACCATCCGCGGGCATCTAGCTATCAAGGGAGATGATTCAATTTACGTAGTTTTCTCTCTTTCTCTCTACAAAAAATTCAAGTTTTTATATTTTTAGATATGAGAAGAATTTCTAATTTACATTAAAAAACTCTCTTTTAAGTTTTTTTTTACGTTTTTTCATTTAATTGTTCTTATTTTCTCTTTTTATGGAATTTTATTTCTCGTAATTTGAATTTTTTTTTCTCTTCTTCTAGTTTAAAATTTTCTCATTTTACGGAGCTTTATTTTTTTATGATCTTTCTGTGGAGGAAATTTAATTAACATTAATCGGTGAAAATAGATTTATTCAGATTTGAATATGGGATTATCATGATGGCCTCTTTTCATTGCTCATGTTGAAGAACTGCACAAGTCTTTATATTTTTATTTATTTTTTAAAAATATATATATTCTCGAGTTTTAAGTTTTAAATTCAATTTGAGATAAAAAAAATATGGCTTTGACTCTAATATTTTATATTATTCGATTCACTTATTAATGAGAATTATTTTTTATTCGTTGACATCTTTTAAAATTTGTTTATTGTAAGTTGCAGTCGAATTAATTAAAATACCATGTGTGCAAACTCAAACTCCACCTTAACATAACAAGTTGCCTGGGTACGCAATCAATTTCCATTTTTCTTGGATCTTTCATTTAATCTTGAAACTTAAAGTTCACTATCTCCGTCTGAAAACGTGAGCTATATACTACCCGTTTTCTTAATATACGAGGTTTTAAAGTTTTTATTTGTTCTTAATTATTTGACGTTTGTTATAATCTAAGAAAATTGATTATAATTTTTTTAAAATTACTCCTCATGGGAAAATATGTAAAAGAAAGTATGAAATAATTATGATAAAATAAGATTAAGAGTATTATAGACAATTGATACTATACTTAATGTTATACAATTATTATCTTAATTCTTGTACCCAAATTTAAAACGTCTTATATTAAGGGACGAAGGGAGTATGATAATCATAACTGTATAACTGAGTTAACAGCTATCATTCTTCTAAGGACATTTATATACTTTCACTTTATATTGATAGCTGTAATATTCAGCTTGGTTGTCAAGCTACCGTAGCATTATAAAGATAATGTTATTTTTATAACAGATCTCAATTATTTTTTTCGGATCAAACAATAAGAAACAGTAAAAAGGATATTCATTACGCAATTTAATATGAGAGATTCTACAGTCTATTACTACAGATTAAATAATGTCTAAAATACCTATGTTAATATGTAATTTAATACTTTTAAATCTCATCTATTTCGCGACAAACCATGACTATGATACAATAAATAAAGATCCACTTATAATGGGAACGTGTTTTCATGAATAGGAAAGTCTAATTAGAAGTATATTTTGTACGGTGAAATTAAAAAGTCTAACTATATTCCTTACCAAACTTATTAGGTGAATTTAAAAAGTCCAACTATATTCCTTACCAAACTTATTAGATACTCGCATAACACAATATGTAGATGTACCATTTTTTTGATTGGGCTTGTTCAGATTTTATTGTTGATAGTAGAATAATTTTCATTACCTAATATGAACCTGCTCAAACCTGATTGTAATTTTGAAATTTTAATTGATATTGAAAATCGAAGGTAATTTCTTCAAAAAGTAATTCAGCATAGTGATTTTTTAATGATTCATCCTAGTAAATTTTTAATAATTTTTAAATTTAGGAGGATTTGAAAACTGTTTGTTTGATTTAATTTGTTTTGGCATGACTCATCTCATGATAGCCAAATATACCCAATAATACATCCTCTTTAATGTATTGCCCACTAACTTTTTTTATCAATCAAATTATTATTTGCTACCCACTAACTTTTTTATCAATCAAATTATTATTTGCTTTGGGAAAAAAAATGTCTACGAGCTGTCAGCGCATAATGACACAAATTCCTACATTCAATAATTGTTACATTCAATAACCTTTTCACACACACACACACACACACACACATATATATATATATATATATATATATATCTTTTTCTTTTTAAAGAGAATCCTTATCTACATTCTCTTTTATTGTATGTCACAACCCTCTAACCCTAAAGAGTCCCCTTGCCCCTTGGGGTTCATTTCTTTTTAAAAACTATGTTCATTTGCACTTATATTGCATGATATTGTAATTATATTTATTTATGTTTGTCTAATACCTATAAATATTTTTTATCCTGATATTGTTTCTAAGATAGAAGTATATTTTGTACAGTGAAATTGAAAAGTCCAACTATATTACTTACCAAACTTGTTAGGTACTTGCACAATAAACGTGTATGTGCTGTTGTTTTGTCGTCTGGCAAGGTTTATTTTACATATCTAAGCCTTTACGCTCGTTTTTATGCTATTTTCAATGTCCGCAAAAACAATTCAATTTTTTTATGCAATAAAATTGTTTATTAAAAAAAGAAAAGTTTTATGCCATATATATATATAGAGGAACTCGATGCATACCACCAGTCATACTCAACCTTATATATTTATATATATATATATATATATATATATATATATATTTTTTTTTTTTTTCTGTTCTTCATAGAGGATCTTCATCCAGTATCCTCTTTTATTGTATGTCAAAGACAAAAACCCTTTAACCCTAAAGATCGAGACCCCTTGAGGTTCCATTTACATTGATTAATTGAATAACCTAAGTTGAAATATTTATTGATATTGTTACAAGAAAGGAAAACTGAACCAAAAATTCTCTTTCTTCATTATCAATCGAATAAAATATATATACTTCAATATATACTTACAAGTTATGTTTGTTTGGAGTTATATATATTACATGATATTAGAGTATTTATATTTGTCTAATATCTACAAATATATGATTTTTTTAATCCTGAAATTAGTTCTAAGATGACAATCTTATTAGTTGTATTTTTACTTCTAAGATTATTTGATACTTAAAAAATGGGATTACATACTCCCCCATAAATGACGTTAGAATTATATATATAAAAAAAATATAGTAAGTTTTTTAAAAATTGTGAAGCATATTTAATCATTGGCTGAATGGCACTTATGACCCTCTAAGTTGCCACCCACTTTCAATGTCGTCCCTAAAGTAAATTTTTCGTCAATTGGGTCCTTAAAGTGCCATTTTTTTGCGTTTCCGTTCCTTTTGCCTGATTTAACCCAAACCCGACCCATTTTGACCAAATTTGGACACAATCCGACCCAGTTTGACCCGACCCAGTTTTACTAACTATTTTTTAATAAAAAAAAACTAAAAAAGTTTTAAAATTATTTTAAAAATAATTATTGTTTCAAAATTCTTTTAAAAATAATATTTTATTTTAAAATATTAAAAATAATTATTATATGAACCTTTTTTTAAAATTATTATTATTTTAAAAATAATATTTTATTTTAAAATATTAAAAATAATGAATAATTAAACAAGATAAATTTCTTTAATTATACTTTTAATATTTTAAAATAAAATATTATTTTTAGAATAATTTTAAAATAATAATTTTTTTTTATATTTTAAAATAAAATATTATTTTTAGAAAGTTTTAAAAATAATTATTATTTTTAAGAAAAGAAATTAGAAACTTTTATTTTTTTCAAAAATGAGTAAAATTTCATAAAATATAGATTCAAAAAAATTAAAGGTTAAATTTTTTTAATTCTTAATTATTTTTATGAAAATTTACACATCTTTTAAAAAATAAATATTTCTAGTTTTTGTTTTATGAAAATAAATTTTTTTTATTTACTTTTTTTGAATCTATATTTTATGAAACTTTACTCATTTGTAAAAAAAATTAAAAAGTTCTATTTTTTCTGAAAATAAAGTTTAATTTTTTGTTTTAGTTTTTTGAATCTATATTTTATGTAACTTTACTCATTTTTTTAAAAAAATGATAAATTTTCTAAATTGTTTTCCTGAAAATAATAATAATTTTTTAAACTTTTTAATTTTTATTAAAAAAAAATTGAATCAATTTTTTATTTATCTTTTACTATTTTTTGTATTTTACATAAAAAATTTAAATATATTTAAATAATAATTTTAAAAACTTTACTCATTTTTGAACGTATATTATTTAAATATACGTTCAACAAGAAGTTTACTCATTTTTGAACGTATATTTTTTTGAATCTATATTTTATGAAATTTTACTCATTTTTGAAAAAAATAAAAGTTTCTAATTTCTTTTCTTAAAAATAATAATTATTTTTAAAACTTTCTAAAAATAATATTTTATTTTAAAATATAAAAAATAATTATTATTTTAAAATTATTCTAAAAATAATATTTTATTTTAAAATATTAAAAGTATAATTAAAGAAATTTATCTTGTTTAATTATTCATTATTTTTAATATTTTAAAATAAATATTATTTTTAAAATAATAATAATTAAAAAAAAGTTCAAATAATAATTATTTTTAATATTTTAAAATAAAATATTATTTTTAAAAGAATTTTGAAACAATAATTATTTTTAAAATAATTTTAAAATTTTTTAGTTTTTTTTTTATAAAAAAAATAGTTAGTAAAATTGGGTCGGGTCAAACTGGGTCGGATTGTGTCCAAATTTGGTCAAAATGGGTCGGGTTTGGGTCAAATCACGCAAAAGGAACGGAAACGCAAAAAAATAGCACTTTAAGGACCCAATTGACAAAAAATGTACTTTAGGGACGACATTGAAAGTGAGTGACAACTTGAAGGGTCATAAGTGTCATTCAGCCTTTAATCATTAGTACTTCTCCTCCTAAATTCTCATTTTTATTGTGGAATCCTAGCTAGCTGCCATGTCTTTCAATGTTCGTGCTGTTCACTTGGCCCCTATATAAAAATTCTTGGACCACGATCTCTTTCATTGTGTTTTTTTTTATCAATTTTTATCCCTAAATTGTAATTGGACGTCTAGTGACACATAGTGATTTAGTACGGCAACAAGACAATTTTTCTATTAAACATATTAGTATTAGGTACAATTATGAGTATTAGGTACAATTATGATTTAGTACGGCAACAAGACAATTTTTCTATTAAACATATTAGTATGACTTATTTTGTTTTCCTGTTAATAAACGTGTACGAAAGGGCATTGAATGGAAGGTAAAAAGAAGCCTGTCCGAAACCCTCGCTAACTGTAATAGGTATTACTTTCTGTCGTTTGTATCTGTCAACAACTTTTTCTTTCTTATGTTCTACCCACAGTACCAACTAAATAAAATATTACTGCCTTTGTTTGAAAATAAAAAATATAATTTAATTTTTAAAGTTAAACGACGATATATTAAATTTTAAAATTAATATAATTTATAAAAATTTAAAATAAAATAAAATGTGTGATTAATAATTTTTATTATATACTATATAATTATAATAATTGTATCAATTAAAATTAAAAAAAATTATATTAATTTAAAATTTAATATGTTATCGTTTGATCTTAAAAATTATATTAATTTAAAATTTAATAGGTAATAAAGATAATTTAGGGTCGGTGGCGCAGACGTGTATATATCACATGCATTAAATGATTTTATATACTTAGTCGTCTGAGAGTTCTGAAAAAAGTTGAAAGTTTACAAAAAGGCGGCTTTGTCACCCCCTATATATATAATTACTGAAGACAGATAGGGTGCAAGAAAAAAAAAAAAATTCAAACTGAAGAAAAACTTTGCGGATATCATTGAGAAGCAACATAAATTAGTTTCTCATGGCGGAAACGTTTCTACTGTCTATTCTTCCTCTTCTTCTGGTTCTTTCCATTTCCAACATCGGTACGGTTTATTCACAGTCCATCATCAGAACCCTACCCGGATTTCGTGGCGATCTTCCTTTCAAACTTGAAACTGGGTAATTAATTTTGTTTAGTTTCTTCCTTGTTTAATTTCCGATAAGTCAGGGAAACGAGTTACTTATAAATTACTTAACTTGCCAATTAAGTAGAATGATGCTTAATTTCTTGGGTGTTAATTAGTTACACTGGGATCGGAGAGAAAGAAGATGTGCAATTATTCTACTACTTTGTAGAGTCTGAAAGGAACCCTAAAGATGATCCCCTGGTGATTTGGCTCGCCGGTGGTCCGGGTTGTTCTTCTCTTCGTGCATTTTTCTATGAAATCGGTAAATTTTCTCTTACTTTACCATTCATTTCTTAATTTACATGTCGGTGCAGAGGAGATATATATATATATATATATATATATATTAATTATTATGATAGACAAAATGTAAATAAAGACTGCATTGTTATAAGAATAAATAATAACATAGGACAATTAAATGGAAGAAAAAGTGCATTTGGATATTATTTGGGTCCAAACAATTTTTATGACCATTTACTTTTCTTACCTAATCCCAAATGGCTTGAATATTTACATGTAGGACCATTTAGTTTTGACTATGAAAGTTCCCGCGGGAAGAAAGTACCAGTATTGGAGTTGAATCCATACTCATGGACAAAGGTTTAAACTATACCCCTACTTGTAATTATTATATAATAAATTCATGCAAGTAAGGGAAAAAAAAGTATTTCTATTAATATTAGGAAAAAAAATATAATTTATTTAATTATTCTGTAGGTGGCCAACGTAATATTTTTGGATACTCCTGTGGGAGCTGGATTTTCTTATGCAAAAACTTCGGAAGCTTACAAAACCAGTGACACGTTATCATCAAAGCACGTTTATAATTTTTTGAGGAAGGTATTTTGCAAGAACATATATATCTTCCATTCTTATGATATGGAAATTAGTTATTGTGGAAATAAATTGATTTGTTTTGACCTTTGTGATGCAGTGGCTTAAAGATCATCCCAAATTTATAAGTAATCCACTATACGTTGTTGGTGTATCCTATTCTGGCATAGTTGTCCCAATTATCACTCAAGAGATATACAACGGTATTGGCTTCAACATATATTTGATATTTTCACATAATTCTTCTTATACGAGAGTGAGATAGGTCCCACCTTCATGTGAGAGGAGACTATGTGAAAATAACAATTACAGTTGTAGAAATATCAATTCCTAAAGATAATTATTTATGTATTTTATTTCATTAGTTTGATTAACATTAAATAGGCAAGTATTTTGTATTTGTATTTTTGAATTATATGATTATATATAATTTCCAAAATATCGTATCACTACCCCTCTTTGTCCTTTGTTTTTTTTTTCTTTTTTGGACTAGCAAAATGTCATAATAATATTTATGTTGAAATTGAATTATAAGTGTTGCTGATTTTTTTTTATTTTTTATTTTTTTGCTTTTAAAAATAAAGAAAATAATTTTTTACGCTAAATATATATTTGTCTTGACAATAATAATTGCTATAGCATTATTGACACCCCCCCCCCCCCCCCCCAAATTCCCAATCACATATGAAGTGGTACACGTAGTTGATCATATGCTAAATTTTCATTTTTTTCCTCATGTCCAAAAAATAAAAAATAAAAAGAATCTAAATTTTCATGTTAGTTACTGTTAGTTCTTACATTTACCCCTTTGTTTTAACCTTTGCAGGTAATGAAGCTGGAAATGAACCACAAATTAATATTAAAGTACGTACTTCCAATTTTATTTTATCTATTAATTTTGGTGCATGCTTTGGAGGTATATACTTATATGACTGGCATATACGATGATGTTTTTGAATTGACTTCAGGGATACATGATTGGCAATCCTCTAACAGATAGAAATATTGACTTCAACTCAAGGATTCCATATGCTAATCGCTTTGCACTTCTATCTGATAAACTCTATGAGGTAGTTTAGTTATTTTATTTGCTCAAGTTATTCAAGTTTGCAATAATACACAACCAAATTCTACTAAGTTTTGTAATTTTTATTGAATTTCAGTCAACAAAAAGAAATTGTCAAGGTGACTACATAAACGTGAGTCCTAACAATGGATTATGCACAAATGATCTTAATGAAGTCGACGAGGTGCATGACCAGAACTCTATTTTATATTCGTTTAATTCCTGTAATTTACCATTGAAAATATATGATACTCTTTTTTTTTGAAATACAGACATTACAATATATGTCATGACATTATAATATCGTCTTAATTATTCTCGAAAACATATATAAATACATAATCGGTGTACATAATTTTCCATTTGTAGTGCCTCAAGTATATATATGGATATCAAATATTAGAACCTAGTTGTGGTTTAGTCGTGAGCGGAACAGCAGGCTTCAGGCGATCCGACGGAAGATATCCCAAAAAGAATAATATTCCGATTAATCCCTTGCGATTTCCTAGACTTCATCACCCGCGATGTCGAGTAATATTTCTCTCTTTGAGTACCACTTAATTAATTTGAAGTACAAAAATGAATTCTTTCTTATTAATTATATTCTTTTTACATTTTTTTTTTGTTTCATATATAAATAGGGGGAAACTTATGATTACTATTCCATATGGGCAAATGATGAAGCTGTCCAAATAGCTCTTCACATCCGTGAGGTATATATGTTTTGCCCTTCACCATCCACATAATTCAAAATTATATGTTTGATATTAATTATTTAATATTTACTTAATTTGTGAGCACGTGCAGGGAACAATAAAAGTGTGGGAAGCATGCAACACAGATCACTATTTGGTTGGGAAGAATGACACTGACACTTACTCATATGATGTCTCTAGTTCTGTTGCTTACCATCGAAATTTAACTGATAAAAGTTGTAGAGCTCTAATATTTAGGTATATTTTTTTAATGCAAATTATTTTTCGATTTTCCTATAAACCGATCTTTTATATATATATATTGATTTTTTGACATGAAAATTTTGATTTTGCATGTTATAGTGGCGATCATGACATGGTTATTCCTTATTTGGGAACTGAGAAGTGGATACAATCTCTTGATTTAACAGCTGAAAGTAATTGGGCTCCGTGGTTTGTCGAATATGAAGTAGCAGGGTTGGTCCCTAGATAACATTTGAATTGTCATTTTGAGCAATTTTAAACTGTTACAAACTAAAAACAATGCTAAATGATAGAATAATATTTTTATTATTTTTATTTTTAATTTGTTTTTGTAGATATGAGATGACGTTTTCACATAATGACTACTCGTTGACATTTGCAACTGTTAAGGTGAGATTCTTCTCTCAAAGTAGGAATACGTACATTTAGATCACAATGAAAATTATAGATATCAAATTTGCAGTAAGATTTGGAATTAGAATTGACTATCAAATTTTAACTGAATCTCAATTTTATGAATTGTTCAATTTAATCTAATTTTTGTAACTTGAAATTGAGTTGACAACCAACTTATACTCCTCCTCTTATATGCCTTAATTATATAGGGTGCTGGTCACGCTGCTCCTGAATTCAAGCCTGAAGAATGTCTAGCTATGGTTGATAGGTGGTTTGGTCATTATCCCCTTTGATTTGATTCATGAAGCTCCAATTAAAATTTTTAATTAATTATTTAATTAGTTAGCTTCTTGAGTGACAACGGGGAATGTGGCGCAACTCATGACATTGTCTGATCGATCACCTTGAAAAATTATTTATGATGTATACTTTTAATTTGCGTCATGGTAAAGAATAAGAACAATATTTGATTGCAACTATGTATTCTTTATTTTATTTTTTTGTCATTCTTTGTAAGTATAATTGATTGTGAAATAAATAAAAGTAAATATGGTATTGATATTTGATTGATCTACCGTTGCGGAATTTGTATACATGTTCAGTGGCGGAGTTGGTATTCTTTATTCTTATTTTTGGTCATTTTTTGATACTTACAAAGTGTTGATCTTTAATATTTTTTAATTTTAAAAATATACTTGAAATGAACTATTAACATCTAATGAATTTTTTGAGACATTATAGTAGAAAATAGATATACAAACATACGAACTAGGTAATTTCTTGTGTTAGAAAAAAGGAATGCACAATATTTTTATTGGTATTATAAAATAATATGTTGATCTATGAGTTTTATGTCCCTGATATTTTAAAAAAGGAATGCACAATATTTTTATTTTACATTGCCTATTATACTTTAATGCACATCCTTACCTAAGAAAGAATTATTGTCCTTTATGATTGTTCTTGTGAGGATTTACTAAACCGATGGAGTGCTGTCATTCCTCTTCTATTATTTAATATCTTCTTGCAGCACATCATTTTCTCTTTCCCTTGCCCATTCCTATTGACAGAGCTAAATGATTCTCACGAATTATTCCTACCCACTCTCTGTTGTCCAGTATGGCAACCTACATGGATCCTTCTATCCAACTAAGAATTGTTCAACCGCTTTTTGCAGGGAATGGTCAGAACCGTGAAAATGTTATTCTTTTCCATTGATTACCATTTAATAGTAGCACTTCCTTTTGTCAATACATTTGCCCATACTTTCTGACTTGGGTAAATTATTCTGAATAATTATTCCTGCATGCTCTTTCTGGTCTAACATGATAATCTGCAGGAACCTTTCTTTTTCTCCAACGTGGTTTGGTTCTCCAACGTTATGATTTTCCTTCCTAGCCGTCGAACTTTATATATATATATATGTATATATATGTATATATATATATGTATATATCTGCCAAAAAGAAAAGAGAGAGTACTGGAGAGTTTTTGAAAAAAAATTCACAGTGAGCAAAACTTTGAAAGCTTCCTCGGATAATTCATTGTGAGCAGAGAAAGAAAAAGAGAGTGAACTTCAGAGAAAAAGCTTACACTTAATATCACTCTTAGATTGAGAGCCTATAACAGATTTATATATATTGTAATCTTATTTATTCTTGATTATCACTTGTTTACAAGCATGTGTGGTTTGTGTGCGATCCATTGGTGGATAATACTGTACAAACGAAGCTCAAGGTTGCAGTGGTGCAAAGGGGACGATTATGTCCGAACCATTTCAGAGCTATTTGTACAGGGAGTTATTTGTAACTGCTTGAATATCATTTTAATAAATTGAGTCTCCAATACCAATTGGTATTGGACGTGGATTAGGCCACTAACTTAGAGAGTAGGGGCCAAACCACGTAAAAAATCTATGTGTTCATATCTTGCTAATTATCTTTTGTGGTTAATTATTATTGCTCTACATCATTATTAAAACTGCCCAGTCATACTCTCAACTAACAAAGTATTGCATAACAGGACTTAAACAATCATCTAAGAAGACAGTCACATGTCTGGATAGTATCAGTTGCAGAAAAAATTAAAAGAAGTTATTGTTAATCAACTTAATAACATACACCTATTCAACCTCCCTTCTAGGTGTGCACACACGAAATTTCATTTGGATCAAAGTTTGGCTCTACTAATATTTGTCTTTGCAGACTGTAAGGTAAGATTCTATGGTACACCTTAATTTTCAAATAGGACAGTCCACTAGCAGACCACCATTGTTGTTGGGCAGTGAAAACTTCAACTTCTGAAAATTCAGAATGAAGATATATCTTAACAGTAATCCATGGGAATGGTGAGTGGTTGACAATGGACCCGTCATTCCAAGACATGATGATGGCAGATCAAAAATACTTATGGAGATGGATGCTAATGAATCATCGAAAGAAACGTCTAAGGAACGGGTATTTCTTTCGCTGTATTTTGTTGCAATACAGCGAAAGAAATTTGGAATACTATCATCATGAGTCATGAAGGAACGTCTAAGGTTAAAGAGGTGAAACTAAGCATGTTGATGCAAGAGTATGAACTGTTCAAACTAGAGAAAAATGAGACGATCAAAGAAGCTCAATCAAGGTTTTTTACTCTAATGAATTCTCTCAATATGCTTGGAAGGAAAATTGATCAAAGAGAAATCAACAGAAAGCTGTTAAGAGTTATGCCCAAACGGTTCGCTCCAAAAGTTACCGCTCTTCAAGACTCATCAACAATTAGTACCATGGAGACACTTACATTATTTGAAAAGCTTGAAGAGTTTGAGAATCAGCTAAAAAGATATGATGAAGAAGATGAGATGCCAAAGAAGAGGACTTTAGCACTTCAAGCCGAGAGCAAAAATGAAGAACAATATGAAGATTCTGATAAAGAGATAACACTTATAACCAGAAAGTTGAGAGACCTGATCAGAAAGAAGAACCAAACAAGTTTCAAGGAAAGAACTTCAACCACAAAAGGGAGTTCAAACAGAAATCTCAAGAAGAAATTTGTTTTGAATGTAGAAGGCCTGAGCACTTCAAAAAAGATTGTTTCCAACTCAAAAAGAAGAACGAAGGAAACAATTCAAAAGGAAAAGCATTGATGACGTGGAATGATGAAGAGTCAGAACCTGAAGTTGATCAAGATGATGAGACTGTTCAAATTTGCTTCACAGGATGAGACAACCATGAAACATCCGAGGTAAGCAATGAAACCCTTGAAGTTATCATTTCAGATTATATTATGTTAAAAAATGAGAACCGACACCTTAAAGAAAAAAACTGCTCATTTAAAAAATTGGATAAAAGATTTAATGAATGAAGTAGAAAACCTTATTGAAGAAAAACAAGATATAGTGAAAGATTGTACATCAAGTGAAATATCTATATTAAATGCTAAGAATGATTATTTGGATAATTATAATAAAATTCTACATAATCGTGCTAATAAATTACATGAAGAAAATATTAGTCTTAAGAAGGAAAATGATACTCTAAAAGAAAATCTAAAAATGAGAGATATTTGCATAGATGCTTTTAATGATGGAAAAATAATGAGTATGCAAAATGATGATAATAAAGAAATTATGTCATTAAAAGGGACCTTGCAAGATTTGTTCAAGGAGAAGAGAATTTGAATATTATGTTGGGTGCTCAAAGAAAAAGTCTCGATAAACAAGGAATTGAGTACAATCCTATCAAAAATGTGAAAAGTACCACTAATAAAATTAGAATAATCAATAATAAGCCAAGGCACAAGACACTTTATTGCTCACCTTTTGTTACTTGTAAAAATTGTGGTTTGAAAGGACATTTTGATACAAACTGCAATAAGCTAAAGATAAAACAAGTTTGGATAAAGAAAAGTGAACTAATAATTGTTGCTAACAAGAGTGGACCCAAATTGATTTGGGTACCAAAAGGATGAGATATCTTTTTATTTTGTAGGTATATTTGAAGGCTAAGATTCCATCAAATAAATGAGTATTGGACAGTGGGTGTTCTAGACATATGACAGGTGATAAGTCCAAATTCACCTCACTTGTCTCAATGAAAGGAGGAACTGTTACATTCAGAGATGACAACACATGTCAAATTATCGGTAAATGTAAAGTTGGAAATGGTAAAGTCTTTATTGATAATGTTCATTATGTTAATGGCCTGAAATATAATTTGATTAGTGTAAGCCAACTTATGGATAGTGGTTATAAGGTAATATTTGATAAAGATAAATGTGCAATAATACATGCATCTCACAATGTTCCTCTAGTAGCTAACAGAGAAGGAAATATATATATAATCTGCTTTGAACATCAAAATGAAGATGTTTGTTTAACTGCTATTCAAGATCAAGCTACTTTATGTCATAGAAGGTTAGGGTATGTTCACATGGAGCTGATTAGTAAGCTAGCTACAAAGGACCTTGTCAAAGGACTTCCAAAGTTAAAATATGAAAAGAAAGGTATTTGTAATGCATGTCAGTTAGGTAAAAAAGTAAGAAATTCATTTCCAAGTAAAAATCAGGTATCTTCTTCTTTACCATTACAAATGCTGCATCTTGATTTATTCGGTCCTAAGAGATATGCTAGTCTAAGAAATAATCATTATGCATTCGTTATTGTTGATGACTTTTCAAGATTTACGTAGGTATTATTTTTAAAAACTAAAGATCAAGCTTTTGCAGAATTTGACAAGCTTAAAAAGAATCTTGAAACAAAGTATAATTTTGAGCTAATCAGTGTTCGGAGTGACCACGGTGGTGAGTTCGGAAAAGACTTTATTCCTTATTGCAATGAGAAGGGTGTTACACATGAATTTTCTGCACCAAGAATGCCACAACAAAATGGGGTGGTAGAACGAAAAAATAGAACACTCCAAGAAACAGCAAGAACACTTCTTCAAGAGAGTAAACTACCTAGAAAGTTCTAAGAAGAGGCAGTAAGTACTGCATGTTACATTTTAAATAGGGTATTAATTAGACCTATTTTATTGAAAACACCTTATGAGCTGCTAAACAAAAGAATACCTAAAATCAGCTATTTTAAAGTGTTTGGTGCTAAATGTTTTGTTTTGAATACTCATGGTAATCTTGGTAAATTCAATGCTAAATCAACCGAAGCTATATTTCTTGGTTATTTAGTGCATAGTAAAGCATATAGAGTCTATAATCTCAATAAGTCAAAAGTTAAAGAATCTATGCATGTAATATTTGATGAATTTAACCATGATCCATCAAAAGATGAGAATTCTGCAGGAAATGACAATTTGAATCATGAAACCCAAATAGTTAAATCCGGACAGCCTAAGTCGTCTGCATCAGAAGGAAAGACAGACGAAATCAGACAGCCTGACCCGTCTATTTTAGAAGAAAACTCAGACATGCAGGCACTTAAATCCAGACAGCTCGACCCGTCTGCATTAGAAGAAAAGTCAGACGAATAATCAGATGCAGAACTTGACATTCCAGAGCCTGAATCTGAAGAGCAAATGACTGCAACAAGGCTTCCTAGATCATCTAGAACAGTGAGAAATTATGCCCCAAATCTGATCATAGGTGATCCCAGTACTTGGATGAACACGAGAAGGAAAACAAGGAATTATTGTGCCTTTTCAGCCTTTCTTTCGCAAATAGAACCAAAGAATGCCAAGGAAGCAATTGAAGATGAAAATTGGTCTATTGCCATGTAGGAAGAATTAAACCAATTCGAAAGGTGTCAGGTATGGGAACTTGTTAAAGCTCTTAAAAATGCATCTATTATTAGTACACAATGGATTTTTAAAAATAAACTAGATGAAAATGGTATAATCATTAGAAATAAAGCTAGGTTGGTAGCCCAAGGCTACAACCAACAAGAATGTATAGATTTCGAAGAAACTTTTGCCCTATTGCAAGGTTGGAAGCAATTAGAATCTTATTAGCTTATGCATGCTATAGAAAGTTTAAATTATATCAAATGGATGTAAAAAAGTGCTTTCCTAAATGGTTATTTGAATGAAGAAGTATATGTTAAGCAACCACCAGGATTTGAACATGAAAAATATCCTAATTATGTTTACAAGTTAAAGAAAACATTGTATGGACTAAAACAAGCTCCTAGAGCCTGGTATGATAGGCTCAACAAGTTTCTACTAGATAATGGATTTAATCAAGGTAAAATTGATTCTACTTTTTTCATTAAAACCGAAAATAAAGAATTTATTATTGTTCAAATTTACATTGATGATATAATTTTTGGTGCTATTGCTAACTCTTTGTGCGAGTGGTTTTCTCAATGCATGCATAGTGAATTTGATATGAGTTTAATGGGGGAGTTAAATTACTTCTTGGGGCTTCAAATTAAACAATATGAGGAAGGAATTTATATTCATCAATCAAAATACGTAAAGGAGCTATTGAAAAGATTTGGTTTTGAAAATTCCAAATCAAATGCAACTCCAATAAGCACTACCATCAAGTTAACCACTGATGCTGCATGTAAAGATGTTGAGATAACTAAGTATAGAGGTATAATGCTTGCTTTATTTAACTTCATCTAGACCTAATATTATGTATAGTGTCTGTTTATGTACAAGATTTCAAGCCAAACCAAAAGAATCTTATCTTAATGCTGTAAAAAGGATATTTAAATATTTATCTGGTACAATCAATCTTGGACTATTTTATCCTATATCTCCTAGTTTTGAACTTATTGGATACTCAGATGCAGATTATGTAGGGTGCCAAGTAGACAGAAAAAGCACAAGTGGTACTTGTGAATTTCTAGGACAAAGCCTTGTATCGTGGCATAGTAAGAAACAAACATTAGTTGCTTTATCTACTACAGAAGGTGAATACTTGGCGGCAGGTAGTTGTTGTTCACAAATTTTGTGGATGATTCAAACTCTACATGATCTTAATATTATATGTGAAAATGTGCCTATTTTTTGTGACAATACTAGTGCAATAGACATTTCTAAAAATCTAGTGCTTCATTCTCGAACTAATCATATTGAGATTAGACATCACTTTTTGAGAGATAATGTTGCTAAGGGATTAATTAAACTAGTATTTGTTCTAACCGAGCATCAACTAGCTGACATTTTTACAAAACCTTTAAGTGAAGAACCCTTTTGCACTTTACGAAGAAAATTGGGTATGTCTATCTGTGCATAATATCTATATGGTTATATATTATTCTTACTTGTGTCAAGTGGTTTTATGAATAATTTTTTTGGGGGGACTTAAATGCTTTTAGGTATTGGCAACTTAACTTTTGTTGGGATTGGTAAATGTTGAACTAATATGATTTTTTGACCGCTTTGGTTTTTGGTTCAACACTTGCTAATGACTACTGTCATATACCCATGTATGACCATTTTGCACCACTTCACCTTTTTTTGATAATGCCAAATGGGGAGAGAAAACTGGGAGAACTCTTACTAAACTATTTCGCACTAGTCATAATGGATAAAATTTTGCTTGTAGTTGTGAACATGCTATTTATAGCTCTTATAATGTGAATATGCATATATTTAAGGGGAGCCATTTATTTAGGGGGAGTTTGTATTTTGTCATCATCAAAAAGGGGGAGAATGTTGATCTATGAGTTTTATGTCCCTGATATTTTAATGATGATAATAAGAGTTTAGTTGTTTGTAATTTTATCCAACAGCTTGTGGCTAAATAAATGGGTGAAACATTCTTTTGTTGATTTAATAATTACATCATTGGTGTCTTACACATGCTAATTGCTTGAACAACCAAACAAGGGATATAATACACTAATGCACGGGTCATGTCATTTATTTACTATATTAATATAATATATTCCTCCGCCCATTTTCTCTCCTGCAAGAATATCATTTCACCCAATGGAATATTACATTATGACATGGGTCTTCTCATTTACTTATTATATTAGTGCAATACTCCTTTTTGGCCATACATTGTCAGATACAAGGACTATAGTATTTGACACTCATCCTTTCTTGTCCAACTGGATAAAATCGGTGGAATGCTACTTATTTTTCATTGTTTAATATATATATAGCATTACTATCTCTTACCAATCTACTCACTCATTCCTTTTTGTCTGTAAAAGATGGCTTCATGTTAACCGATGGAAGTGCTATTATTTTACATTGCCTATTATAATTTAATGCACATCCTTACCCAAGAAAGAATTATTGTCCTTTATGATTATTCTTGTGGGGATTTACTAAACCGACGGAGTGTTGTCATTCCTCTTCTATTATTTAATATCTTTTTGTAGCACATCATTTTCTCTTCCCTTGCCCATTCCTATTGACAGAGCTAAATGATTCTCACAAATTATTCCTACCCACTCTCTGTTGTCCAGTATGGCAACCTACATGGATCCTTCTATCGAACTAAGAATTGTTCAACAGCTTTTTGCAGGGAATGGTCAGAACCGTGAAAATGTTATTCTTTTCCATTGATTACCATTTAATAGCAGCACTTCCTTTTGTCAATACATTTGCCCATACTTTCTGACTTGGGTAAATTATTCTGAAGAATTATTCTTGCCTGCTCTTTTTGGTCTAACATGATAATCTACACGAACCTTTCTTTTTCTCCAACGCGGTTTGGTTCTCTAACGTTATGATTCTCCCTCCTAGCCGTTGGACTTTAGATATATATTTATATATATATATATATATATCTTTCAAAAAGAAAAGAGAGAGTACTGGAGAGTTTTTGAAAAGGAATTCACAGTGAGCAAAACCTTGAAAGCTTCCTCGGATAATACATTGTGAGCAGAGAAAGAAAAAGAGAGTGAACTTCAGAGAAAGAGCTTACACTTAATATCACTATTAGATTGAGAGCCTATAACAGATTTATATATATTGTAATCTTATTTATTCTCGATTATCACTTGTTTACAAGCCTGTGTGGTTTGTGTGCGATCCATTAGTGGATAATACTGTACAAACGAAGCTCATGGTTGCATTGGTGCAAAGGGGACGATTATGTCCGAACCAATTCAGAGCTATTTGTACAGAGAGTTATTTGTAACTACTTGAATATCATTTTAATAAACTAAGTCTCTAATACCAATTGGTATTGTACGTGGATTAGGCCATTAGCTTAGAGAGTAGGGGTCGAACCACGTAAAAAATCTGTGTGCTCATATCTTGCTAATTATCTTTTGTGGTTAATTATTATTGCTCTACATCATTGTTAACACTGCCTAGTCATACTCTCAACTAACAAAGTATTGCATAACATGACTCAAACAATCATTTAAGAATACAGTCACATGCAGGGGCGGATCTACTTAGAGGGCAGCATAGGCAGCTGCCTATGCTGAATTTTTTTTTTTTTTTTTCTTTTGCTTTTTTTTTTTTGTAAACTCAAGGGGGCAGAATTTATAAATTAGTAAACTCAGGGGGGCAGATTAATAAAAAAATTAAACTTGGTACATCAAAAAAAAAATTTCATTAGTTACAAAAGGCTGATCTATTGTTTGCGGTGAGAATTTTTAGTTGAATTTCAATATTTTTGAGTACATATTTTTATGGGTTATAGTTTTATGTAACTAAATTAACTCTTATTTTACATATATAATCATCCAAAAAACATAAAATTATCTAAAAAATTTGGCTCGGGGGCGCAGCCCCCGAACCCCCGCCAAATTAAAATCCGCCCCTGCTGAGAATTATTCCTAGATCCGCCCCTGGTCACATGTCTGGATAGTATTAGTTGTAGAAAAAATTAAAAGAAGTTATTGTTAATCAACTTAATAACATACACTTATTCAACCCCCCCCCCCATCTAGGTGTGCACACACGGAATTTCATAATACAATATTTTTAAGTTTATGATCACAATTATGTTAAACGCTTAATATATTTAAGGATAAAAATAAAATAAAAATATATCCTTACGATTTGTAAAGTTTGCAAATATAATTTTCTTTGGAACGTCCCGTACGTGTTTATGCATCATGTTGCTGGAAAATCCTGGATCTTTTCTTTTGTTTTTCTTTCTATATTTTAATCACTTAATTAATCTTTGGCTCTAGAAAAAGTTTGAATTTCTGAAATATACATGCATGCATGCAGATACTAGTTAATTGCAAAGTCTTGTTTTTTAGCTAAAGAAATTTAACTGCTAATTATCAGAATTGTTAAAACATTTCATGGCCCTAGCTCAAATATATATGTCACTATTATATATACAAATATCTATATACATATATATAGGACAATTATTTATGGAGAATGATCCATAGCCAACATTGTAAATTTAAAGTTATTCTTATAACAAATCGTGATCGTTCAATCGCAGATTTAACGGTGAAATTGATCTTTCGTCCGCAGTTTAATACTGCGGAGTCTGTAGTTTAATTCTGCAGACATGACAGATGTCCAAAATACCCCTCTTTGTACTAAAAAAAACTTTGGCATCCGTAATATTAAACTGCGAAGCCTAGAATTTGGCATCCATCCCTACTTCTCTATTCTCTCCTTATCACTCTACGATTTCTCTATTCTCACTTTACGATTTTCTCTCTCAAATTCTAGTTTCTGTCTTCTTATTTTCCAAATTCTGCAACTTTCTCTCTCTTTCTAACATATAATTTCAGTGGGGAAGAATGGAAAGGGGAAGTGTGGGGAAGAAGATAAGTTCACTTCTTTCATCTGGTTTGTTCCCTGCAGCATTGGGATTACTATATGCTTCACGAGCCATTTGAGAGATTTATGATTTTAGAGAGATAAAATAAACATGTTTTTTTATTTTAGTTTTCATTGATTCACAATCGTAGAGTGAATCAATGAAATCGTAGAGCAAAATTAATTATTTGACATTCGCAGTTTAATACTGCGGAACCTAGAAAATTAAAAAAAAATTGAATTTGGCAAATACGACGTCGATTCCCAATTGGTCAGCCATACTTAGCGTCCGTAATTTAATATTACGAATGACACTTATTTAAAAACGATGTCGTTTCTCAATTGGTCAGCCATACTTAGCGTCCACAGTTTAATACCGCGGACGAGAGACTTTTACAATGGGGGTATTTTGGATATTTGTCTCATTCGCAGTATTAAACTGCAGAATACTGGAAACTAAACTGCGGGCGGGGGCTCTATTAACCTCACGATCTACAGATGGACGGTCACGACCAGAGCCGGTTCTGGGTTTTCTAAGGCTCAAGACACATTTTCTCAAGTGTACCCCTTTATACAAATTAAACAAAAAAATTAATAAATTATCAATTCATTAATTTTGTTAAAATTATAAGAATTTACAAAAGGTAAGAAAGAACACTTTGGGGCCTTATTAAAACCTTGTTTGGGGAAAATCTAATGGGACAAAACTCCAAACGAAGGAAAAAGAGTACCCCGAATTGTAAACATTGCATTAAAAAATGAAAAACTACATATTTATTCAAAGATTGGTTTGTTTAACAAAATATTTATTCAAAGATCCTCTTAAACTTTGAGCAATTTTTTCTTCTTTTTTTTTTCTTTGTCTCTTAAGATTTTCAGAAAGTTGTTTCTTAGAAAATATTTTTTTTATTTTTATAATAAATACAACACAATAAACTAACTAACAAAGAACAATAAAACTTGGATTTTGAGCATATTTTCTTCCACTTGAAACTTTTAATTATAACGAACAAGAATCTCAGCCAAGTTTTCTGTGACACCCCCAAATTCGAGGTCTCTTTACCCACATATTCGGTGCTCACGGTACTACACATTCATCGTCTATTCTACCCATTCATCATCAACATAAGGACAAAAATATAATTACTAAATATTACACAACGTCTTACTCTACAAATCCTAGGTTCTAAGATCTTGACATAAGTATATAACAATTTAACATAATTAATACAATCCAGAATGATCACACAATCCTAGCATAGACTATTACAAAAGCGGATATGATATAATATCCTTCACTCGTTAACTTTTCCTTTGCCTTTGTCCTTGCGGAAACTTTCTGCATGTTCTGCCTTAGCTGAAAGCATGTAATTAAAGCAAGAATGAGCATTCAATTGCTCAGCAAGTATACCATGTAAATAACAACATCAAAAATCATGCCTTCAGTTCTACAACTGAACAATAGTTGAGAACGCATTTTGAATAAATAGGAACAATGATAAGGTATTCTGTTACATCACTGACATTTCTAAACAACATACTTAGTGGTCGAATGACCTTGAACTTTCTTCTTTCATCAAAGGGATTAATAGTTTTATAACTATAAACCAAATATTTTTCCTTTGGGCACTTTAGGGGATCAGCCTATCATACTCTATATTGTACAACATCTATGTAAACGTCTAAACGTCAAGTTGTCACTTATATAGGGTCAATCGGTATTACTGACTAAAAATAATTGCCCAATAATAGGGTTATATTTCTCAGTTTTACCTTTAGAAATCCAAGTCAAACAACTTGATTGGATAACTACAATAAATATCAACAATATCTTGATGACTCGTTTTTAAATCAACAAAGAAATTCAATATAAGTCTAACCGAAACAATTGGCTAAGACAACCATCTCAACAGTTCATGAAATATAGAACTTTAAAGCTTCAATAATATGTATTATAGCATAACTGAATATCTTGAATAAAAGTAAGAATACTTGCACAATAATAATTTGTGAAAGTTAGAATTTATATAACATCGAAAACTCGCACAATATATAAGAGTTGTACGGTTTAAGAAACTTGTTCAAATATAAATTGAGTTGAGTTAGAAAACTTGCATATTCATAATAAACTTGCACAATAAATAAAAGTTGTACGAGTTAGGAAACTTGCCTCAAACGTCTGCTACAATATTACAATACACATTCCTTAATATCCTACACATGTAAATACATATACACATAATAATTAGTCACATTAGAAGTAGGTTCATTACAGTCATCACATCATTTAAACATATTGATTGCCACTACGACTACCCAATCGGGGGTCTCGCTCCCCGGTGAGCGAGCGGCTGCCCAGCTTGCCGATGAGGTGGCGGGGGTCTAAGGGGGCAGCGCCCCTTATAAGCCAAACGTAAGTTGCAACCAGGTTATTCAATTTACGCCTTAAGACAACACCACTTTGGTTGACACTTGATATACAATTAAGCATTTAAGGCTTAACCAAAAATAATTACTAATGTGTCTAATCATTTTGTGCAAAAATATAAATTTTGGACTTGTTAAAAAAATTCACTGGGTCCGACCCGACCCGTCTGGCCAGCCCGACCCAGTCCTGACACAGCAGTGGCGCTACGGCGTCACGCTTAATGCTTGGACTTGACGCTGCGGCGTGAGTCCCGTACTATTCACAAGACGGGCTTGACGCTGCGGCGTCAACCTTACTACTTGGATCTCACGCTGCGGCGTGAGTCCCGTTCTCTTCTCCTCTAACAGGCTTCACGCTCAAACCCATCGGTTTGAGCTCCCGTTCTCTTTAAGCCAAGATTCGGATCATTCACCGATTTTGTTCCACTTTGAGGTTATTAGTAACTTATAAGATGTCTTAACAATATAAAGTAACCACAATCAATACTAACAACAAAAATCACAAGAAAAGCTCAAACCCATCGGTTTAAGCTCAAGAACACCAAAAATAGAAAACAATGGAGAGGAAGACGATTGAGGCTTGATTACCTCTAGCTTTTGCTTCTGTGGGTGTTTTGGAAGCTCTTCTAGTCCTTACCTTCTTCCTTCTTCTACCCGCACGTCTTCCGCTTCTCCTCTTCTTCCTCCCGCACGCTTCCTTCTTCTTCAAATTTTCCTTCTTTCTCTTTCTCTGTATCCCACACACTCTCACTGCAATCTCTCTAAATTTCTCTCTAAATCCTCTGATGATAGCAACAAGGAAGAACAATGGAATGGGAGGAGAATGGAGTGAAGTTGGTTAATGGCTTTGGAGAGGAAATTGTGAGGTGCCCGAGCTCGGTGGTTTACTCCTTTGAGGAGAATGTTCGTGAAGTTAAAAACTCAATGCATTGTGTGTATTGCACAATACATTGCCGCATAAAGCCTCATGGCAAATCCCCATTTGCCGCATGAAATACTTGGAAAATTCTGATTGGTTGAGGCTTAATTGCCTCTCCAATTAATCCAAGCATATAGATAAATATATCCGAATACTCTCACTTTTGTACCACATTTGGTAAATAACTCTACCCAAAATTAAAATGGGTACTCCCATAAAATATTGGAATGCGTAAAAATAATTATTATGGAATTTGTCTAAATTTTCGGAACACCCATATATACATTTCGGATACAGATTAAATCACGTATCAACTCAAATAAAATTTTCAACACTTGGAAAAATTATTCCCTCGCATACACATATTATAGAAATTAATAGAAATCGAAAAAGACACAAAAATATACGGGCATGAATAGTATTTCGGGAAACGTGCCAAGTGAATAATAATTTTACGATTTTTCGCGAAATCAATTTATTCACTCGCACAAGATACAACACATAAAAATCATACGTTCACATCATCCAGGTTATTAAATAACCTTAAAACACATCACATAAAAATAAAAATTTAATCCATTCATTTAAATAATAATAAACAAATATACAAGATTCCGAACGTTACATTTTTTGTTGAATGAAATAATAAATAAGAAAAAGTTAATAAAGATATGTATTACAATTTACAAAATTTATACATCTAGATTCTATTATCTATATGTATCTTTAAAAAAAATACCTTCAAAGGAAGGCAGTGGTCTAGCTGGTGCCTGGTGGATGATTTATTTTTCAACTCTGTTGGAAAAGAGGAGAATCACCGGAAAAAAATTGCTTGCGTTGCGTTATGAACTGAGAGGGCCGAAGGATTTTTCCTTGTTTTTGTGGCTAAGAGTGTGTTTTGATTCCCCATATTTATTGATTTGTTTTATATTATATTTTACAATTAATATGAGACTAAAGCATAAACTCTAGATAATAAAATCAAACCCTAACTCACGTGGAAAAAATAAATAGACCCTAATTAAATTCTAGTTAATAAATCATAAACCCTAGTTCATGAACCCTAAATCTTGGTTAGTAAATCCTAAACCGTACGTAGTTAATAAACTTAAATCCTAGTTAATAAAGCTAAACCTTAATTCACGTGGAAGAGATGAAGAATTCTGATTAGCCTCCACTACTAACAATAGTGGACGACGAATTTAAAATTTTAATATCAGCCTTTAATTCCTGCATTGGACGCTATTGATGTTTTATGTCATATAATAATACATAGCATGTATGTGTTATGGATCATCCACTATATATATATATATATATATATATATATATATATATATATATATATATATATATGATTGTATATGTGTGTATATATATTAGCCTATAAAAGGAAATATATAGGATGGAAGGGAACTACCAACTTAAGCAAAACTTTGTGTGAACATATATATCTATATAATGGCGGCAACATTCGGATCAATGCTTTTGCAATATTTTTTCATTGTTCTTGTGCCGGTTGTTTTCAACATTATATAGTAGTACCGTTTCTTCAAATTCAATCATCAAAAATCTATCCGGATTTCGTGGTGATCTTCCTTTCAAGCTTGAAACCGGGTATTTCAGATGGTAAAATACGCTTCCGATCTTCTATCTCGAGCTGGTATTTCAGATGGTAAAATTACTCCAACTCCTCTAGAGACTGATGTTAAGCTCACTCCTCATGATGATGTTATTCTCAGCAATGCTAGCTACTTTGTATCTTCAATTGGTTGGCAGTTTAATTTATCTTACAGTTACTCGTCCTGATATATATTGCCTATGATGTTCATTTGGTAAGTCAATATATTACTGCTCCTCGAATTACCCATTATGTCGTTCTGATTCGAATTCTCCGATATGTCAAAGCTACTATGTTTCCTGGGTTGCAATATTTTTTCAACTCCTCTCTTGTGTTACATGCATATTGTGATGCAGATTGGGATGGTGATCCTAATGATAGGCGGTCTATTACTGGATTTGTTTTTTCTTGGAGACTCTCTTATTAGTGGGGCGAAGTAAAAAACAAATAGTCACTGCCAGGTTTAGTACCGAATTAGAATATCGGGCTCTAAACGACACCATTCAATAACTTCTTTGGCTTCGTTGATTATTAGAAGACATGGGAGTTTCTCTATCACCTGCCACTATTATTCATTGTGACAATCAGAGTTCCATTAAGATTTCTTATAACGATATTTTCCGCTAGCGCATCAACCATATTGAAATTGATTGTCATTTTATATGATTACACCTTTTTCGTGGCACAGTTAATCTTCGTTTTGTCTCCGCTCTTGATATATCAGACTGGTGACATCATCACTAAAGCTCATTCACATGGACGTTTTTGTGACTTGATTTCCAAACTCAAAATGCTTCCCAACCAGATTAAGTTTGAGGGGGATACCAAACTCAAAATGCTTTCAACCCAAATGATCTCAGTAGTCTTTATAACACACTCTTAATTTCTAAAAGGAAAAGGGATGTCACGCACGAACATAATAAATACAATCATATAATAAACCTCAAAATGTTTTCAAATAGTATATCAATTGTCATAAATGCCAATTTAAATAAAATGAACTTCATGTTAACATAATCTCTACTTCTAAGAATGAATGTCAAAATAGGTCCAAAACATCCATCTACAAAATATTAGAAAAACCCAAGTTTAATAATAGTCTCAAAACTAATCTATTTATTTGGATCAAAGGTAGCTCTCATCCCACAAATCCTGATCATCCCTGATTATCTGCCGGAAAAAGAATACAGTGTGAGCCAATTGCTCAGTACGAATATAAAAATGCACAAATATATCACAATATATAATGTAAAAAAAAAAGCCGAATGAATGAACAAATGCAAATTACGAACGAATTATGAATGTATCAAAATTAGTGAGGTTAGATATAATTAAACAATGAACACTATTGATCGAACAAATATAATCAAAAAGTTTCCAACAAGATGAAGGCTGAATCAAATGTTTATAAGGTGATAATTTCATACTGAACTCAAATATAAATAACCAAAGGTTAACAAAATACATCAATACCATGATGTATGTGAATCAAACCGGATAGTACGCACGACACATACATCACTAATTCGCCAAACAAATCAAACAAAATTAAATATTGAGTCAACCCATATGTATTCTGAACAAATATATCAAATAGCCAAAGCTCACACCTATAGCATACAAAAGGATACGTCGTGCACTGATCACACCACCACAGAAGGTGTCATAACCCAGTGTCAAGAGGACATGTCTGTGATACCCCCACGTGTGGTTAGCTCAAGTATACCCTAAGGATCGAACTACAAAATGTAAGTCAAAAGGAGTTCAAATCACAAGGCTTACATGACCATCTCCAAATAATATCGAATTATTTCAAATACGAATATACTTAACTATCACAAGATACCAACGATCTAAATACTTCCGAAAGTGAAAGAAAATATATACGAATAATGATATAAACAAATAAAGTCTCAAAAACACAGTTTTCAAATGACGAAATATTACATAACTGATGTAGAGAATAAAACCACAATCAATAAACGAAGTATGGAATCCGTACTTAAATGAAATATCAAACAGTTCACTGAAGCCAAAATATCACACCACTAGACCTCCTTAATTTGATCTATATAATAATACAATACAGTTAAATTACTAACTTATAAAATTTAATCTTTTTATTTTATAAATTTAATAATTTAAATATAAAAACATATTATATATATTATGTAGTCAAGAAATACATTTTACTGTAGTGTAAATCAATACTATAATATTATAACGTTATTATATTAATTCTCCATTCCATGTTTAGCACTTTCTGTACAAAAGTATTCTAAATTACCAATAATTATATATAAGAACTAACATTCGGAGTCTTCCTTTATATCATCCAATTTCATGTTATCATCATTTGATTAAAATATTATATTACAATATTAATGTGATCATCTACTTTAAACTAATAAACATAGTTAAGAACCATGTTCATACACACAATCGTTTATTTATTTATTTTTTCAAATAAATGATTCTCGCAACGGAATTTAATTCTGAAACATACACTTTATTACCTTCACTGTTATAAATCAGGATTAATTTTCTGACTAACATACTAAATTATTATGCTAGACATTATAACCATAAAACTAAGATAGATATTCTTTTATAGTCAAAAAAATATTTAATAATTACCTTTTGGAAATACAATTATATTGAATATTTTCTCACAATTTGTTCCCAATTTTTTTTTGTCCCACAACCTTTCTTCCGCCTCTTCGTTTCTTGTTGCGTTAAAATTCTATCTCCTCTTTCGTTTAGTCGATTAATACCAGTACATGTATTAGGAACGGCATTAACCTAATATATTAATGTTATTTATATTCCAATTTGGTTTTTAAACCTAACACTTCAAATTGGGCTCAAATAGTTTGACAAGCTCAAACTTAAATACTTAGAAATTAGTTTGACTCAATTCGTTTGATTATCATTTTCATTTTATTTTTATTATCTTATTATTATTATTATTATTATTATTTTTCCGGATATTATAGTCTTAGTATCAATGACAATTCTGCAGCTTTTGACAAAAACATTATATAGAACATATTTTTTAATACTTTTTCCGTTCTAAAATATAAGATTATTATTGACTTTTTTAAAATTAATTAAAAGACATTTTTAAACTTAAAATTGACATGAATTTTTTAATATTAGTCAATACAATGATGAATATTGTAAACTATCTCAAAAGTACTACTTATTGTAAGATTTATTTTTTTCATAATTTTAAATAAATCATCTCAATTTTGAGTTTGAAAATATAACGATTTGTCTTTTAAAAGTCAACGATGATCTTATAATTTAGGGTGAAGTGAAAATTTACTTAATTTGTGATCACTTGCAGGGAACAGTGACAGACTGGGAAGCATGCAACACGGATCACTATTTGGATACTACTCCCTCCGTCCCAAATTAATTGCTCAGTTTTGATTTTTTAAAGTCAAATTGACCATTTTTAAAACTAATCTTTTTACTATTTCTGCTAAAATATAGGTGAAGAGATTATAACCAAACGAAAGTATATACAATTTATTACTAACCCCAATTTTTATAATTTTAGAAATATATTTATATATGTTTAATTATTAATTCTAAAAATAGTCAATTTGACTTAAAAAAGTCAAAACTGAGCAATTAATTTGGAACGGAGGGAGTAATTAATTTTTACATTTTTGTAGTGACGGTGGGATATTAGAAATAATAACAGTCGAAAGATAACAGTAAATTAAAAATATCATCTTATTTGATAGTGTTAATTAAAGTAAAAATACAAACATATCAAAATTAAGAATGTATTTCTAATTTTAAAGTGAATTTTTTTTGTGTGGAGATGTGGAGTTTCACTTTGAGGACCTAAATTCTTTGATGAATAGAGATAAGTACTTAGTACGATAGTATTAAATTCTTTGATGAATAGAGATAACTACTTAGGACGATAGTATTAAATTCTTTAATGAATAGAGATATATAATTACTTAAGGATGATAGTATTAAATTTTTTGAAGATTTGATCGGTCATTCCAGTATATAATAACTGCATGAATATGACCGTAAATGAACCGAATCGAACCGAATATTGAGTTGCTCAGATTTGATTTATAAAATTTATCAAGTATGAAATAAGATTTAATTGAAACTCGTTTAGCTACCGAACAGTTTGAACTTTTTGAGCGAATATGATCCGAGTATCAATAAAAAAATTATAATTTGAAGATATTCGAGTAATTTATTAAATTTTAAACTTTACTCATATTTAAATCGTTTATATTTCAAGTCAAGTTCAAATTGAATTTTTAATCGAGTGAGTACGAATTAAATCCTAACAATTTGATTCATTTTACAGCCTTATGCATGAGATGGGGATTCTGTCACTCATGCAACCAAAAAGAGACCCCCTAGCCTAAATTTGAATTTCAATTACTTTCAGACTAGTTTTTAATTAGCTATTCTGCCGGTTGGGGGTGGGGGTGGGGGTGGGGGTGTGGGTGGGGGTAGGGGGGATGACTCCTTCCCGTCCCTTCCTAGCTACGGTGTGGAGGGCATGACTCATTTCCGTCTCTTCCAGGCTACGGTATTGATATTATATAAGCACCAACCGTAATAACAATACGTGAATTTAAAAATTGATCACAACTATTCGGTTATTTGTGGTTACAGTTGTATAATAATTTTTAAAATATTACAAAATGAAAAAATAAATTGTACTCATTTGTTCTAACTTCTAAAATATAATACCACTTATTTTTTTACTTTATTTTAATAAATAATTATAAATTTTAGAGTTAAGGTACAAAGGTAGTAATATATATGTTTTTACACTCCTAATTCAAGAATCCCATATGATGATATTTCATCAAATATCATCGACAGTAAAAAGATTAATTTACAACTTGCAACTCTACCTGCCAAGGGTATTAGTGTCAATTTTGCTGACCACGTGTACGTCCTCTCACATCCATATGGCCAAATTATATATATAAAAAAAGGTGTCCCAATATGCCAATTTTTATGTCCTAATTCTGCAGTTTTGGAGTATTTAGCATTAATTATAAATACATATATAAATTAAATAAACTTTATTGGAAAAATAAAAAAAATAATACAATAAATATGTTTTCAAAATATTTTAAATTTTTTGTCATACAGACATAACAATTTTTTAATTTTTTTTATTACATTAAAAAATTTAAAAATCAAATTTGGGATGAAGAAATCAAATGTTTTGTGCCACTGCCGTAAAGATGGAACGAACCTTTTATTAATATCTTAAAATAAAATGAGAGGTGCAGTATAATTAATTAATTCATATGGGCCTCCCATGTTGTGCTCATATGGCCCAATAAACATATCATGTCGATCCATGGTCCATCAACTTTGAAATATAAATATCAAGACAAATGAATGCATTAATCAAAGACAAGGCCAGGCTGCAGGCATAAATTTAGGTACGTACGACAAATTATTAGCCACATGAATTTCACGTACAAGGGCCAAATGTTTATTAGCCCCGGGCCCCCAATGGTACCACCTACGAGGAGGTTGGTGTTCAAAAACCTCCTTATTACACAGTAGAATACTAAAGGTAGGTTGAGGGTTGGCAGGAGTTCAATGGTTTTAAGTTTATTAAACTTTAAAATTAGTATGACTGATAAAAATTTAAAATAAAATAAATTTTGTGATTAATAGTTTTTGTTATTTATTATACACTTATAATAATTGTATCAACTAAAATTAAATAAATTCACATTAATTTAAAATATAATATGTTGTTATTTGATCTCAAAAATCAAATTATATTTTTAATTTTAAAATGAATAAAATAAGTTATAATTAACCTGCAAATTGATCCTATAATTCGGGTTTTTTGTGTTGAAGTTACATTGGGGTTGGAGAGAGAGAAGATGTGCAGTTGTCCTACTACTTTGTGGAATCTGAAAGGAGGATATTTGAATCAATGCCTAAAAAGGAGGTAATAACTTTCTTCGCACTTTTTCATTTACTTTTTTAGTTTAATTTTAAATTTGTGTGTTGTGTGTAAATTGTTAACTGTTAAGGGCCATAACTTGTCATGAGCTCCCAAAAATGGTCTCAAATGTCCAGCTTAGCTGAGGCTTTTTTCATAACTATATTCTATTGGAAGTACCGTAAGCCAATGGCCACTTCTGGCCCATATTATTGGATATATCTCCTGAAATGGCCCTACCTAGGGAACACAACTACTGAAGCTGGAATCTCCACGTGTCCCCCTTAAAATGCTTCACTTTTTCATTCTTTAGAAAACATAAAAAATATATATACATGAGAATCTTATTTGATTCCTTAATTTTTTTGTTAGGATACTTGTTATAGTATATATAAGTTATTCCACGTAAAATATCTTGACAAAAAAAATACTAATTGTATAATTACTAAGGTTAATTTTTCTCAGTGTCAATTATAACTCTGGGTTCAAATATTTTTTTCCGCACATAACTTTTTTATATTGATATTAATAATTTATATATGAGTGTGCATAGACTTAATAAATTCAAATATTTATATTGATGAATGATGAAACATATGGTTTTGGATTCAAATATTACTACGAATCGACAAATAACACATTCTGACCCGATATACGTTTGCTAAAAGTGAGGGGTTAGTGTTTAAAAGTGACGGATTTTACACTTTTAGTGACGGAATTTGAGTCGGAAGATGTTATGTGCCGATTCGCTAAAAGTGCAAGATGCAAAGTGTCACGTTTTGAAGTATAAGATGTAATGTGAAAAATGGAGTACACTAATTGGAGAGTGCAAAGTACATTTAACTCCTTCAAAACCTACGCGAATATATCTAGCCAAACACTCTTAGCCACGTATATCTCGTCTCATACCACCAAACCTTATCCGTAACCTTATCCGTCCAAAACCAAACTCAACAAACAATCAGGCAAAGGCAAAAATTACCTAACACACCTCAGAAGGAAGCAATACAGCAGAAAAAAACGAACGACTAGTAGCCTACTCCATGCTGAATATAGAAACATCAATAAGACAGCTTGCAACAAAACTCCAGCTTGCAATCTTCCATAAATATGAAACTTCAGCTTAACACCATCAAAAAACTTAACAAATCAACCAACTCCCAACACTGAAGTCATTAACAAACCACAAACCTAGCTAGCCCAAATGCCAAACTTCCTTCGACCCTATATATATATATATATATATATATATATATATGAACGTGAATCAACCTCAACCGCAAACATAAAGTCACAAAACAACATCTATAATTATCATCCTCTGTTTCTCATTATGTGATTTCATTCAAACCTCTCCAAGATTTTGCCTTAATTCTTCATACTCTCGATTAGAACACCCACCATATACCAATTGCTTTTCCTAGCTAATTCAAAAGCTCCTCTTGCTCGTCTTGCAGCCTTCATTTTCGATTTTATCTTCACGTTTTAATTTGTAGTGATCTACCTTTCCCCTCTTCCTTTCTAAAATCGCATTAATCTTCTTTTCATGGAATAATAACAGTAAAACCAAAAGTTAGGCGCGTGAAGTCATTGCTTACAGCCTTACACAGAATTACTCAAGAGTCAAGAGTATTATTAGTTTGGCGGCCCTACCGCTGAAAATAAAACGCCAAGCCCTTAAAAACCAAACAACCACCAACAGCTGTATCCACTAAACTAAATAAAACGAGAAAAATGTGCCACAAATATTATTTATATAAGTATATATCTGCGTAGGATCATTATCATAGTACAAACAACGTGAGAAAAGAAGGGACAATTATTTCTTTGGTAACTTCGTGCACGTGGTCCTGTGGAAGTAAACTCACATTTTTTTTTAATTTAATTTTTGGTTGGTTGAGAATAAGTTCTTCATTACTGAAGACGTGCAGAGAGGAAAAATTAATTTCTCATCTATGGCGGAAACGTTTCTACTGTCTATTCTTCTTCTTCTGGTTCTTTCCATTTCCAACATCGGTACGGTTTATTCACAGTCCATCATCAAAACCCTACCCGGATTTCGTGGCGATCTTCCTTTCAAACTTGAAACTGGGTAATTAATTTTGTTTAGTTTCTTCCTTGTTTAATTTTCGATAAGTCAGGGAAACAAGTTTACTTATAAATTAATTAACGTGCCAATTAAGTAGAATAATGTTTAATTTCTTGGGTGTTAATTAGTTACACTGGGATCGGAGAGAAAGAAGATGTGCAATTATTCTACTACTTTGTAGAGTCTGAAAGGAACCCTAAAGATGATCCCCTGGTGATTTGGCTCGCCGGTGGTCCGGGTTGTTCTTCTCTTCGTGCATTTTTCTATGAAATCGGTATATAAATTTTCTCTTACTTCACCATTCATTTCTTAATTTACATGTTGGTGCATGTAAATTTTTTCTTACTTTAGCATGGCTTGAATATTTACATGTAGGACCATTTAGTTTCCACCATGAAAGTTCCCGCGGGAAGAAAGTACCAGTATTGGAGTTGAATCCATACTCATGGACAAAGGTTTAAACTATACCCCTACTTGTAATTATTTTATATAATAAATTCATGCAAGTAAGAAAAAAAAAAGCATTTCTATATTATATTAATATTAGGAAAAAGAATATAATTTATTTAATTATTTTGTAGGTGGCCAATGTAATATTTTTGGATACTCCTGTGGGAGCTGGATTTTCTTATGCAAAAACTTCGAAAGCTTATAGAACCAGCGACACGTTATCATCAAAACATGTTTATAATTTTTTGAGGAAGGTATTTTTTAATAACATAGAATCGTTTGCATACATGCGTAGCTGGATATACAATGGCAGACCTATGTGGAGGGCAGAATAGGCCGTACTTATGCTGATTTTTTTTATAAGACAGGGACAAATATAAAATTTAATAAACTTAAGGGGGCAAATTTATGAAAAAAGTTAAATTTTGAGGGGCAAAAAAAACTTAAAATACTACTATTTAAAAAAAAAAACTAAACACACGGTATATAATGTATTTAAACTCTTGCTCTCTAATTCGCTAAACTTCAGCCCTTCACTTCATTCTTCAGCCCAAAAAAATTCGCCCCTACTGGGAAGTAATCCTAGATTCGCCCCTATATATATATATATTCCACTCTTATGATATGAAAATTAGTTATTGTGGAATTAAATTGATTTGTTTTTACCCTTTGTGATGCAGTGGCTCAAAGATCATCCCAAATTTATAAGTAATCCGCTGTACGTTGTTGGTGTATCCTATTCTGGCATAGTGGTCCCAATTATCACTCAAGAGATATACAACGGTATTGGCTTAAAGACGAGCGAAACACTATTTTTACAAGTATATTTAATATTTTTATATGATTCCTTTCACATGACATGAGATTGAGATAGACTTCACCTTCATGTGAAAGGAGACCATGTGAAAATATGAATTATATTTGTAGAAATATCAAATTCCTAAAGATAATTGTTTATGTATTTTTTTTCATTAGTTTGATTAACATTAAATAGGCAAGTATTTTGTATTTGTATTTTTGAATTATATGATTATATATAATTTCCAAAATATAGTATCACTACCCCTCTCTATTCTTTGTTTTTTTCCTTTTTGGACTAGCAAATGTCATAGCAATATTTATGCTGAAATTGAGCGATAAGTGTTGCTAAATTTTTTTTAATTTTTTTTGCTTTAAGAAAAGAAAATAATTTTTTTCGTTAAATACATATTTGTCTTTACAATAATAATTGCTATAGCATTATTGGTAGTTTTTTTTTCCCAATCACATATGAAGTGGTACACATAGTTGATCATAAGCTAAATTTGCATTTTTTTTCCCACAAGTCCAAAAATAATAATATAAAAAAAAAAGAAGCTAAATTTTCATGTTAGTTACTGTTAGTTCTTACATTTACCCCGCTCTTTTAACCTTTGCAGGTAATGAAGCTGGAAATGAACCACAAATTAATATTAAAGTACGTACTTCCAATTTTATTTTATCAATTAATTTTGGTGCATACTTTGGAGGTATATAATTATATGACTAGCATATATGATGAAGTTTTTGAATTGACTTCAGGGATACATGATTGGCAATCCTCTAACAGATAGAAATATTGACTTTAACTCGAGGATTCCATATGCTAATCACTTTGCACTTCTATCTGATAAACTCTATGAGGTAGTTTAGTTATTTTATTTGCTTAAGTTATTCAAGTTTGCAATAATACACAACTAAATTCTACTAAGTTTTGTAATTTTTATTAAATCTCAGTCGACGAAAAGAAATTGTCAAGGTGACTACATAAACGTGAATCCTAACAATGGATTATGTACAAATGATCTTAATAAAGTTGACGAGGTGCATGACCAGAACTCTACTTTATATTCATTTAATTCCTGTAATTTACCATTGAAAATATATGATACTCTTTTTTTCTAAACACATAAATTACAATAAATGTCATGAAATTATGATATCATCTTAATTATTATCGAAAACATATATAAATACATAATCGGCGTACATAATTTTTCATTTGTAGTGCCTCAAGCATATATATGGATATCATATATTAGAACCTAGTTGTGGTTTAGTCGTGAGCGGAACAGCAGGCTTCAGGCGATCCGACGGAAAATATCCCAAAAAGAATAATATTCCGATTAATCCCTTGCGATTACCTAGACTTCATCACCCGCGGTGTCGAGTAATATTTCTCTCTTTGAATACCTCTTAATTAATTAATTAATTCGAAGTAATTCTTTCTTATTAATTATATTCTTTTTACATTTTTTTGGCTTCATATATAAACAGGGGGAAACTTATGATTACTATTCCATATGGGCAAACGATGAAGCTGTCCAAAGAGCTCTTCACATCCGTGAGGTATATATGTTTTACCCTTTACCATCCACATAATTCAAAATTATGATTGATATTAATTATTTAATATTTATTTAATTTGTGAGCGCGTGCAGGGAACAATAAAAGTGTGGGAAGCATGCAACACAGATCACTATTTGGTTGGGAAGAATGACACTGACACTTATTCATATGATGTCTCTAGTTCTGTAGTTTACCATCGAAATTTAACTGATAAAAGTTGTAGAGCTCTAATATTTAGGTATATTTTTTTAATGCAAATTATTTTTTTATTTTCATATAAACCGATCTTCTTCTCTTCTTTTTTTTTTTTGATTTTTTGACATGAAAATTTTGACTTTGCATGTTACAGTGGCGATCATGACATGGTTATTCCTTATTTGGGAACTGAAAAGTGGATACAATCTCTCGATTTAACAGTTGAAAGTAATTGGGCTCCGTGGTTTGTCGAATATGAAGTAGCAGGGTTGGTCCCTAGATCACATTTGAATTGTCATTTTGAGCAATTTTAAACTGTTACAAACTAAAAACAATCATAAATGCATGATAGAATAATATTATTATTATTTTTTTGTTTTTGTAGATATGGGATGACGTTTTCACATAATGACTATTCGTTGACATTTGCAACTGTTAAGGTAAGATTCTTCTCTCAAAGTAGGAATACGTTTAGATCACAATGAAAATTATAGATATTCTTTAGCAACTGATCAATTGCAAGATTTGGAATTAGAATTGACTATCAGATTTTAACTGAATTTCAAATTTATGAAATTATTGTTCAATTTAATCTAATTTTGAAACTTGAAATTGAGTCGACAACCTACCGTGTTTATATGCCTTATATTAATTATATAGGGTGCTGGTCACGCTGCTCCTGAATTCAAGCCTGAAGAATGTCTAGCTATGGTTGATAGGTGGTTTGGTCATTATCCCCTTTGATTTGATTCATGAAGCTCCAATTAAAATTTTTAATTAATTATTTAATTAGTTAGCTTCTTGAGTGACAACGGGGAATGTGGTGCAACTCATGGCATTGTCTGATCACATTGAAAAATTATTTATGATGTATACTTTTAATTTGCGTCATGGTAAAGAATAAGAACAATATTAGATTGCAACTATGTATTCTTTATTTTTTATTTTTATTTTTGTCATTCTTTGTAAGAACCATTGATTGTGAAATAAATAAAAGTAAATATAGTATTGATATTTGATTGATCTACCGTTGCGGAATTTGTATACATGTTCAGTGGCGGAGTTGGTATTCTTTATTCTTATTTTTGGTCATTTTTTGTAATATTTTTGATACACACAAAGTGTTGATCTTTAATATTTTTTAATTTAAAAAATATATATGAAATGAACTATTAACATCTAATGAATGTTTTGAGACATTATAGTAGAAAATAGATATACAAACATACGTACTAGGTAACTTCTTGGGTTAGAAAAAGGAATGCACAATATTTTTATTGGTATTATAAAATAATATAATATTCTTAAATTTATGATCACTATGCACAAGCTATCACAACGCTCTTCCACTTAATAACAAACGAAATCAACAACTGTAACAAAAACACAATCAAAATTTCTACCTAACGACATAAATATATAGTTAATAAAATAAACACAAATAAAACTATGAAAAACTCTATCTCCTCCTGGATCAAATATCATCATATAGAACTCTTCAGGTAGTATATAATCTCATTCACGAATTTCTGGATCAAAAATCAACGTGATGTTCTCGTCCATTCGCAAATATCCCCAATGACGAATTCTCGGATCAAAGGTGATTCTTATGATCCCGATCATTCTCACTAACATCCATTCCATTACACCTGGATCAAATCACAATCTTTGAAACTTTTCATATCGCAGATGCAAACACTTTTGAATTCTTGGATTATACACAAAACAAAACCCAGTAACATGCATTTTTTGTGTAATCACGGAAAACTCAAGAAACTCAAATTCACAAACATAGTCTGCTAGAACAGAATTCAAAACACTTCCCTGTAGACTCTCAATACATTGTCCGAATTGTTTTGCCTAACAAATCTGGCTTTTCTCCTCGACGAGTAATAACCCATCCTGAACCTACAAAACAAAATTACCCTCTCTTTCCACCGACATTAACATATTCAAAATCACGTAATATCATCAATGGAATAAAAAGGTCACTTTCAACACCACAAGATGAAAACTCAACAACATATTTACGATGATCACAAACAAACTCAACAAATGCTAAAGAATTTTCCAAAGTGTGGATAAAAATCGGAATATCAAAACAGATATTAACATATTTTCCTTGAAAGAATGCAAAATATGATTTAATACGAAAACATTTATTGCACTAGCTAATCCGAATGATTTAGCTAAACACACATGTAAACCATATCTCAATCCAATCTGATGATAAACACTTTTCAAATCAATAGCAAATGATATCAAATCATGCAATGAATATTGCTCTAATGGAAAGACATGATTACTACCACTGTCAACTAACGACACGTCATGTAAAGATTGAATAGCATGAAAACCTAACTCGACATATGGATAAGAAAACCTAGAATGAATTTCATCCAAGTAAAAACATTGAGAACGAGAATAGAACAAATGCTCATAAACTAACTCAACAAATATCAAATACCCTCCATAGTTTATGATAAAGACGATTCTACCCTCAAAACAGCTAACAATAAATTTATCAATGGAAGCATGCAAAACATGTTTTAACAAACTCATGAAAACACTAGATGCATTAGCTAGTCTAACTGAAATAACTAACCACCTATACAAATCACATGTTAACACAATTTTCCATTTATCACAATCTCTTAAGCAAACTTGAGTAGGCATTGTCATCACATGATCATCAACAAATTTAGATAAAAATATAAGAACTATGCAATCTATCAAACATACTATTTAAGAAAAAAATAACAACGATACTTGTTTACCAATTGAAAATCAACGCACAAGCTCGATGTCCTATCCTTTTTAGGTATTATGATCTCATCAATGGCACATGGACTCATGTCTTCTCCAACAATACCACTCTCTATCAACTCTCCAACTTACCTTGGTGACTCCTTCGTCTCCTCAAGAACACTATAAGCTGACGGGTATGGCATAATAGCATGGGGTATACATTCACTCACATGTATAAGAGAAACAATAGAACTAGACAAAACAGAGTTAATCGGGTTAGTATTCAAAAACACCGTCTTGTACGAACATACAGTCATTGGCTGTTCAAAATACAACTATATTTCGCTCTCACTCTTTTTTTCATAGTCACTTATTTCTCTCTCTTCTTTTCTCTCAATCTCTCGTTTATTTTCACTCTCATTCTTTTCAATCGCTTTATTCTTTTCATTCTCATTTTTCTCAATCTCTCTTTTGTTTTCATACTCATTTCTCTCTAATTCTTTTTTTTCACTTTCAATCTTTTGTTGCTCACTTTCTTTCTCTTGATCACAATCTTTTTGTACAATCATTAGATCTTCATGGACTTCATCGTGTACACTAGAAGCTAACAGTTCTCCTTGGACTGCATATTCCTTTTTATCTTCTTCATGCCTCAATTGAATTTGCTTCGTATGTACCTTATGGATATTTTGTAGTTACCTCCAACAATCCTCCATAAACTCTTTAGAAAACAATGGTTCCCTATACATCTTAGGAGTTTCTCGTGGCCGTCTCCGATGCGAATCTCCATGCCTATCTATCCGTCTATGAACCTCCTTGTCATCATCCTAAGTTGATCGGCTTGAAGGTTACTCTAAATGTCTAGGAGATGCATACTCATTCCTCCTATTAAGCTGTACTGGAACAAACCGCTTTCTCATCACGGTTTTCAACTCTTCACATGTCTCGATCGGATGCTCTCCACATCTTCTCCTACTAAGCACAAATTGATCCCACCATAAAGCTACATAACCAGAAAAATCTTGAACTGCAAGTTTGAACTTCCTCCGCTCGAAATAGCCATGATAGTCAAACTCTCGCTCCATTTTTTTCTCCCATTACAAATAAGCATGCATCTGGATCTTTCCTGCCTTGGAAATGATTCATTTGAGACCCATAAGCACTTTCACAATTATAACCATACATATTTACTGCAAAACAAATGTTAGTAGATAAAAATTTTCCTCACACACTCCCTTACGTGTTTCCCTAAAACAATGTATTGCACAATTATGAAATCGCTCGTGTATGCACTCAAGTAGGCTTTTACCCTCAATTAAACTCACAATTCTTGTCTTTTACCTCTCAATATTCCCTCTAATAGGTTTTTTTGAATTCACCAAACAAAAATCAAAATATTCCAATCAATTCAAAAATAACTTATCAAGAACAAATATAGAAAGTATGAATATCTCAATGATAACAAGCAATTAATCGCAACAAAAAAAATATTTCTTTCCTTTTTTTTATATCACGATAAAAAAACTTTCACGATTTTTTTAATACATATAATCAGCAGAAAATTAAAGATAAGTAACTAGCTAGAAAACGTACCTTTGATACCAAATGATAGACTCCACGACACGCTTGCGTGAGGTGGTCGTCGCCGGATCATCTCTAGCAAAGTTGTATAGTGAATTGCTCGCATCACCTTAACCCCTCGCCTATATGTAGACGGTAATCTTGGTACAATTGCTCGCGTTAGGAAATCTGCGATGAATGGACACCAACGACACCTTGACCCCTCTCTTATATGTAAGCGGTAATCTTGGTACAATCGATGATTGATGCGGTAGAAGACGCCACACATAACTATATATTGTTGTATGATAAGTCAAAATTAAATCTCAAGAATAAACTAAGAAATATCTTAGAAATTCTCAAAGAACCAAAAGATGAGAAAATTCTCACAAAGTAATTTTAATTGATAAATGTGAAGTGTTTTGGGAATTACAATCGAAATGAGTATTTATACTAGTAACAAGGAAACCCTAATTCCTATAAGGAATTAAACTACTAAATAGAAACTAAATTACAATCAAATCCTAATTAACAAATTTCCTAATTATAATAGAATTGAAAAGATATGAATCTAGTCAAAAACGCGTCCTTAGAATCTATGCTCGGTCTCAGTGCTGCGGCGCCGTGTTGTAGGCATAATCTGGCACTGCGGCGCCCAACAAGTCGAACGTGTGATTTTTAGCCGGTGCTGTGACGCTGTGTTATAGATCATTTTCGGCGTTGCGGCGCCGATCTGGAATTTCTGACCGTTTTGTCGTTTTAAGCCGTAAACGTGATTATTTGTTCCTCCCTTGCTTTTTCCATCAATCTTGACCTAAATTAACGAGCTTAGAATAATATCACATATTGAATGTCTTGCCATATAGCTTGAATCCTTCTCCATTATTCTATGCATTGCAACTTTGTGTTGTCGCGTGATAATTCTTACACTCTTTGTCATGCTTAGACATCCACAATGTCGTGTGATCACTTGATGACTTGACTTGCGCTGATTTGGTCTTACTACATAGATTGTATCTAACAATTCCAAATCATATGATTGATCCTCCACTTGTGGTTCACTTGAATTGATCTTCAATGTAAGCATCCTTGAGTAGACTTTAGCCCAATTACTTGAAATCAATTGTCGAACCCATTGGACTTGAGTTGAACTGTTGTCGTCATTCGATGTGAGCCTGACCATATAGTTAATAAAATAAACACAAATAAAACTATGCAAAGCTATATCTCCTCCTGGATCAAAAATCATCATATAGAACTCTTCATGTAGCATATAATCTCATTCACAAATTCTTGGATCAAAAATCTACGTGATGATCTCGTCATTCACAAATATCCTCAATGACTAAATTCCGGATCAAAGGTGATTCTTATGATCTCGATCATTCGCACTAACATCTATTCCATTGCACTTGGATCAAACAACAATCTTTGAAACTTTTCATATCGCAGATGCAAACACTCTTGAATTCTTAGATTAAACACAAAACAAAACCCAGTAACATGCATCTTTTGTGTAATCACGGAAAACTCAAGAAACTCAAATTCACAAACATAGTCTGCTAGAACAGAATTCAAAACACTTCCCCGTAGACTCTCAATACATTGTCCGAATTGTTTTGCCTAACAAATCTGGCGTTTCTCCTCGACGAGTAATAACCCATCCTGAACCTGCAAAATAAAATCACCCTTTCTCTTTCCACCGACATTAACATATTCAAAATCACGTAATATCATCAATGGAATAAAAAGGTCACGTTCAACACCACAAGATGAAAACTCAACAACATATTTACGATGATCACAAACAAACTCAACAAATGCTAAAGAATTTTCCAAAGTATGGATAAAAATCGGAATATCATTAAAACAGATATTAACATATTTTCCTTGAAAGAATGCAAAATATGATTTAATACGAAAACATTTATTGCACTAGCTAATCCGAATAATTTAGCTAGACACACATGTAAACCATATTTCAATCCAATCTGATGATAAACACTTTTCAAATCAATAGCAAATGAGAGCAAATCATGCAATGAATATTGCTCTAATGGAAAGACATGATTCCCACCACTGTCAACTAACGACACGTCATGTAAAGATTGAATAGCATGAAAACCTAACTCGGCATATGGATAAGAAAACCTAGAATGAATTTCATCCAAGTAAAAACATTGAGAACAAGAATACAACAGATACTCATAAACTAACTCAACAAATATCAAATACCCTCCATAGTTTATGATAAAGACGATTCTACCCTCAAAACAGCTAACAATAAATTTATTAATGGAAGCATGCAAAACATGTTTTAACAAACTCATGAAAACAATAGATACATTAGCTAGTCTAACTGAAATAACTAACCACCTATACAAATCACATGTTAACACAATTTTCTATTTATCACAATCTCTTAAGCTAACTTGAGTAGGCATTGTCATCACATGGTCATCAACAAATTTAGATAAAACATAAGAACTATGCAATCTATCAAGCATACTATCTAAGCAAAAATAATAACAACGATATTTGTTTACCAATTGAAAATAAACGCACAAGCTCGATGTCCTATCCTCCTTAGGTATTATGATCTCATCAACGGCATATGGACTCATGTCTTCTCCAACGATACCACTCTCTATTAACTCTCTAACCTGCCTTGGTGACTCATTCGTCTCCTCAAAAACACTATAAGCTGACTGGTATGGCATGATAGCACGGGGTATACATTCACTCACCTGTATAAGAGAAATAATAGAAGTAGACAAAACAGAATTAATCGGATTAGTATTCAAAAGTGTCGTCTTGTACGAACGTATAGTCCTTGGCTGTTCAAAATACAATTCTCTTTCGCTCTCACACTCTTTTTCATAGTCACTTATTTTTTTCTCTTCTTTTCGCTCAATTTCTCGTTTAGTACACGAAAATTGGTCAACAGTGACAAGACTTTCAGCGACCGCAATATTCGACCACTACTGTTCTTAATAGCGACTGCAATTAAATATGGTCGCTAGTTAATATCAGCTGCCTGCAGTCGCTGATTGGTCGCTCACCCAATTTTATCGTATAAAAAATTGGCAAAATTTTTCGCGAGCAGACTTATTACGACCAAAATGCGTAATCGGATGCTTTCTAATCCCAGGCAGTCAAACCGAACCAGGCCATATCAGGCTAAGAAGAAAGAAAAAGAAGAGAGGGAAGAGAGGAGAGAAGAGAGGAAGAAGAGAGCACGCCGCCCCACCCACGCTGCGTACGTCGTCCCGTCATTTTTTATAGGTATGATTGTTTTTCTCTTGCTCTATATACATGTATATGCATACATGTTGGCTTTATATATATTAATGGATGAACTGGGCTTTCTTATCTTCATTCTTTTAAAAAATGATCCTTATTATTGTTATATGTGCTATTTAATTTGATTCTCTTTTCTCTTGCTCTGTATACATGTATATGCATACATGTTGGCTTTATATATATTAATGGATGAACTGGGCTTTCTTATCTTCATTCTTTTGAAAAATGATCTTTATTATTGTTACATGTGCTTGTTAATTTGATTATCTTTGATTGTGAACTATAAACAATTTAATTATTTATGTTCTAGTTTTTATAATCGTTATCATCATCATTCATCAACCATGGCCAGCTATATAGATTGAAGGGGCTGCGAATTGATTAAAAATAATATTGATATTTTAGTTTCAGTTAAGTTTGTATCCATAAAATAATTTTTGACATAAAATATTCAATAAAATATCAAATTAAAATAATTGATAATCTTAGAGCAACCTATAATGTTCAGTCTGTGATCATTTCTAATTGATAATCCCTTGTACAATATTTAGATATGTTGTATATTAATGAATGTATATGTGTGCATGTATATTGTTGTGTATTTGTCTACATTGATGAAGTGGATTTTAACTGGAATGGGGTAATCCACTTCCTTGTGAACTAATAACCCACTTTGTATTGTTGAATGTGGTATGAAATTGCCATGGAGATGATGCTTGCCCATGAATCATTTGGTTAGTTGGGTTGAAACTTTAAGAATCCATATGCCATTATGCAAACATTTTGAGTCTTGGTGATATAAATTTGTTCTTAGTATAGTAGTTTATAAGAATACTATGTTATCATTCAAAACTTGCTGAAAACTTTTGTTCTTTCTTATGTATAAAGAGAGAGAGAGAGAGAGAGTATAGCTCTGATTTGTTCTTTTTTTGTTGATGATTGTTAATAATTAACGATTCTCAAGGGAACCTTTGGTGGCCGCAAAGCCACTCTCTAATCATTATGGTCGTTGTTTAATCTTACTACAAACTCTTAATGGTAGAATAAAGAAAAAAGAAATAAGACCTTATTCGTAAAATGGAAGTAAAACTAATATATATAGTGAAGTTTTAGTGTCACGTTAACCTTTGCACATTACACTGAATTTCGGTAGTGCTTTCTTCATCATTTTGCAATTCTATAGTTTCTCAGGTGTATAATGACTTACCTTACCAAAACTTTGTCTATTGTCTTTAAGTTGGTGAAGATGTCTTTAGGAATCTATGTATGTCATGTTTTGATTCATTTAATTCATTTAAATCACCAAAACACTATCGTAAGGGAAATCATGGTTGTCATATGTTGGTAGACGAATGTCATGTTTTGAACGTGCACCTCTCATTTTAAGCAAATGATGATTCATTCGGTAAGTATTTAATCACTTCTACCAATAATCTTTCAGTCTGCTTTCTCTCTTTCAAAACAAAAATCTAGTAGTTCATAGTAATTTTTAAATATTCAACTAAAATAAAAGAATTTACATCAACTTTAAATTTGAAAAAGTTTCATATTGACTTTCCCTTTTCAATCGAAGAGTAAAAATACTTTTTCATATCCTCTCATGCATTACACATCTTTGGTCAAGCTTGTTGCCTTCTTTAAGTAATATAAAGGTAACTTGTTGGCGGAGTTGAAGCAAAATAAGGGTTATATGTATTTATAACCTTACAAATATGTTGACCGCCTTAATTGAGCTAGCAAGGGTTGTTCGAGAGCAGTTACAAGGTGCAGGAGTAACAAAAGTTAGCATCAATATGGTATTACGTAACTTATCACCCAACTCATTTTGAAAAAAGCATTAATTTCCTTGGCTTTCTTCACAATCCCGCCCCACAATCGCATTTTGGGACATTTATAAGTCCTCCCCTCCCCACTTCATCTTCCCGCTTAAAAGTATTGCATCTTCCCAATAATCGCAAGTTAGGATAAAAGATTTAATACTTTTAAGTGGGAAGATGAAGTGGAGAGGGGAGAACTAATAAATGTCCTAAACTGCGGTTGCGAGACAGGATTGTGAAGAAAGCCAAGGCAGTTAATGCTTTCTTCACAATGAGTTAGGTGATAAGTTACGTAATACCATGCTGATGCTAATTTCTGTTGCTCTTACACCTTGCAACTACTCTCGAACAACCCCTTGCTAGCTCAACTAAGGCGGTTAACATATTTGCAAAGTTATAAATACATTACACCCTTATTTTGCTTCAACTCCGCTAACAAGTTACTTTTATATTACTTAAAGAAGGTAGCAGACTTGACCAAAGGTGTGTAATGCATAAGAGGATATGGAAAAGCATTCTTACTCTTCGATTGAAAAAGCAAAGTCAATATGAAACTTTTTCAAATTTAAAGTTGATGTAAATTCTTTTATTTTAGTTGAATATTTAAAAATTACTAAGAACTACTAGATTTTTGTTTTGAAAGAGAGAAAGTATACTGAAAGATTATTGGTGGAAGTGATTAATTATTTACCGGAACTATCATCCAGGACTTAATGAGAGATGTAAGGTCAAAACGTGATCTTCTTCGTATACTGGGTGAGCATTTGCAGTCTCCGAGTCATTATGAGTTAGCAGATACAGTGACGGCAACAACACGATGTCAGGATGGCGACGAGGTAATCTTAGTACTTATTACTTATTACATATATATTGTTGTGGTAGACTTAATCTTACTTCTGTTTAAATAATTCCTATTGTTTAGCTTTCCCTCACTTTGCTTTGCATAAGTCATACCAGTATCAATATAAATATTATACATGTAACATGTTTTATTCTTTTGTTACAGGCCCGTACTAATTTAGACGATGATGCATGAAGAGACTTATATTCTATAGAGATTAGGCAAGCTGCAGCTTGTAGTTTTGTATTCATTCTTTTACATTGGTTCATGTTAGCCGAGGATGACATTTGTACTTATTTTATTTGGTTCATGTTTATATAGTTTATATTGTGTTGGTTTATTTGTTTGCATGGATGAATGTTTATATATACTGCTCTGTGTTGGTTTATTTGTTTGCATAGATGGATGTTTATATGAACGTTTATATATGCTACTGTATGTTGGGATATAAAGTAGGTGCAAACAGGTATAATTTTTTTTTGGGAAATCCACAAAACTGGAATTTTTGTTAAATTAAGTATCAGTGACCGCAGGCGGTCACTAATAATTATCAGCGACCGCTTATGCCTACACAGTATTAGTGACTGAAGCGCTCGCTAATGTTGGTAGTCGACATATGGGCCACGTCACCCCTCAAACCTGACTCACCGTAACTCAGCTTAGCGACAGAATCGGTCGCTATTGTCGGTCGTTAATATTGGTTGTCGGTGTCAACCCAACGACCAGATTATGTGCAACTATTATCAGCGACTGCAGTCTGTCGCAGATGAGTATCAGCGACCGAATGCAATCGCTAATAAGCGGTCACAGATCAACCTTTTTCTTATAGTGGTTTATTTTCACTCTCATTCTTTTCAATCTCTTTATTGTTTTCATTCTCATTTTTGTTAATCCCTCTTTTGTTTTCAGACTCATTTCTCTCTAATTCTTCTTTTTCCCTTTCGATCTTTTATCGCTCACTTTCTTTCTCTTGATCACAATCTTTTTGTACAATCATTGGATCTTCATGGACTTCATCATGTACACTAGAAACTAACAACTCTCATTGGACTGCATATTTCTTTTCATCTTCTTCCTCCCTTAATTGAATTTGCTCTGTATGTGCCTTATGGATGTTTTGTAGTTGCCTTCAACAATCCTCAATAAACTCTTTAGAAAACAATGGTTCCCTATACACCCTAGGAGTTTCTCGTGGCTGTCTCCGATGCGAATCTCCGATGCGAATCTTCATGCCTATCTATCTGTCTATGAATCTTCTTGTCATCATCCCAAGTTGATCGGCTTGAAGGGTACTCTACATGTCTAGGAAATGCACCCATTCCTCCTATTAAGCTGTACTGGAACAAATCGCTTTCTCATCACGGTTTTCAACTCTTCCCATGTCTCGATCGGATGCGCTCCACATCTTCTCCTGCTAAGCACAAATTGATCCCACCATAAAGCTCCATAACCAGAAAAATCTTGAACTGTAAGTTTGAACTTCCTCCGCTCGGAATAGCCATGATAGTCAAACTCTCGCTCTATTTTTCCCTCCCATTACAAATAAGCATGCATCTGGATCTTTCCTGCCTTGGAAAGGATTCCTTCGAGACCTATAAGCACTTTCACAATTATAACCATGCATATTTACTGCAAAACAAATGTTAGTAGATAAAAATTTTCCTCACACACTCCCTTACATGTTTCCCTAAAACAATGTATCTCATAATTATGAAATCGCTCGTGTATGCACTCAAGTAGGCTTTTACCCTCAATTAAACTCACAATTCTTGTCTTTTACCTCTCAATATTCCCTCTAATAGGTTTTTTTGAATTCACCAAACAAAAATCAAAATATTTCAATCAATTCAAAAATAACTTATCAAGAACAAATATAGAAAGTATAAATATCTCAATGATAACAAGCAATTAATCGCAACAAAAAATATATATTTCTTTTTTATATATATCACGTTAATTTTTTATTTTTTCACGATGTTTTTAATACATATAATCAGCAGAAAATTAAAGATAAGTAACTAGCTAAAAACCGTAGCTTTGATACCAAATGATAAACTCCATGACACGCTTGCGTGAGGTGGTCGTCGCCCGAATTGTTTTTAGTAAAGTTGTATGGTGAATTGCTCGCAACACCTTAACCCTTCACCTATATGTAGATGGTAATTTTGGTACAATTGTTCGCGTTAGGAAATCTTCGTTGAATGGACATCAACGACACAACCCCTCGCTTATATGTAAGCGGTAATCTTGGTACAATCGACGATTGATGCGGTAGAAGATGCCACATACAACTATATATTGTTGTATGATAAGTCAAAATTGAATTTCAATAATAAACTAAGAAATAACTTAGAAATTCTCAAAGAACAAAAGGATGAGAAAATTCTCACAAAGTAATTTTAATTGATAAATCTAAATTGTTTTTAATTATAATCAAAATGACTATTTATACTAGTAACAAGGAAACCCTAATTCTTATAAAGAATTAAACTACTAAATAGAAACCAAATTGCAATCAAATCCTAATTAACAAACTTCCTAATTATAATAGAATTGAAAAGATATGAAATTCTTAAAAATCTGGTCAACAACGCGTCAAAAACGTGTCCTTGAAATCCGTGCCTCGGCCTCGGCATTGCGGCACTGTGTTGTAGGCATAATCCGGCGCTGCGGCGCCCAATATGCAGAACATGTGACTTTTAGCTAGCGCCTCAACGCTGTATTGTAGGTCATTTCCGGCGCTGCGGCGCCGAAATTTTTGACCGTTTTGTCCTTTTAAGCCCTAAACATGATTATTTGCTCTTCTCTTTCTTCTTCCATCAAACTTGACCCAAATTAATGAGCTTAGAATCATATCCCATATTGAATGTATTTCCATATAGCTTGAATCCTTTTCCATTATGCTATGCATTGCAACCTTGTGTTGTCGCGTGATAACTCGTACACTCTTTGTCATGGTTAGACATCCACAATGTCGCGTGATCACTTGATGACTTGACTTGCGTTGATTTGGTCAAATAGATTGCATCTAGCAATTCCAATTCATATGATTGATCTTCCACTCGTGATTCACTTGAATTGATCTTTAATGTAAGCATCATTGAGTAAACTTTAGTCCAATTACTTGAAATCAATTGTCGAACCCCTTGGACTTGAGTTGAACCGTTGTCGTTCGATGCGAGCCTGACCAGGATTGTATCAAACGTGCTTAAAGTGTTAGCATTAGTGAGGAGATGCATCTAGGAACATGAAAGAAGTCTAACTCTTGTAGCGTGGACTTACTAGGAAAATAAAATTCAAGCATGGACCACATATATAAATATCCTTGTTCTGATTGTGTCTTTTGTTCAGTTAAAGATATCAGCCGACCGGAGTTGAATGTACCATAAAATACCATTTGATGGGAGGGGATGAGTTGATACTTACCGTACCGTGATGGGGTATACAATTTTTTGAACAAAGTAATAGAACATGCTGATAATTCGAAAAGAAAGATGAGATGCTCGTGTGTCAAATGTAAAAATCTGATTTGAAAGAAAACCGACGAAATTAAATTTGACTTATTTTCATGTGGGTTTGTGGATTGGTATTCCGTACGTATTCATCACGGGGAATCATCTGAGTTGAGGGAATTGACCGACAGTGTAGATCAACTAGTTCACGAGGTTTCATACGCCAAGAACTATGATGTCGTCGAGATGTTGGTCGATGCTTATGGCCCTAACAACATAAATTGGGGTGACAATGTGCATTCATCAACTAGTGCTTAGCAAGAGCCAAATGAGTCAGCTGCTAGCTTTTATAAGATGCTATCTAAATTGGGGGTCCCATTGTATCTTGGATAAGTGTGTAAATTAAAATTTTAATTAACTATAATAATTGTAGATGAAATGTGTTCCACGTGGTTTGTCCTAAAAAATTCGATCAATGGTTGTCGGTTGTAGTAATTTGAATATTGCTACATTTATAAAGAATTTAATAGTGTAATTAGTAGATAATTCACTATATATGGATCATTTTTAAAATATAAAAATGATAAATAAAAAAAACAAAAAATGCTTTCCAAAAAGAGAAAAACAAATTAATCTTTAATTATATAGAATAAAAAAAAATAAGAATAATATGAAAAATTAAATATTTAATATTTTTTAAAATGTAAAAATGATAAATAAAAAGAAACAAAAAATGCTTTCCAAAAAGACAAATAAAAAAGATGAAGGGAGTACTGTCAACTTTCTTCAATTTGCCATGGAAAGTCATAGCACTTCACTTTAACGTCACTATAAATTTCAGTTTCAAAAGCGGACTTTTTTACGTTAATGCTTTTTTTTTTTTAATTCTAAAAGAGAGACTTATGCAAGGGGAATGATATATTTTTATGAGCAGTTATTTATTAAGGGATAATAAAAAAAACGGTAATTTTAGATTTTTTTGGTTTTTAATATGTTTTTTTTAATTTTATTTTTTATTATAATTTTTTTTCATTTTTATTCATCACCTCTTAATTTTTCTCGTCCACTACTTATTAAATTTAATTTTCTTTTTTAATTTACGCACACAATTGTGTACTGAATAACTAATGTCAATAAATATTAATGGTAATTTTTTTAAAAAGATTTATAATATTACGAGTCATCTTTACAATTATATATAATTTAATATATTAATATATTTTCTAATTATAATTTAATAGAAAATTTTGACAATTTTATTTAAATATATGTTATCAACAGAATCCAGAAGCCAAAAAGGGGGCCTTATATTAATATTAATCCGTAAAACACGGTAGAGAACAAACAAAATCTGACCATCCACCCGCTTTATAAATAAACTTGTGAAGGGGCACGCAAACAATATTCTCACATTTACTCTCTCTCCCTCTTCATTTTCATTTCCCATAGAAAACAGGTACCAGCACCAAATGCTAGCTAATGATCAGTACTGACAGAGATGCTAATGATCATAAATTAGAGAGAGAAATTAAGTGGAGAGAGATGGCGAACCAGTTGGAGAATTTGGTGGAGTCGATAAAGTCGAAGGTCAGATCGTTAAAGAAGAAGTCGAAGAAGCCCTACATAACGATGGACAAGAGCTCCAGCGTGAAGGTCGAGATTCGTAGCAGGCAAGCTCGTAAACTCATCGATAAAACTCTCAAATCCGCCGATCGTCCTGCTAAAACTGGCATCTTCTAGAAACCCAAAACCCTAGCCCCTCCCCCGGCCTTTCTCTTTTCCTTTCCTTTTGATTTCTATATTAATTTATACTCCATAAGAATCTGTGATATCAGTTTAATCGGTATAGGTAAGCTTGTGCCTGTGATTTAAACCTACCCGCAATTTACTTGGAGATGCTTATATTATACCTTGATCAATTGAAGGTCTCTGTCATTTCTTCCATGGTTTGGTTTGGTTTGGTTTGGTTTATTAGTATATATCTCAGTTTTGTTTACAGATAGAAATGGATGATATGTACGAATAACGGTTTTTTCTCCCAAGCGTCGTATAACTCTTTAATCTCTGGTGTATCGGCTTTTGGGTTTTGAAACCGTGGGTTTATAAAACGCGTGTTATTTAGTATATTTTAAGTATGTTTGATTATTAATACTTACATAAATTATAGCTGGAATTTGATGCGTCGGTTACGTAGTTTGTTTTAAATGTAATTTATTTCATTCATAAAAACTGAATTTAGAAAACCAAACGCAGCAAAAACTATCAGCATAAACGTTGCAAAACTTAATAATTGATCCAACCATTTATTTGTAAGTTAAATAAGACATGTTTAGAATAAGATAAATAAGATGCTATTTACATTTAAATATTCGGATGACTTATAAACATATACGTACTGCATAAATACTCCCTCTGTTCCTAAAAGATTGTCGTTTAAGGTTAATTCACGTAGATTAAGGAATGTAATTACTCCTTATGAAAAATACTATATTACCCTTGTTTTAATTATCTCAACTAATTATTAACTTTGTAGATTCCAAAAAGGAGTATACTACCAACCATGAGATTATGAAGAAGAAATATTGGGAAGGGAAGAGATTTGTAAAGACATTTCAACAACCAAGAAGGGTTTTGTATTTTTTTGAGAAAAATCATTAAGTAGGAGAACTTTGAATAAGGGTAAAGTTGGAAAAAATTACTCCATCTGTATTGATAAACTCAAAACGTCAATCTTTTTGGAACAAAAATTACTTCCTAAAACGACAATCTTTTAGGAACAGAGGGAGTACTTAATAAAATGACTAGTTATTATACTATAATTAGTATATTTTTAAATATTGTTCTCATCTTTAAGTGTATTTCTAATACAGGATGAGGAGAGTATAATATTTTATCTAAGAACCATTGACATTCTTATTTCTAAACTAAAAGTAGTGCATCTACACAAAAGGTCACAAGGGATATTATTTCCTTTCTGCCTGCTGAAATTGATGTGAATAATCGTGACAATTCTTCAAATCTTATTCAGTCTAATTAGGTCTGTCACTAAAATAAAGTAATTGTGTTTTATCTCTATTTTCTTTTCGGATTTTGAAAATGAACTGGTCGATCCTAACATCATTTATGAGGAGCCTCCTTCTCAGAGAAAGATGTCTCCGACGCGACTCTCCTGACAAGAACTATTTTTATGAATTCTTTTGGCGGGTTCGGTCAGGATGGACAAAAGAGAGAGATGATGGGGGATAAGTTTCATCGTCGAGAGGGAAACAATTCGAATCACCAGCTAAGGCCCCTAAATGACCACTCAGTGATAAAAAGAGGTAGGGGTGTTACTACGACTACTCTTCTCTCTTTAACTGGTCATGGGTTTCCGTAGCGCAAACGAACATGAGTTGCTATACCGAATCCCCCGCTGGCCATCGAGGACCGAGTGGTAAGGCCATGATCTGCAGGGGAACAGATCACTCATTCTTTCATTGGAGACAGGTGCACGAACGACAACTTCAAATGTCACACATCCGCCGCCTACCTACCGTTTAGGTGGCACCAGCACTACAAGAAAAAGGCTTAATTCCGACGGAATGTTCTGTCGGAATTAAGCTTATTCCATCGGAATAAGATTAATTCTGACGGAAAATTCTGTTGAAAATTCAGTCAGATTAAAGCTCGTCGGGGATAAGTCCGTCGAGAATTCTGTTGGAAATAGTTATTTTTGACGAAATATTTTTCACGGAAAATTCCCTCGGAAATAAGTTATTTCCCACGGAATTAAGTTATTTCCCATAGAAAGCTTCGTCAGAAATAACCTTTTAAAAAATTAAAAAAAATTAATTATGTTTTCTTTTTTCCCTAGTTTTCAAACCAATTCATGCCTTACAATAACCAACACAAATAAATATCACAAAGATAGTCTTGTATTAATATCTTGAATCATATATTTCAATAATAAGGAAGTAAAATTTTGAAATCTAGAAATCATAGAAATAAGCAGAACTCATAGAAATCAAACACTCGTTAATGCACTACAAGAAAAACTCTTAGAACCGATGAAATTATTTCCGACGGAATTAATTCCGTCGAACTTAGTATTATTCTGACGGAATAATTCGTCGAATATAATTCTATCGTAAATAATTCAATTCTAACGAAATTCCGTCGAAAATAGTAGCCCTCCATTGGCGCCAACTTTCTCGCCAGCGCGAAACTAAATTCGACAGAACGATATTTATTTTTGACGGAATTTCTGTCGGGGTTAAATTAATTCCGAGGGAATGAATTCCGACGAAAATTCCGTCGAAAATAAGTTATAAAACCTAAATCATATCAACTAGCCCCAGTACTCGCCGCCGCTGCTTTTATTTTTATTTTTCTCTCATCTCTCTCTTCTCTCCATCTCTCAAACTCTCATCGTCGGTCCCAACCTCCGTTCGCCACCTCCGGCGTCCAAACTTCCCCTTCTCCTGATCCATCTTCAAAACTCCCATCCACTGCCTAGCTTGGCTTGGCTGTGACTTATTCCGGTGGGTTAATTGGAGCTTGGCTTGGAGCAACAAACACAGTCAAGTTCTATAATTGCTGCAAAAATAGTTTTTTTTTTATTTTCTTAAATGCATAAATTAAGTAATTGAAGTATATTACACTTACATTTAGCCCTAATTTCTATAATTAATCTTCATTTAGCCCTAATTTGTATAATTAATCTGTAATTAATTTAGGTATAATGCTGAAGTTGGTTTATAATTTGGTTTATTTGTGAATTTGGGTTATAATTTGGTTTATAGTGATGAGTTTTACACTGCATGATTTGGTGGTTTATACTGATGAGTTTTACAAGGCATGATTTGGGTTATAATTTGGTTTATACAGATGAGTTTTTATATGTGAAGTTGGTTTATAATTTGGTTTATATATAATGTTCTAATTAAATTGGATAATTAAGTTCATTGATGTGTACTTGCTCTGAAATTGGTAAGAAATAGGTCTGGAATTGATGAAATTGGTCTTAAACTTGGTTTGAAATTGTGGTTAATTTGGGTTTGAAATTGGGATTATCTGCATGCCTTGAATTGTTGATATGGATAATTTGTTTGTGATATCATTCTGAAATTGGGATAATTTTGATGTGTTGCAATATATTGCATGATGCTTCAATTGCAAAATATGTCTGACTATTTCTTTGATATATTTACTATTTTCGACGGAATTCCCGACGAAATTTCTGTCAGGATTATTCAATTGCAAAATTTATGGGCCCTGCATGTATTTATGCTTAATTTAATTAGTTTTCCAATATTAAAATAAACTAAGTAACATTTACTTAGTTTCCTACTAATAAAATAAAATAAAATGAACTAAGTAGCATTTACTTAGTTTTGCATTACTAAATAAAATAAAATAAAATAATAATATTAACTAATTTTAAATAATATAATATAAGATAGTATAATACAAATAATAAAATCAACTTAATAACTACTTTATGAATGTATTTATTAGGCCATGCGATAGAGATTAGGCCGATCTCCGACCATGTTAGAGTTTTGGAATAGAGCCCACACGCCAAAGGACTCTACTATGTCTCCCGCAACATTAGCTATACGGGTAAGTGTAATCTTAATTTTATGTAATTTTTAAGTTCATAAAATGATATAATTAACGTCTCATGTATTTAAAATAAATTACAGGACCGATTTCAGACTAGTCGGGACCAGCGTATAGCTAAGTTGCAGGCACTACTACAAAACAGTAAATAGATAACGCATAAAAAACGTTGTGGTTTCTATCAGCAAAACGTCGTGGTTAAGGGTGTCATCTATTTGACACCCTTATACAACGTTTTTAAACGTTGTAGTTAGACACATAATACAACGTTTTTTAAGGAAAAACGTTGTAAATTTGTTTTCCATAAAGTAGTAGATGCTTGAAAACGTTGTAGTTTAATATATTAGACAACGTTTAGAATGTGTCATCTATTTAGACATAACACATTTATACAACGTTTAGAATGTGTCATCTGTTTAGAATGTGATTCACTTATATTACCAGTGCACATGCAATCTGCTAATGCCGTAATATATAGCTAAAAATGGTCTAAATTCTCATTTAAATTTAAAGCCAAAATGTATCAATCATTCAAAATACATCCGAATAATACCATTCGTTTACAGTTTTAAATTACTACATCCACAAAAAATATACCAAACTATCCATATATGCATCTCAAATTCACTTTTCAATATAAATTACTACTATATTGAATTGAACAGCTGGTGCAATGGATCCAGAATAATTAGCACTTTGAGGTTTCATCAGCATCTTGATCAGTTGTTCTGACCATAGGCTTGACATTGACGGATCTTCATTGTAGATTGGTTCCACATCTGTAACCTCTGAAGTGGCCTATAATCAAATTTTAAAACATCAGTTATAAATTATGTTCATGTCAAAACCAAATTCCAGCCCTAAAAGCCTAACCAGTACAAAGAAAGGGCTTTTGGGACTGAACAAACAAAATATGCAGACAAACATACAAAAACCCCCGTAGACACACCATGCTATAAATTTTTTACAAGTATACTTAAGACTAGGACTTCCAAGAATAAGTATGTATTCATGTCATGTCTGTTAAAACAACAAAGCCATACATGATACATAGATAAGCACATGTGCTTATCAAGTGTACACTAGCAGGATAAGAGGATCAAGATGTCCATATGAGATTAGACTTTTGTGATTTCAGACAGAAATCACATCACCTGATTCTCCTATGTCCGAAAATATTCTGAACTTACTGCGTAGAAGCAAATTGAAAAGAGAGGAAAGTATTCATTTTGCAAATAAAACATGAAGAAATGATCCATTTGAATCAACTAACCTCTGATAATTTTTTTTGATGGGCTAAGATTCTTCGATGATGCTTTATTTATCCCCGAATCAGTTTTCCTATCTTTTAAAGGGGGAAGAAACAAACTGAATTGTAAACAACATAATAATGCAAAGAGAGTGAATTAAAATACTAAAACTCAAAAGCTGTAACTAAAATTTATTTTAAAAAAGAAAAAGAAGTAATACCGGCAGAAATCGAGTTGCCCTTAAACTTCCGTCGATGCATTGAACCAATTCTGTTAGTAACTATCATATGTGTTACTTGAGAGCACAAATTAGGCACAGGTTGTTGATCTCCCTGAAGATCCCCAATGTTAACTGAATTTCAATGTTTCACCGGACCTGAAAACATAATCTAGCTTTACAAATCCGCTATCCAAAAGCTTCTAACAATCATCATACAGCATAGACCTGAGTACATACTCACTCATATTCAAGTAACGAATATATGAAAACAGTAAAGCAAATGTGTGGGACAATATTTTTCTGCATTGAAGAACAACTGAAACAGATCATATAAATTCCGATGGAAATTGAACATATAATCATTTATTCATCTAATCATGATAGTTGTATACTTCAAAATTCTCTAGAACAGATGGAATTATCAGAAATTACCTTGATTCCTCTAGTAAAATCAATAGTTAAAGCTAATTGTAAACCAGTCAAAGCACAATCCATATGCAAAACTAAGAATTTCAGACATCTTCAACAAGAAAATTATGCATAATCTCCCTCGATGTAACTATTCTGTTAATTGAGAGGGTAAATATTCAGAAATTTCCGGGCAAAAAAACTATTTCACTTGAAATAATAGAGAGAAACGAAGAGAGAGAGAGGAACAAATGAAGAACCAATCTATAATGAAACAGTAGAACCAATCTACAATGAATCAAATATTGATATAACAATCCAAATTAGCTCTAAATAACACAAAATTTCTAATTAAAACCTAATTTTTAGGGAAAATTAACAAGGGAGAGGAAATTAAAACCTTCAATTGGGCAATAATGGAGGAAAAGTTGAAGGCGAGGCCACCACTAAACCTTCAACTGAAATTGAACATTCAGCCTCAATCAGTTTCATAATGGAACAAAATAAACCCTAATTTAAGTCCCAAATTTAGTTGATTTGAACCAATTATTTTAAACCCTAACACAATTAATTGAAGATATATAGAAATAGAAATTGTGTACCTCAATCTGAATGCTAGAGATAAGAGAGAAATCTATACCCAACTCACTGGAAAATCGTCGGATTCGCGATGAACAGAGGACGTCGCCGGTTGGACTTACTGTAACGTCACCAGCTTGTGTGAGAGAGAGAGAAACGCGTGTCGTCGGTCGGTGAGGGGGTGAGGGAACGACGGAGGGAGGAGGGGAGAGTGGCCAGTGAGGGCTTGAGAGAGCTCGGGAAATAGGCGAGGAGAGAGAGAGTCTGTAAATGAAATAAGGCTGCTGAACAATTAGGTTTTATTTTAAGTTTTCACTTCCGCGCGATTTTTTCAAGCTCCGTGTTTTTTAGATAGATAACGTTTTTTAAAAAAAAACGTTATCTAATTAAAACCAAAAAATGCCCTTTTAAATACATAACGTTTCTTCATATATATCTAAAACGTTTTGTTAAAAAAACGTTGTGTAAAAATATACCATAACGTTTTTTATAAAAACGTTGTGGTTTTAGTGTTGTCTATTTACTACTTTGTAGTAGTGAGGCTGCTGCTAAGGGGGATTCTGAGATGTTAGATTCCACCGTCCCTCCGCCCGTGATTGAATTATCTCGGGATGAGGAGTTGAGACTATGGGCCGTGTCTCAAGATCCCCTAGTAGCAGTACCAGCACCAGCATGTATCGAGTGTTGGGATTGCCGAGGATACCGACGTATACATTACCTTGAGGTAATATTATTTCTGATAAGTTAAGATAAATTAACTGCATATATTATTAGCAATGGTATATTTATTTGTGCAGGCTCTAGCCAGCGTTAATGCCCGAGAGTACCTGTTGGACCATCTCATACAGGCGCTGGCATGGACGACGAGATTTTTCAGAAAGTCATGGCGGCGGTGTCGGAGACGTTCCGTACGGATCCGGTTATCCGTCGCTAGGAGTTGCCCAGTCGAGCTCACCTTCACCAGCTAGCCCAGGATATTGTAGCAAGGGCCACCGTCGATAATATGGGTATCCCGCAAGAGCAGTTCGTCGCGATACACGACGAGGTGCTCTGGTTGGTGGTTATATTACTATCGGAGGCTTTTGGCCCGATTGGGAGTCAACCCTCGCCTACTCAGGTATTATATTTACTTTAAGTTATTTAATCTGCATGTTATTAAATTTTTTAACATAAATTAATTCTCTCATATAGACTAATGCGTTATATTTTTAATTTTATCAACAAGGTGGCGATGTTGATATCATTGGTGATGGCGAGCGGACTTGAAAGGTTTTAAAAATGATGATCATTATTCAATGTAAATATTACAATATAAATAGCTACACGTATGAGAAGCTAAAACAAGGATAAAGATAGACTAAGTCTATACAAATCTATACATAATAGTGATTAACAATAAGGGATAGAAATCAATCTAGCCTAACTAACAAGATATATTTATCATATACAACAACTGAGAGATAATAACATAGACTATGTCAACTCTTATCTCCAACATGCCCCCGCAAGACGGACAGTCTGTCTGATAGTCCGATCTTGGACAGTAAAAGATCAAGTCGAGGTTGTGACAACGGCTTGGTAAGAAAGTCAGCTAGCTGATCACCTGTGGGAACATGAACGACACGAAGTGTACCATTTTGTACTTGTTCTCGAATGAAATAATAAGCAAGAGCCAAGTGTTTCATCTTCGAATGGAACACCAGATTGGCACTTAGATGCGTGGCACCAAGATTGTCACAGTAGATGACTGGAGTATGCACAAGATTAACACCCAACTCAGTAAAGAGATTTTGGACCCACATGATTTCGGCCATAGTGGAGGCGACAACTCGATATTCTGCCTCGGTGGATGATCGAGCCAATGATTTTTGCTTTTTGGAACTCCAAATAAGAGGATTACGACCAAGAAATACTACATAACCCATGGTAGAAGTGTAATCATCTTTGTCACCAGCCCAATCCGCATCGAAAAAGGCATGAAGGTGAAGTGGTGAGTCACTATAAATGTTGATGCCCTTGTCCAAGGTACCATATAAGTAGCGCATGAGGCATTTTAAGGCTGCCCAATGGTCACTCCGTGGCTTATGCATGAATTGAGAAAGCTTGTTAACGGCAAAGGCAACGTCGGGTCTCGTCAAAGTGAGATACTGTAGACCACCAACAGCAGCTCTATACTCTGTTGGTGATTCAAGAAGCTCGCCGCCGGAGGTGGATGATAGCCCATGAGTGACAATCAAGGGAGTTGGAGTGGGCTTAGCATGGAGCATACTCAGTCGATCTAGAAGATCAATAATGTATTTCCTTTGACTGAGAAATAACCCCTTGCTCGTAGGCATGACTTCAACACCTAGAAAGTACGATAATGCACCAAGATCCTTCAAGGAAAATCTGTTAGCCAAGCTTTTAATGAAGAAATCAAGGTTAGTAGCATTAGGACCAGTTACAATAATATCGTCCACATACACAATTAAATAAATTGGTGTAGTAGCATGGTGCAAAATAAAGAGTGAGGTATCAGCCATGGATCGTTTGAAGCCCGTACGGAGGAGGAAGTTGATGAGTTCAATGTACCAAGCCCGAGGCGCTTGTTTAATCCCATATATCGCCTTTCGTAATTTACACACACGGTTGGGGAGTGCCATATCAACAAAACCTGGAGGTTGTGACATGTAAACTTCCTCCTGTAGCGTTCCATGAAGGAATGCGTTGTTGATATCAAGCTGCCGAAGATGCCATTTATTCATGACCGCAAGACATAGTAAGGTCCGAATTGTGTCAGGTTTTACAACCGGACTGAAGGTCTCCATGTAATCAATTCCGGGTCTCTGTTGAAAACCTTTGGCAACAAGACGAGCTCGGTAAAGTTCAATTGTGCCATCCGGTTTGTATTTAATACGAAATACCCATTTGCATTTTACAAGGTTTCGAGTGTTTTCGGGTGACACCAAGTCCCAAGTGCTAAGGCTATGCAAAGCTTTGACCTTATCTTCCATGGCCTTATGCCATAGGGGGTCCTTCAATGCTTGAGCCAATGTAGTAGGTTCGGTGGGTTTGACATGAATCGTGGTGTGGTGTAGGTATTTGGGATTGGGCTTATGAATGTTATTTTTGGACCGAGTAATGATCCTCTAGGCTGGTTGGATTAGCATATTAGGGGCAGTAGTGGGCTGAGTTGGTTGGATGGGTTCGGTTGTAGTAAATGGTGGGGTGGGCCGGGTGTTATTTGGTGAGGTGGATGTGGGAGGTGAGCTGAGCGAGGAAGGAGGCGTGGTGGGACTGTGGGTAGAGACGGTGTGAGTTGAGCCTGAACAGGTGCAGGAGAGGGGGGTGTGTCATTCGGTTGGTGAGGAGGCAAAGTTGTAGTGGGCAGGAGGGGCAGAACCAAGGGGCACCATGAGTCTGGGCTAGGTGTGGAGGGCAGAATAGTTTGGTCAGTGAGTCTATGGTAAGGAAATTCATTTTCAACAAATCTAACATGTCGAGAAGTGTAGACTTTGAGTGTGATGGGGTCCCAACAATGATAGGCACTCTGAGTTTTGGAGTATCCAATGAAAATACATGGAGTGGACTTGGAGTCTAGCTTGTGAGACGCATAGGGTCGAAGCCACGGATAATATAAGCAACCAAAACTTCGCAACTTAGAATAGTTAGGAGACATCCCAAAAAGACATTGGAAAGGAGATTGATGAGATAGAGTTGGAGTGGGAAGCCGATTAATTAAATAAGCAGCGGTGGTGAAGGCATATGACCAAAACTCTATAGGAAGTTGTGCATGGGTTAGGAGGGATAATCCTGTTTCAACTATATGACGATGTCGTCTCTCAGCGTAACCATTATGTTCCGGAGTGTGGGGTGGGGAGGTGAGATGTGCGACACCATCAATAGTAAGATAACTTTCTAAGGCGTGATATTCTCCCCCATTGTCAGAATAAAGGACTTTAATATTTTTCTCAAAGTATTTTTCCACTAAGGCCTTAAATCTAATAAACACTGCTTTTGTGTCAGATTTGTTTTTGAGAGGATAAAACCAAATATATTTTGTGAAATGGTCAACAAAAATGACATAATATTTGTAGCTATCAATGGAGTAGACATGAGAAGTCCATAAATCAGTGTATATGAGATCAAGAGGAGCTTGAGAAAATAAAGTCGATTTAATAAAAGGGAGCTTGTGGCTCTTATTACAATGACAAGAGTTGCAATTGAAAGGAAGAACATTGGAAACATCAAGCTTGAAAGTTGAAACTAAAGTCTTAAAAATAGTAAATGAAGGGTGGCCTAGACGATGATGCCAATCTATTGCTGACGATTTGACACTTGAATAGGCAAGAATAGAGGAAGGGGCTGACAACTCGTAAACACCGTTCCTAGTTGGACCTTGGAGAAGATGTGCCCCCGTGAGACGATCCTTCACAACAAAAAAATCAGAAGAAAACTCAATTAGAAGATTATTTTCCGAACAAAGTTGGGAGATAGACAAGATATTACGAGACATAGTAGGTGCACATAGAACATTCGACATAATTAAAGACTGAGATGAAGTAGGAATACAGAGGGAACCAGTGTGAGTAATGGGAACTCCGGTGCCATCACCTATAATAATTTCCTCGGAACCATCGTAAGGGTGATGGAAAGAGAGGTTTGAGAGATCATGAGTGACATGATGGCTAGCTCCAGTGTCAAGTAACCATGGGGAATGATGAGTAATAGGGGCGGCAGTGGCGATATGAGCTTGTGGTGGTTGGTGGAAGTAATTGGTGGGGCGAGGAGGTGGTTGAACATTGGAAAACTTTTCCTGGAAGGTAGGGCAGAAGGATAGGGAATGGCCTATGGTATGGCACCATTGGCATTTGCCTTGGTAGCCTGGACCTTTGGTTTGGTTGGTACGCTTAGGTTGAGTGGAGTTGGGTTTTGGGGCTGAATTGCGGCGGTAGTTGGAGGGGGGTTGGGTGTTTTGGTGTTGATTGTTGTACCTGGTAGTGGTGGGTTGGGTGTTTTGGTTGTGATTGTTGTACCTGGTAGTGGTGGCGTGTGCGGAAGCGGGTAAAGAGGATGGAGGTGTTTGAGATTTGATGGTTAATTCACGGTTTAGCAGCTTCTCATGAAGTTCATCGAAGGAAATTGGCGCATCTCGGGCATGGACCGAATCAATCACAGCTTGGTAGTTGGTATCAAGTCCTTCAAGAACTCGATCAGTGAGGTCCTCATTGTTCATAGGAGCACCAAGAATAGCCAATTGATCAGAACAAATTTTGAGAGCATTCATATACTCAATTACTATTTGGGATCCTTTGGAAATGGCGCGAAGGTTGGCTTTGATGAGCTTGATGTGACCTCGAGATTGCTTAGCAAAGGTATTTGCTAGAATATCCCAGGCTTGTTTGGTGGTGTCAGCACTAGAGACTAGAGGAACAATGGTTGGTTCCAAGGTTCCAATGAGGGCTCCAAAGAGGAGCTTGTCTTGGCGAACCCAAGTGTTGTAAGCAGGGTTGGGTTTAGAGGTCGACTCTGTTGTGATGGTGGAAGATGGCGACGGAAAGGTACCGTCTAAGAACTTAAATAGGCCATACCCAATAAGAGTAGCATGAATTTGGAGTTTCCATGACATATAATTGGTCGTGGTTAGCTTGAGAATATTTGTAAGCGTAACAACGACGAGAGGTGAATTTGGGTCAGCATTATTGGGGATGGTAATGGATGCCATGGAAAGAAAAAAAAAATTAGGCTGAGGATACAACCTGCTCTGATACCATGAAAGGTTTTAAAAATGATGATCATTATTCAATGTAAATATTACAATATAAATAGCTACACGTATGAGAAGCTAAAACAAGGATAAAGATAGACTAAGTCTATACATATCTATACATAACAGTGACTAACAATAAGGGATAGAAATCAATCTAGCCTAACTAACAAGATATATTTATCATATACAACAACTGAGAGATAATAACATAGACTATGTCAACTCTTATCTCCAACAGGACTGACGATGGAGATCGCGACCGGGGGGATGATGACGAGGATTTGCATACACCATAGTGGGAGATGCGTTGTTTTCCCCATGCCCATGCCCATCTACCCTTCAAAATGTAAAACATAGTATCTACTTAGCTGTTTTATAAAACATTGTATAGTTTAGTTTGATTCTTTGTAAATCAATGTAATTTACTTTAGTTTTGAAAGTATTTCGGCGCTATATCATTATTCTTTGTAGTTTATAAGTTATATCATTGTTATTTAACGTTATGGGTTGATTATGATATATGTTGTTGTTGGATTACGTTATTGGTATCATTATTGTATGTATTGTTGGGATAAAGCAGGTTACAGGTACAAAAATGGGGTTTACATACCTGAAAAATGTAAAAACAAAAAAATTATTAAAAAAAAAGAAGTTATTTCCGACGGAATAAGGTATTCCCGACGGAATTTCCGTCAGAAATAAGCTATATTATTTATTTAAAAAATAATTTCCAACGGAATTTTATTATTTCGATGGAAATTCCGTCGGGAATACCTTATTCACGAACAAGTAGGAAAATGCCACGTGACACATTTATTTTTGACGGACTCGTTCCGTTGGTATTACTTCCGTCGAAGATACCTTAATTCTGACGGACTATCCGTCAGAATTATTCCGTTGACCAATGTGTAACTCCGATGGAATTTTCGACGGACTTAATTCCGAGGGTCTTATTTCAGGCCGAATTTTCGACAGAAAATTCCGTCGGAAATAAGTTTATTCCAACGGAATAAGCTTAATTCCGACGGAAAAGTCTGTCGAAAATAACCCTTTTTCTTGTAGTGATGTGTCACCCACCATATGTATGCCAATTGGTGCTAATTCACTTGTCATGCTGGCCTTGCCAATAATTCACTTGTCCTACTGGCCTTGTCCTGTTTAGAGAAGATATGAAAAATGTAAGCATGATGTTTAGGAAATGAAGTTTCCAAACTGAAACGAAGCAAATCCATTACTGACAACAAATCTCTCGGCAATATTGGCACAAGTCTAACTACATAAATATGCAAGTTTTTGGCAATACTATGTTTAAAAGCGAATTGTAACTAAATAGAAAATTAGAAAAAAAAAACATGAATGAGCACGGCATTATGTTTGTTTAGTTTTCACTTTCAAACATCATATAGAAAGAGACCATGAATATGTCAAATCTTTTTTTTTGTTAAGTTACTCACACCCACTTACACACCCATGAATGAAAGAATCGAACCCTTGACCCCATGAAAACCATAAGGCAAGGGTTACCGCTAGGCCAAGAACCATACGACTTTAAAACGGGTGCAACACGAAGACTTCCTAGGGGGTCACCCATCCAAGTACTACTCTCGCCCAAGCACGCTTAACTTCGGAGTTTTGATGGGATCCGATGTATTAGTGCTGGTATGATCTGGTGCATTAGTGCTGATGGAATATTTCAAATCTTTAGATTAGCCTAAAGTATTACCTGTTCAAGAAAACACACAGTAAAAAGTCCTCCCAACTGATTGAAGGATATATCAATCACAATATTCTGTATAAGGCATTTCACAAGTTTAACCTGCCATCAGAGAAGAAACTAATTTGTATTTGTAAATACAAAGAAAAGAAAGATAAACCTTTCTCAACTCAAATGCACAACTGCCAAAAAGGAGTAAACGTCATCTTTTACAAAATAGAATTCATATAATATAAAATTAAATATAACAAAAAAGTTATGAAATCATTTTCCTATTCAACTTCATCCGTTGATCTTCAGAAATATGTGAAAGGAATTACTGAGCATATCAACCTTCAGCTAAAGAGATGTAAGCAAGCTAGCACTCATAATGAGGACAGTGCAACATTGGAGGAAGAAAGCCCAAAACGTGATTTTAGTTTCAATTTTTTAGTTTCAATTTTTTATTTTGAGTTATTATTTAATTTAAGTGTCTAATATTCTTCACGTTATTATACTAGCTTCCGACTCTAAAATGCAAAATGCAATAGACAAAGGCAGGTATATATAAACTTGTGTACACCATTGGAAGAGTTTACTCCGATCTCCAACTTGTTACGCAATAAGTAACTCTGCTTTATAGTAGGTAATCCAAGTTTACAGCTGGGATGGTGCTAATATATGTTAAAGGTTTTACAACCAGAAATACATATCATGAGTATTACAAAAAAGAAATACATAATGAAGTAACAACACACATAACTGTGCAACTACTAACGGTTGTAAGCGTAATTCCCAAAACTTCAACCAAGTTCAAAGATTTGAAATATAAAAATTGATTTAAGCATTGTCTTTTTACCTTGAATTGCATAATATTAGAAAGGGATGAATGAAAAATTTTCATATCTCCAACTTTGTAGTAAGAACTACTTTTGACGGGTACATATCTTATAATGAGTCTAGACTACATGGCATTGGAAGATTAACACATATGGTACATGCCTAAAGTTAGTTGGTCTACAAAGAAAATTAGTGGGCAGAGAGTGACATATATAAAAGCTAAGACAACAACCATATTTTTAGATAAGAGTTTGACTGTGCAAAGAAAATATTGATACTTGGGTTACAAGTTTCAAGTACTTGCACACTCTCTCTAGCAATTTCACAAACAGTTAGTAGCTAACATAAACTCACACTCTCTCAAGCAATTTCACAAATACTTAATCTTATTGTGCTGCCTTACTATACCCATTGACAAACTACATGAATTACATATAATAATTGAACTAATTAACAAATTAACAATACAATCTTTCCAATTGCAACCCAAATTAGCTCTAAATAACACAAATTTTTTAATTAAAACCTAATTTTTAGGAAAAATTAACAAGGGAGAAAATTAAAACCTTCAATTGGGCAATAATGGAGGAGAAGTTGAAGGAGAGGCCGCCACTATTTATGCCGTCGTTGTCGCCACCACTATGCCGCCACAAGTGCTTGGGTTAGAGGGAGTGGAGAGGGAGGGGAATAAGATGTATTGTAGATCTGAGTGAAAGAGTTGAATCACCGATCTTGAGTCACCGATCTAGAAGGAGTTAGAGGGAGTTACCGACAGATCTAGAAGGGGTTAAGAGGGAGATTTTTCTTCTTGTTTCTACGCAGCTACTGAAGAGAGAGAGAGAGAGAGAGAGAGAGTTGGGCAAGGACAACATGCAGGAAAGTAAAAGAAAAAAGTACCAAATTAATTAGTTAGCTATGACGGATATAATTGCGACGGATTATTCCGTTAAGAATAAGTTATTTCCGACGGAAATAATTCCGTGGGAAATAACCATTTTCTTGTAGTGGCGAATGGCTTACTTACGGAACAACCTTTCTGATTTGGATCTAGAACATCCGAAATGAGAGGCATGAGTGGACTTGCGCCTTCAGATTCTTAAGTGGGGGGAGGGGCAAGAAAAATGAAGTAAATAACGACAAATATTTGGTGAAATTGAATTGCGACCAACGTAAAAGTGTATGCAATAAGATAGAATAAATTAAAGTGAGACCTTTTTTTAATTTCTACCTATCTCATGTATATACATACGTCGAAATTATAATTCGGTTGAAAACTTTAACAATATATAAGGAATTTTTATGGTTAATTACTTGTATAAATGAATATACACGTCTGAAGAGAAAAAAGAGAAAAGTCAATATGTAATTTTTTATTTTATTTTATTGCATCTGGTTCAAGTACTTGCGTATGTATCTCGATGAATGTTGTTTTATTGCGTATTTTGTTTCTACAAAATTAAAAAAAATTCTTAGAAATCGTTTTATTGGAGTGTTCAAATTTAGATTTGAATTTTATGTATAAAAGATTGACAGAAAATGATAGTGTGTATGTACCAAAATGGACAAAAATAGGCTGTTATTAGATGAGCTTTAATATCCCTAACAGAAGAATGACGAAGTACCAAAAATGGGAAAATGTGAGTAATTAAGATGGCCTTTCTGAACCAAGGATGATAAAGCAAGTAAACAAAAATGCAGTTTTAATTAATATGACATTTCCAAACGGACTCTATAGCTAGTGCATGCATGATACATGCACATATGTATTCAGGGGTGTAAATGAGTCGAATCTCAGTGAACACCATAATGCTCATATTCGACTCGACTCGAAAAAATTGAGCTCGAATTTGACTCGGATTCGATAAGGAATTTCTAATTTTACGTCAAATTCGACTCGGATCATTATTCGGACCTACTCGGCTCGTAAGTACTCGACTCGTTTACAAAATGAGTTTCGAATAAAAACCATTTCATTTAAAACTGAGCCACTACATACTGAATTGATTACTTAACTAATATTTATATATAAAAGTTTTTCACTTTTATTTATGTAAATAAATTGTAAAAAATGTAATACAAATTGACAATCAATTCATTGATTTATTCAAGCACAAGCTTACACAATTTAATACTACACTTTATAAATTATAAAGATTGATACAAATATCACATATTTAACTTGCTAGTATGAATCAGACCAATATTCGAATATGATCTATCGAGCAAATATCGAGTATGGTTCGAGAAAAAATGAAATACTCGAACCCTAATCTGAGCGAACATTGGTATGTCCGAATTCGACTCGTGTATCATTAAACAGAAAACGAGTATGAATCGGATTCGACTCTGATCAACTTTGAATTCGAACTTTGGATCATATTTTTGAGCCAATCTCAAGTCGAGTACCGAGCTACTCGACTCGGCTTACACCCCTATATGTATGACATTTTAAGTTGGGGAACATAACATGGCAATCATTATGGAGGGATTTTTAGATATGTGGTCAAAATTGTAAACTTAGAAAAAATTAAAGTGGAAATTAAAGTAGCTCATTGATGGAGAAAATATGGGTGGCATTGAATGAAAATTTGACTTTTTTTTAAACTTTGTTATTTATGAAAAGAGTTTCACTTCACATGAATAGTAAATGAGACACACATTCAAGTTTTTGTAAAATAATTTTTATTTTTTTATTTATAAATAAGACACTTTTGTTAAAACAAATTAAATGGATCAAATATTATTTCCCACGGGAGCACGAGACTTAAAAAAAAAAAAAAAACTGGCTTATATTGCAAGTTGCAAACGAAGTCATTTTGATTTTTAAGGCTAATTGAATTTATATAAATACGACGAATCATAGAGTGAGATATATGATGGTTTAGTTCAGGGAGCGTAAACCTACTATCATACTATTAGAGATGTGGATTAATTGAAATGTCACATAGTCACCTGGTTGATTTACTTATTCTTATGTACGCATTTCAACTTATAAAATGCAATAAAAAGAAAAATAAAATAAAATTAGATAAATTAACAAATATGCACATGGACTAAGCCTGCGTTTGTATTTTCAAACTCCAAATACTTTGGATTCTTACTTTTTAGTGACTGTGACAACTTAAATAGTTTGACTTTAATTAGTGGCGCTATGTAGATTAAGTAACCCAAGTTTCGATGATTTTGGATTTTGGTTCTTGGGCAATAGCGTGAAGGGAGAATATATATATATATATATATATATATATATATATAGATATATATATATATATATATAGCGGATCAAGAGCATACCCTTTTATCTGACATATCAAGCATATATACTCCCTTTAGCGACGGATCGGGCGACACTTTGGTCCGTCGCCATAGGTTCGGTCCGTCGCTATAATTTCGGTCCGTCGCTATATGTTTGTCCGTCGCTATAATTTCGGTCCGTCGCTATATGTTTGTCCGTCGCTAAAAGCTATAGCGACGGACCGGGCCTATGGCGACGGACCAAAGCGTCGTTCAGTCCGTCGCTAAAAGGGGTATGTTTGGTATGTCAGATAAGGGGGTATGCTCTTGATCCGTTCTCTCTCTCTCTCTCTTTATATATATATATATATACACACACACAGTACATTTCTTAAGCTCACCCTTATCTGACTCACCCAAGCTCACCCCCCTTTAGCGACGGACCCGACGACGACATCGTTGTATGACCAAACCGTCGTTAGGTCCGTCGCAAAAGGGGGGTGAGCTTAAGATCCGGACCGTATATATATATATATATATATATATATATAAAACTTATTCTACAGTCTATGATTATATTCTTTGATGTTACATTGCGAACTTGTTTCTTTTTATGGTCAAAGTAATTGATTGACAAGTTCTATCTGGGTTTAAGATGATTTTGGTCACCAGAGTTACTTAGTTGACCCAAGTATTATAACAAGGGTGGTTTGTCATTTAACTAATTTTATTAATAATAGTTTTGTTATTATGATTTTATTGATCAAAATTTTGTTGTTTTAGAATAATTGACACATCCAACTAAGTGTCACTATTATAGTAATAAAAAAATATTTGAATATGAGTTTTAAAACATGAGTAAAAAAATATAGAAGAGATATTAGAGATAAAATGTGGGAGAGAAATAAAGTTAGTTTTAACTAAATATCTATCTTACGTAGCGGTTAAAAAGGTGACTCAGCTTTATTAAAAATAGTTATTTTTTCCTCACTTCCTTTATAATATCTTATTATAAAATTTCTAATTTTTATAACCATTTTTTTGGTGATTGGGTCCTAAATATAAAAAATTTCTTAATTATTCTCTTACGTAAAAGAAAAAAATTATATACTCCACTTGAAATAACATGTTTAGATAACTGTTAGGAGAGATTGAAAAAACGTAACTTCCTGATGATTTTTAAAATGAAAAAAATGTAGGTACACAACTGTGTAGTGCACAGTAGGTTATAAGTTTTTCAGGGCTAGCGACGGTTTAGTTTGTCTGTCGCTATAGAAAGAATATATGTGGCGACAGACAAACCGTCGTTATAGCCCTGAAAAACCGTCGCTATAGCCTACTGTGTAGTTATACAGCTGTGTAACTACATATAACTCTTTGAAAATAAATGAAGAAGTTGTATTATTGTAAAATACTAAACAATGATCTCATTTCTTAAAACTCACGGTCTTTTCCATGTTCTTTTCCACGTTCTCACGGTCTCTTTTTCCCACATAATGTCTCTTCCTTTTTTTTTTCTTTTACGTTACCATGTATTCAACACCGAACGGATTTCTGTCTAAAATTCTTACATGAAAAAAATTAAAATTTCTTAGGATCACAACTAATCAAATGGCAGGCTGAAAGGTTAGACTGATGTAATACTCTCTTTCTATATGTTGCGCATTATACTGTATAATAACATTTTTTGTAAATTTTTTGTCCTCTATTTTAGAATTTTTACTTGATAAATAAATTTTTTTCATTGTAATTTTTTTTGGTAACACCCAACGTGTGTGTTTTGGACACTAGTATAGATATAAATAGTATTTCTTTCAACCAAGTCTCTGTGACCTTTGACTGCAAAGTTTGGCTATCTGAAATTGAAGAATTCAATTAGGTAACCACTTTCTAATTTTCCATGGACTACAATTATTTTGGTACTTGTACTTTTTCGTTGGTTTTAATTTTATTTATGTAAAATATATTTTTCATAATAGTCACTGTACTTTAAAATAAAGGAATAAGTTAGTCCTTTTTTAAACTTAAATAATAACGTGACTCTTTTTTTTTGTGTTAAAATGCCAACATATATTTTAATAATCTAAGTGGGCATTATAAGGGAGAAATTAGTAATTTGACAAATTGTGCAGAATGTTTTTTGCAAAAAAAGAAGCTCAAGCCCTAACGCTCTGTTTCTGAGTTTTGGACGGAAAAGAAAAGAATAGAAAACTTAAATTAGAACAGAAAAGAAAAGAATAGAAAACTTGAAGTTTTCCTTTGTGTTGTTTCTGAGTTTTTAATAGAAAAGAATAGAAAATTTAAAAATTTTCTTTTCTTGCGTTTCTGAGTTCCAATGAAAAGAAAAGAAAAATATCAATTTTACAAGATAAATTTATCAAAAAATATTCAAGATAAATTTAATCAAAAAAAAATTCCATAATCAAATACAAATATCCAAATAGATGTTAAACAAAAACTACTTCTACAAAGTTATTATTATACGTACCATACCCAAAAGTTATCAAACATAATATGTATTAAATGAGAAAAGAAGATACCACCTTTGTTCCATAAAGAGAATTTAATTTAATTTATTTTTCTTTGTTTCGAGAGAAAAAGAGTTTTATTTATTTTTTATAGAAATATAAAATAACAATTCCTTCACCTTTATCAACGAACATAAAATTTAAAAAATATATTATTAAATTTTTTAAATTATGAAAATAAGACTTTTTATATAAAAAAACAGAAGATATACTATTAACTAAAGCTAAAAGGGAAAACATGTGTTTTACTTACTTAAACATCGATCAATAACAATTTACAATTTGAAATTTGACTAATAAATTTTGGAGTCTAGAGATCGAAGAAAATATCTGAGTTGATTGAACACGACTTTAAAGTCTTCATGCTAGCAAGGAAGAAATTGCAGCTATTTTATTAGAAAAATCTGAAAGAAATGATTCTTTAGTATCTTATTTGACAATTAAAAAAAAGAGTTTACTATTTTAGAATTAGTAAGTAACAGGGCCTAAAATAATATTCTCTGAAAAATCTCATTTATTGGGGAAACAATTCCAATAAAATCTTATTTCTTTTGACAATAGTAGTCTGCCAATTTTTTTTTAACGAAGATTCACCCATGAAGAAAATTAAAATCTATATTCCAGTGTTGTGAAGAACCCTTACATTCAATGCTATGCACAACCAAACCACCAGTCATGAGCGATCGAGCTAATGAATCTGATTTGCTTCTACAGGAGAGAGAGAGAGAGAAAGAAAGACGTTAGATTTAGTAGATAAAAACAAATTGGGGACTTGAGTTGTAATTTAAAATTTATTATAGTAAAAGTTGAGGATAATATGGGAATTATAAAAATATTACTTATTCCAATTTCTTTTCCATCCAAATCATGCCAATTTTAGACGGAAAACTTTAGCAAAAAAAGTGGCCAAATTTTTTATCCATTTCTTTTCTTTTCCGTTTATTAAAAAACTCAGAAACATAGGAATTAAAAAGAAAACTTAAATTTTCCGTCCATTTTTTTTTCTTTTTTGTCCATTTTAAAACTCAAAAACAGAGCGTAAGAGTTAGAGTTTCACTGGCTTTAAAGAGATCGGAGAAAGAGTTTAAAGCATAACGAAGTATGAATAGAGTAAATAATTGACGTACGTACCTCTAAAGAAATCTAGGGTTTCATTATTATTTTTACTAGTGATATACATGATGATAATGGTGATTATTAGTTTGAAAGTGATGTTCCACATTCTGCTAATCTTGCTCTTTGTAATTTTCTATTATGTTGAGTTAGCAAAAGAGTACAATTAAATTTTTAGAAAGTAATCATTCGCCAAAAAAGGGCTATTGGGATACTTAATGTAATAAATATAAAATTGTGTAATAATTCTTGTTGAATCAATTTTTTTAATTTAGACTTACATTTGTATTGCTCTTTATTGAAGAAATAATGTTTCTTAATTTACTCTTGTGCATGTAATCTCATGTTTATTGTTTTATTTTTTTTGGACATACATGTTTATTGTTTATAATATAACTTTTTTTTCTGGGTATTTATCGATTCTAACGTGGTTATTTTTTCTGGTCATTGGGTGTTAAATAAAGTGAAGTCTATACTTATTGTTTTGTACAAATACAAATTCTCAAGGAATTTAAAATGGTGTGGGAATCTAAGAAAAAAAATAGCCTTATAGGTACATCTTAATTAGAGGGTGTGGAAATGTAAAAAAATAAAAATAAAATTAGCCTCACATATATGTACATCTTACAGATTGCGAGCGTGAACATCAAATAAGAACCTAAACGATGGTTAAGTTGTGAAGGAAAGTGAGTATGAATTTATAAATATATTACTTGAAAATAAATAAATAAAAGTTTGAAACATTGCTTAATAAAAATTATTAAGCAAAAATGATAAAAAGACTTGTTTATTCTTACTAAAAAAATGTTTATCTATGCTGATCACACTTATTTATATTTTTTTAAAAGTCACATCATTATCTTTTTTTATAAAAAAAATTTAAATTGTTCCTCTATCTTAGAGTACAAGGACTATTATGAAAAAAAAACTATATATAGATGAAATTGAAACCAACCGTGGAGTACAAGAACCAAAATGATTGTTTAGCCTTTTCATGCTTCAATTAGTCATCAGTTATGGAGCGTTATTATATAATTTTCACTTTAAAGCGTGGAGAATATCATTAGTACTTTTCCTAATACTTTGATACGGAAAGAGACATTTTGTTTGTTTACTGAGTTTTGTTAAGCTTAAGACAAAGGAAATTTTTTTTTTTAAAAAAAAAGAAAGAAAAAAGTTTAGAAACTACCACAATAAACTTTTACCACGTATTTGTTGGACTCGTCTACTATTTACTCACCAACTAAAATCCCAATAATGAATTAATTCAGACAAGATATCAGAAGACTTCATAAAGTATTCTATTTTCATGTCAAAAAGTTGTATTCTTATAATGTAAAAACATTTTTGTCAAAAAGAAAATGATTTTATTCTAAATATTTTAATTACCTTTAAAGAAATTTTTGCAGATTACCTTCCTATTGACATACTAAGAAAATCCAAAATGTAGAAACACATTTTTGTTGAAAGTAGGGGACCGTTTTAGCTAGCTCTTTCCTCGATCCATAGTTCTTGGACTCCATGTCTACACATACAAGAAGAAAATAATCCCTCAATGGAGTGCAGCTCGGCCCAGCTTAGCCCAGGAGGGAGGAGTATAGGTGGGAGAGGAGATAATTAATTTACTGTCTTTATTGCGCTGATGCTTTTTGAACATGCCCTTTTTTTTCATAATCTGTTGTTTAATAAGATTAAAACCCTACATCTCTATATCAATTTAATTTGCTCAATGAATTAAAGAAAATACAAAGCTTTTGCATTTAACTTTTGTGGTAAAGTGTATGAGGTACAAGATTAAGAGTTGCAATATAATTAAGAGTAAACTCTTTAATTTTTTTTTATTTTTTTTTTAAAAAAAGAGTAAAGTAAAGGTGATATATTAAGTCCAACCTTATTAATACAAATTAAATTTGCCTTGGATACACCTAGATATGATTTTTTTTGGTTATTTTCTAAAATTAAAATATAAGGTCTGAAAATGGATTCTATAGCCGGGCCGGGTCAAATTAATATGCTACCAATTTCCTGGAGTAAGTAGTAGGCAGATACTTCATGAATTTTGCATGTCTTTTCATTTTTAACTATAGGCACAGGACACTCTTTGTGCGTCGTAATTGACTAATGAAAACATAATATTCAACGTAATGATTCTCATCTTAATTTAATGTAAACAAGAGAAAGCATGAAACGTGCCCAAATAATATAGCTAATACTAATGTTTATAGCTGGTTAGATGTGCATTTTAATCTAATTTATTTTTTTAAAACAAAGTAAGTATAATTTCATGTCACTTTACTTATTTCGTACTAATTTTGCCTTTAAATAAGAGTTTCATTTGAAATATGACTTTTTTCTAGTATAATTTTAATTTTTTTTGAAGACAGTTAAAAGATTAAGAATTTTATTGATTCAAATCATCAGATACAACGAGAGACATAATACTAAAATGAATTTCATCCATCCAAAAAATAGGAACCTGAAAGTCAATTGATTGGGCCATCTCTGTGACAGCCCAAAAACCCGGTCTATCTTCAAACCCGAGTCCGGTGCCATCAAGACACTACCTACTCAACATATTCCTACAACATCAGAGTAAATATTATAATATTACAATATAATTCAACATACTCGCAGGTACGAAGACCTTTACATAACTACCTCAAATAATATTACAACATTATTATATAATATTACAACTCGTCATAAACTTTAACTATTCTACCTTAACAATTAGTAACTCTTATCTTCTTCTGACCATTCTGGTCTTTCCACTGTAGCTGCAAAAATTTTAAAATTTGTAAAAGTGAGCATTTAATTGCCCAGCAAGTATAAGCTGTGAATAAACAACATTCATGAATAGAATAATCTTTTTGAAAAACTTCAACAATTGAACAATAATTGTGAAGCAGCTCAAATAAATATGAATTAAATTTTTCTTTACTTCTTTCATTAATAACATAGTCTTAATCACATCAACAGTTCATTTATGGAACATTTCTTCTTTAGTTTAGCACATAAGTGTTAATATTGGTCTAGCACGTTCTTGGATTTAACGTTTAACAATCACATCGTTGCACGGGGTGCAACCTATATTGATAATTGCCCAATAATATTTGACTTGACACGATCAACTATCATAATTCAAGAATTATTACAATTCAATATCACAATAGTAAAATTCCGACTGGAATAGCTCACAAATCGAGTTAAGCCGAATCAAATGGCAAATAACTATCTTTTATAAATCATTTCACATAATAAGATGAATCTCATATAGCAAATGAAATTCCATAACCAAACATAGGATTTTACAATTTAACATAGCTTGAATAACTTGTACAAATATTAAAAGATTTGCATAAATTTAAAATTCACACAACATAAACATTGCCTAAATTAAAGCTTCAATACATCATATATCATTCATGAAAATATAATTGAATGATATTAAAAACTTGCACAATATAAAGTTTGTGTAAGTTAGGAAACTTGCCTGTCTGCCTGCACTTTTCTCGATTACGTTACCCATTTCTTCCAAAATGACAACCTACATCATTCATAAGGATTTATTTAATTACCTTATTAATTCCTAAATAATAGTTACCGTCGATAACTAATCGCAGCCTCGTTTTAGTAACTTCGTTTATCGTACTTCGTCCTCGAGTACCAACTTATTTTTTTATTATTTTTTTTAACCTTATAGTCAAAATGACCATTTTACCCTCACTTCATATTACGAGTCCACTAAACCTCCTAAAGTCTTTAAAATATTATTCTAGACTTTTCAACCAATTTTCACAGTTTTCGGATTATCCGACAATTTTCTGTAATTATTTATATTTATAAAAACTATCATTTAATAGCTTCAAAATAGAAATAATAACTCAACATACTTTTATATCTTTAAAATACAATCAATATTAATCTTATATTATTATAATATATTTCACCAAATTTCATAATTTTCCACTATTTATAGAATTTTCTATGAATTTCCACTAATTTTTAAACTAACTTTAAATAGCTTAAAAATACAATACATATTTTTGCTCTTTAATAATTCTTCAAAAATTTACAGAAATTCTGAAATTAAATTATGGGATTTTTTCCACCAAATTTCATAATTTTCTGACAATTTAATTAAAATTTTCAATAGGCTGAAACTTTAAACATTCATAATAAATAAACCGCTTATCGGAAAAATATGAATTTTATGTCCATTTCGCATAAAATTAAATTCTCTACAACTTTCTAATACAAAGTTTCTCCAAATTCCAATCGAAAATGGCTCAAACAGGTTATGCCAGAAAGTTCGCCGGCGGCGACTTTCCGGTCATCTTCTCCGGCGGTCCAAAATTTTTCCAGCAAGTTTTCTTAAATTTTCTTGCCCATATCAGATCTACTATATTTTAGGTTTTCAGCCATATTTTTAGTTCCAAAATTCGTTAGAGATTTCAAGTTAAAACAACATCAGAAAATATTTTTCGGCAAATGTTTCTTTCCTTTAATTCCTTAATTTCTATTGTTTAATTCTTGTTTATACATGTTTAAATAATCCAAACAAATATAAACATAATCTCTTTACATAAAATCTATAAAAACTTAAATCTAAAAATAATTAAGAGTTTATGTAAATACTTTTTCTTGATTTCTTCTGTTTCTTCTTTCTTTCTTTTTCTTCTTCTTCTTTCTCTCCCTTTTCTCTCTTCATTTCCAGCAAAGTCATTCTCTCTCTCTTCTCCTTTGTTTTCGGCCGAGTGGAATGGGAAGTGGTAGGTGGGGTGGAAGAAAATAATGCTAATTCCTTTATTTTCCTTCTTTCTCTTTTTCTTCACTTTCCTCATTTTCTTCCTTTTCTTCCTTTTCTTATTTCTTTGTCTCCCACTAACTCATTCTCTCTCCCTCCTTTCAATTATTAGCCGCACATGCGGCCCCACTCCCTCCCAAAAAATTTCTTCTCTTTTATTTGCTCATTAATTTATTCGTTTAATTGTCTATTTGACCATTTCGGATATTAAAAATCAACTTTTTTGAACTTACAGTCGATTCCTACTAATTTCGACGTTCTCAACGTCATGAGAATATTCATTTCTTCAAATTTATCTCCGAATTCTGAGTTTGACTATTTACCAAAAAGTCAACTGTTAACTTTTTGACCAAAAAGTCAACCCCAACAAATTTTGTGTTTTTAATCTATTCTTACTATTTTCGATGTTCCGGACTCAACCGTCCAGTCCGTGTCTCCAAATTCCACTCCGAACTCAAATTCGAGTTTTCTACCACTATTCTTGTCGTATATGCAATTATTTGCTTCCTTAGTTAGTTCATACTAATTAAATTAATTAGCTTCAACTAACTATAAATTTACATCCACTTGACATAATATAATAAATTAAGCCACTACCTAAATAAATATATATTACATTCATATGTAATATCTTAAAATAATGAGTTTAATTAGCTATCTCATTTTATTAGAACAAAATACATACATTAATTCATCAATATTAAGTAAGTGAATTAATTAGCTCGTATATGAAATTTAGTTCATAATAATTCTATTACCATCCAAGGCTCAATATTCAAATTATATTATTTAATAATATAATTTAATTTAATCTCAATTAATTAATATTAATTAATTAATTTTATCCACTTTCTTTAATGATTTAATTAAATATTAAATCTCTTTTTCCCAATATATGTATATATTTCACATCTATATATACACATTTAGTCCATTACACAAAATCACATACTTCACATTATATGAAACACATATATACATATATATCCAAATCTACTTATCCCTTAATAAGAATTTTATTTATTAAATTTTTATTTTAAATTTCTGGAATATCTGGGATATTACATATCTCAGCTAATGCATGTGCAACTCTATTGCCATCTCTACGGTTCAATATACGACAATTCTCAATAATATCATTAAGGTATGAACTATCTGGCTGAAAAATAGAATCTAATTTAGTACACGGGAATGGAATCTCATAACTCATAATCTCATTATGGATAATGGGATTTTTGGTAATAAAATAAAATTCTCAATATATTCTCAGTCAAAGCTTAATTAATTAGAGATATGTCATAAAAATTATTAAAGAGTCTTAGTTCTCCCATTATAGATAGAAGTGGACTATAGTAGTCACCTTTTCCCATCCTTCTTCCAAGTATATATTATTGATGTCTATATCAGACAATATGGCCGTCTATATAGAATGCTAATTGCAATCATTTTTAATATAACTAATTAGGATTGTTGATTTTATTGCTTGTTTTTTTTTTATATTTTGTTTTATATTGTTACCATTTACATTGTTTCTTTCCCTTTTATATATAGTTTCTACTAGGTGTCTTTCATGCTTATGAAGGTTATTAATTTGTCCAGTTCTTGAATTTGAAATAGTCCCAACTTTGACCAAATATGACTTCTTTAAAGTTTCCTCTCAACTTTGCCGTCCCATGCAAAACCTCACTTTCCAAAGAAAGTAACACAACAATTAACAAATCCAAATCATCCCTTAATTAATTATTATACATTTGTTTATATTTAATATTAACATAATCATCAATATATACCTCCCCATTTCTCATTATAGCAGCCCAACATTCTAAGCTTTTTTGTAACTTGTTCATCAAAATTTAATCTATTCATTCTATTACTCTTAAAATGGTTGCAAAAAAGAGAAGCAAGAGCACAAAGAAGCAACGCAAGTTTGTCTGTTATTTGTTGGCACCGGTTAGAGTTCTTAGTAGTGCCCGAGATTTTTACACCAACACATTGTGCCATTGTGAAGGGGGGGATCGGTCAAGGAAGCATGGTGGCGACGGGCTACACCACGCTTCCACAAGTGCCGTCGTTGCCTAGATCTTTTAGTGGCACTAGTTTAGTTAAGGAGGGCAAAGGTACTGAGTATTTGAGGCAACTTATTAGAGTGATGACTACGAGAAATATTAGTGTTGGGAATAAATGGGCGGAGGCGGATAGTCAGATGAGGCTGATGTTGGATATTTTCAAATCTAGAAAGTATATAATAAATATATTATATGCTGTCTATATAGCCAACAAATGAATTGTTTCAGTTGGATAAAAGAAAAGATCTTAATGTTAAGAACTTGGGTTCAAGTCATGACAATAACATTCTTACAATTTTTTAATTAATTATTTTAATTAATTAATTATTAGAATATTTAATTAATTAATTAACTAATCAATTAATTAATTAATTGGGACAACCGTAAACCAACGGTAAGATGCCAACGACAGAGTACGACAAAAAGAGTTGGGATTTGGGATGCGACCAAAATTACAGAGTACGACAAATTGGGATGCCAAGATGGGATGCGATCATTACCATGCATTGGGATACGATAATTGAAACCTCTTCAGGAAATTGGAACCTCTTCAAAGAGGTGTTAGGAAACTTATAAATAAGTTCCAAGTCTACCCAAAACAATTACTTCAAATCAATCATTCTCAAGTTCTTTACTTCAAAAATTATTGAAAATCCTTCTCAAGTTCTTAAGAAAATATTATTCTAATATTTTCTTGATATAAATTTCTTCTTTCTCATTTATAGTTTTGCGCTAGATTTATTTCTACATAATAAATTCTAGTACAAAATAATCTAGGACTGTCTTATCTTGGGAGACTAATTCGTAGTAACCATGTGTAGCAAAAGTAAGGGGCGGATATAGTCTTAAAGAAAGAGTGGTCAACCATTCAATTCAGACAGTAAAATTATTGTTCTATATCAAATTACAAAGCGGGTAACAACAATCTTAAGACTATATTAACAATGGAGGACAACAATTCAAAAAATAACTTGAATCAAATTAACAAACTCGAGAAATTTGATGAATTCTTCTTCAGACGTTGGAAAAGTAAAATGTATTTTTGCTTAACTGCATTAAAACTCTCTCATGTGCTAAATGAAGAGAAAATGGAAGAAAAAGAAAATGAGACACCGACAGAAATGAAGAGTCGAATTAAATGGGAACAAGATGACTTCATGTGTAAAAGGCACATTCTAAATGCATTATCCAATTCATTGTACAATGTGTATGAAGCCAAGTTCATGGAAAAGACGACAAGAGAATTATGGGAGGATCTTGACAACAAGTACAAAATCGAGGATGCTGGAAATAAAAAATTTCTAGTAAGTTCATTATTTGATTATCAAATGATAGATAACAAATCTGTTATGCTGCAAGTACATGAACTTCAAATTATTATGAATCAAATTGTGTCGGAAGGCCATAGCCTTGACGAAGGGTTTCAAGTATCGACAATTATTTCAAAGTTACCATTTTCGTGGAAAGATTGTCGAAAAGAATTGAAACAAAAGAAAGATGCAATGACTATGCAAGAGCTTCTTAAATTTCTCCAAGTTGAAGATAATTCTCGGAACTAGGATAAATTGAAAATTGAAAATTGAAAATAAAACTGCTATAGCACTTGTCATAGAAAATGCATCTAAACTAAAGGACAAGATTAAAAGGAAGCGTGGTGGTCAAGATAATACTTCTGGAAATAAAAAACCGAAAGGTACTTGTTGGAAGTGTGGTAAGCCAGGACATTTCAAGAAACAATGTAATTTGTACTTGAAGCAAAGGCAACAAAAGAATGACCAAGCAAATATAGTAGGCAATGAAGATATTGTTGCTATGATTATGGAGACTAACATGATTAGAAATGACATAGAATGGTGGATCGACTCTGGAGCAACCAAACATATTGCCAAGAATGAAGCAATGTTTAAAGCCTATGAACCTATGAAGGATAGTCAAGAACTATTCATGAGAAATTCATTAACTGCAAAAGTGATGGGCAAAGGCAAAGTGGTTCTCAAGTTATCATCCAGGAAGACAATCACTCTTAATGATGTTCTACATGTTTCAGAAATTAGGAAAAATCTTATATTGTATTTTCCAAAGGTGACATGTATGTCGGAAAAGGATATGAATCTAATGGCATGTACAAACTAAATATTATTAATAAAAATTCATCTTTTGCTTATATGGTTTCTACTTTTGATGTTTGACATGCTAGATTAGGACATGTAAATTATAAAAGTATGCGTAGCATGAGTAATCTTAGTTTAATTCCTAAGATTAATTTTTCTGATTTAGAAAAATGTGTTATATGTGTTAAGTCTAAAATTGTCAGGAAATCTTTTAAAAAAGTAGAAAGAAACTCACAATTATTAGAATTAATCCATTTCGATATTTGTGAATTTGAGGGCATATTAACTAGGGGAGGTAAAAGATATTTTATAATATTTATAGATGATTGCTCAAGATATACTCAAGTTTATTTGTTAAAGACTAAAGATGAGGCTTTAGAAAAATTTAAAATCTACAAGGCTGAAGTTGAAAATCAATTAGATCGAAGAATTAAAATTCTTAGATCGGATAGAGGAGGGGAATACTTCTCTTATAATAATTTTTGTGAGAATCATGGTATAATTCATCAAACTACAGCCCCTTATAGTCCTCAACAAAATGGAGTGGCAGAACGAAAAATAGGACATTTGAAGAAATGATTAATACATTACTTCTTATTTCTGGTTTGCCTAAAAATTTATGGGGGGAAGCATTAATGACTGCTTGTTATATACTTAATCGTATACCCCATAAGAAAATTCACATTACACCTTATGAATTGTGAAAAAAGAGAAAACCTTCTCTTGACCATTTAAGGGTGTGGGGATGTAAGGCATTAGTAAGGTTAACTGATCCTAAAAGACCTAAGCTTGGAGCTAAAGCAATCGAGTGTGCTTTTATAAGTTATGCACAAAATAACAAAGTCTATAAATTCTTAACCCTGGAATCCACAGATTCTGTTAGCCAAAATATAATTTTGGACTCTAGAGATGTTGAGTTCTTTGAGAATTCTTTCTTTAGGAAAAGGTCAAGAAAAGACACTGATAAAGAGGATCAAGGAACAGTTCATCATGAAACAAATGATGAAATGGAACTTACTACATCTACTGAAGAAATAGAACCAAGAAGAAGTAAAAGACCAAGGATAGAAAAATCTTATGGCCCTGATTTCTACATGTATCTAGTTGAAGGAAACATGGATGATATTGTTTCTTCTAGTGTTTTTGTGACTGGGCATGATTCTAGTGATAGAGATCCATTGACTTTTAGAGAAACTATGTCCTCTCAAGATTCAGGTTTTTGGCAAGAAGCCATTAATGATGAAATGGATTCTATCATGGGTAACAAGACTTGGGTCTTGGTGGATTTACCTCCTGGTTGTAAACCCATTGGCTACAAATGGATATTTAAAAGGAAAAGAAAACCAGATAGATCCATAGATAAGTATAAAGCTAGATTGGTAGCCAAATGTTTTAAGCAAAAGGAAGGAATTGATTACTTTGATACATATGCTCCAGTAGCAAGAATTAGTACCATTAGGTTATTAATTGCATTAACATCAATTCATAAACTTGTTATACACCAAATGGATGTCAAACTGCTTTTCTAAATGGTGATTTATAAGAGGAAGTTAGGGTTTGTTTTGAAAGGCCAAGAAAGAAAAGTTTGTAAACTTGTTAAATCTTTATATGGCCTAAAACAAGCACCTAAGCAGTGACATGAAAAATTTGACCAAATGATTGTTTCCAATGGATTTAAAATAAACGAATCGGATACATGTGTTTATTCTAAGTTTAGTAAAGGTTTTGGTGTTATAATTTTTTATATGTTGATGATATGCTTATTTTTAGTACTAGTGAAAAAGTAATATTGGAAACTAAAGCATTCTTGTCTGCTACTTTTAATATGAAAGATATGGGGGAGGTTAGTGTAATTTTAGGTATTAAAATTGTGCGGTCTCAGGATACCATTTCTTTAACTCAGTCGCATTATATTGAGAAGTTGTTAAAAAAGTTTAATCACGAGAATTGTAAGATAGCCTCTACCCCATATGATCATTCTGTTAAGTTATTTCCAAATAAAGGGAATAACATATCTCAGTTAGAGTATGCAAGTATAATCGGTAGTCTAATGTATGCAATGTAGTGTACTAGGCCTGATATAGCATTTGCAGTTGAAGTATTAGTAGGTTTACTCATAATCCAGGTCAAGTTCATTGGGACGCAGTATCAAGGATATTTAAATATCTTAAAGGCACAATGAACTATGCATTATGCTATACAGGATACCCAACTGTGGTAGAAGGGTACACAGATGCAAACTGGATAACAGATTCGGATGAAATAAAGTCTACAAGTGGATGAATATTCACTTTAGGAGGAGGGGCAATTTCTTGGGGTTCCAAGAAACAAACTTTGATAACACATTCAACTATGGAATCCGAGTTTGTTGCATTATCAACTGCTGTAAAAGAAGCCGAATAGCTTAAGGATTTATTATTTGAGATAGCATTTTGGCCCAAGCCAATGACAGCTATCTCAATACATTGTGATAATGAGGCGGCATTGTCACGGTCTTATAATAAGGTTTATAACGGGAAGTCTAGACATATAAGTTTAAGACATAGTTATGTTAGGGAGCAAATCAATAAAAGGGTTGTTACCTTTAACTATGTCAAGTTAAAGGGAAATTTGGCGGATCCTTTTACAAAAGGCCTAGACAAGGATATAATATGTAAGACTTCCAGGGAAATGGGTTTAAAGCCTTTAAATGAGAGGTAACCTATAAGTGGAACCCAACTAAATACTAGAGTAACATCTACTATATTAGTTCAATGAAAAAAATACTTATAGTAATAATCAGTTATACACTAGACAAGTATGAAAAATAAATTCTTCGTAACCATCTCAAAGTTAGTGTATGCTTGTATGGAGAACAAAGAGGGTAGGGTAAACCTTTAATGAATCTATGTCCAGTTTGGAGGACGCAGGTCATACAAGTGCATCTAATTAGATTCACCTATGTAAGTGAAGGAAGTGGGGCTGCTTCTGCGAGACTTAAGGCTTGTCTCTAAGTCACTTACGAAACCCAAGAGGTAAACACAAGGCCATAAATGTGTTGGGTTTCCTTAAACTATAAGGGATATAGTATATGTCTATTGAGCAAGATATCACTTTAAGATTTCTTAGTTCAAAGCTAACGCTACTAAGAATTCTGATATTTTGTGATATAGACTATGTAAAGGTTCAAGTCGAAAGACAACTTGTCACGCCCCGAAATCCACCTGCTTCGAAATATCAAATGTAATACCTTGAATATTTATGAGGCTTATAAATACGATCGTATAGACCTGGCAAAGTAGGCCCAGGCCCGTGGGCCGGGCCGTAAAAACTGGGCTTCGGGCTTAAGATATTTAGCTCATGAAAAGTTGGGTCGTTTTGGCCCGGCCCGCGGGTGGCCCGACCCGCGCCCCATATTTTTTTTAAAAAACAAAACATTGTAGTTGCTAAGGATTGAACTCAAGACCTCCCCATTTATTAAAGAAGTTGTCAAACCAACTTAGCCACAATAGCTTGTTTGTCTAAATTTAATTTATTAAATACTTCAAAAGCTTTCACTCAAATCTATACTTCAAAAGCTTTATTATATATATATATATATATATATATATATACACATATATATATATACACACATATATATATATATATATATACACAGTTATACACTATTATATTACTTATATATATATACTATTATATATATATATATATATAAAAATTTTGTGTTTTATATATATACACTGTTATATATATTAATGACAATTTTATTTGTACACATTTATTCTTAACATTAATTAAAATTTAATAATTCGTAGCACTCAATAACTTAATCATAAAGATAATAATATGTCAGAAATTTAATGTCACTCTATAATATGAAAATAAAAATCTATCACTAATATTATAACGGACCAAAAACTATATATGATCTAATTTAGGAACAATTTAAGTAAATTTAACATCAGACACACTTAAAATGTAATAAAAATTTTGATGGAGTGTTTATATTATATATATATATATATATATATATTAAATTTGAAGAAATAAAAGGTTTGTATTATTAAATTGAGAAAATTAAATAAAGGTTATGAAATGCAAATTAATTAAGTGTATGGTGGGAGGTGGCATGCAATATATGATGTTACAAGTTAGGGAATTTTTTGAGCAGAAGTTTATAGGATGTAGTACAAAAAAATAAAATAAATAAATAAACTCACCCTATATATATATATATATCAACCATCAATCACCTGTTTGTGTACATGGTTTGTTGAAGTATAATACTATCTGTTTAGCTACACCATGGATGGATGGGTCTTCAGCAAAGTTTATAGACTTTCTTTGTGAGTTCTGGTACAGTACTCTCTCTGTCTGATGTACTACCATGACCAGATTGTGATTTTTTTTTTCTTTGATGTTTAAAACCACCGTCTTTGTACACGTCAAGACTTAATTCTCTAAGAAATTAATGTCATTTTGTCCTGCTGGTATAAATAATTGATGTGGACTTAGTAGCATGTATTTTTGAACAATCTTTTGTGCATAACATTTGAGTGATGGACATGCATACATGTATGATGCAGAGACACATAAAAATATATATTATTACTAAAAGTTTTAACTGATATTTTTTTTGCTAAATATAACTCACAAGAATTGAGCAAACACAACCGTAAAAAAAAATAAAAAAGCCCGCAGGCCGGCCCAATCCGGGCCACGGGCCGCTTATTTTCAGCCCACCAAAACCTGGGCCGTTTTGGCCCGGCCCGCCAATGGACTGACCCGTTTTGGCTGGCCCGACCCGTTTACCAGGTCTGCGATCGTATATGGTTAGAGGTTAATTTAGTGACCTAAAACTAGGTATTGAGAGGTATAAAACCTTAAGCCCTAATGAGATTCGAATTTTGTAATATATGTGCTTAATAAAGCAGGTGGATTTCAGGGCGTGACACACCTATTACTTATGTATGCTATTTCTAATTAGAGAAAGAAGGTCAAAGGAAAATGATTGCAAGATTATGAAAATAGGGAAGGATTGTTGGATATTTTCAAATCTAGAAAGTATATAATAAATATATTATATGATGTCTGTATAGCTAACAAATGAATTATTTCAGTTGGATAAAAGAAAAGGTCTTAATGTTAAGAACTTGGGTTCAAGTCATGGCAATAACATTCCTACAATTTTATAATTAATTATTTTAATTAATTAGAATATTTAATTAATTAATTAACTAATCAATTAATTAATTGGGACAACCGTAAGATGCCTACGGCAGAGTACGGCAAACAGAGTTGGGATTTGGGATGCAACCAAATTAATTGGGATGCGACCAAAATTATAGAGTACGACAAATTGGGATGCCAAGATGGGATGCGGCCATTGCAGTCAATTGAAACCTCTTCAGGAAATTGGAACCTCTTCAAAGGGGTATTAGGAAACTTATAAATAGGTTCCAAGTCTACCCAAAACAATTACTTCAAATCAATCATTCTCAAGTTCTTTACTTCAAAAATTATTGAAAATCCTTCTCAAGTTCTTAAGAAAATATTATTCTAATATTTTCTTGATATAAATTTCTTCTTTCTCATTTATAGTTTTGCGCTAGATGTATTTCTACATAATGAATTCTAGTACAGAATAATCTGGGACTGCCTTATCTTGGGAGACTAATTCGTAGTAACCATGTGTAGCAAAAGTAAGGAGCGGATATAGTCTTAAGGAAAGAGTGGTCAACCATTCGATTCAGGCGGTAAAATTGTTGTTCTATATCAAATTACAAAGCGGATAACAATAACAGAGGGCCACCACGGAGGGTGGTGGCAATTGGAGGAGTTATAGTTGTGGCGTAGGTCGGATTGAGAGAATCGATGAAGACAACCCTTGTGAATTTGTGGAAGTTTTTGATGGTAACAAGAATATGTATCCAAGAATATGCAGAAGTTATGCTCTCACTATTAAGAAGGTTGTTTATTAGTAGAAGTGATACGGAGTAAGTTACTTTTACTTATAATTAATATAAGATGATTTATGTTTTCTCTTGTACGAGTTTAAATTTATATTATATTCTGTCTCATTTAATATATTGTTGCTAGGTAGAATTATTTATATTTGTAAATGGACAAAAGATTACCTAAGACAAATACCAGAGATGAGATCGATATGAAATGAGAAAATAGTTGAGAAAATAGATCTAAATTCTTTACTTGTTGCGCCTGCTTAATCTAAAAACTAGGTGTCAATATATAACTTAGATATCGAATTGGAATACTCTACTTTCTTTAGAAAACACATTCTCATTAGCCTTTCTATTATGTTCATTCTCTTTCATACTTCATGTTGAGCTTCGTTGGTCATTTGAAGTCGATTACTTTTTATGAAAATATGAACATTAAAAGGTGGAAAACACCTTAGAAGGACTAAATTATAAATCTGACCCTCCTATTTGTCATGTTTTTGCTAAACTGTTTTCTAAATTTTTGTTTTTAGCACAACTATTCCTCATAGATGCGTTAGTTATGCAAATGTGTTCCTCCAATTTTTGTCACCTATTAAAAATTGATTTCCGCTCTCTTCTCTCCTCATTTTTTTATTTTTTATTTTTAAAATTTATGTAAAAAGTGTACTCTTCTTCTTCTTTTTATTTATTTTTATATTGACCTTTCGAATTCAATATGAAATATCTATAAATTAAAAATTAGTATAAATTAATTAATTTTAGACAATATAATTACCAAAATTATAAACCTTACTATTTTATTTTATTTTATCTAAATAGTACTAATTAATAATTGTATGATTTATTATTTTCAAAGGTTAAATAATGTGCATCAATTTTAAAATTGAATATATCTCAAATTGATTTAAACAAATCAAATTTATATTTTCAAATTTATATCTTTTTATTCAAAATATAGGATTAAGTTTGATTTGTTTAAATCAATTTGAGATATATTCAATTTTAAAATTTATGCACATCATTTAACGTTTGAAAACAATAAATCATATAGTTATTAGTACCATTTAGATAAAAAAAAATAGTAAGGTTTATATTTTGGTAATTATATTGTCTAAAATTAATTAATTTATACTAATTTTGAATTTAGAGATATTTCATATTAAATTCAAAATGTCAATATAAAAATAAATAAATAAAAATAAGAAGAAGAGTACACTTTTTACACAAATTTTAAAAATAAAAAATTAAAAAAATGAGGATAGAGGAAATTAATTGTTAATAGGTGAAAAAAATTGGAGGAACATCTTTGCATAACAAACGCATTTATGAGGAATAGTTGCGCTAAAAAAAAGTTTAAGAAACAATTTAGTAAAAGCATGAAAAAATAGGAGGGTCAAATTTATAATTTAGTCCCTTAGAAGTGTTATTGAATAACATAAGGCATCTTCAGTCATGACTGATAAGTTGGTTAAAACCAATTTATAAGTTGGTGGGGGTATTTGGGTGTTCCGTCGTGATTTAATTTTTAATTTATAAATTGATTTATAAGCTATTTTTGAGAACTAACAATTTTTTATTTTTTAAAAAATGACTTATAATTTATTTTAAATAAATAATTTTGTCCAAATATAATAACTATTTTACCCTTCATCTTTTTCCCAAATTACATCTAATCTCTCTCTTTCCCAAATATTATGAGAAGGGCCAGAAGGCTGCAAAGTTGGTAGACTAAGCAAGTAGTGGGCTAAGGGCAAGACTGGTATTCACTTTGGGCTGCATAAAACTGAGCTTGGCCTTTTGCACGTGTTAAAAAGGATGATAGCTTTACAAAAAGGCAGTAATAAGGGACATTTACATTTAGTAGTACATTTTTAGAAATAATTACAATAATGGTGCATAGATAAAATAATTACAAAAATAATATACTTTTCCATATTTATTTACAATATTAGTGCAATTAGGATTCCTTAATTTAGGGGATAATATCATTTTTTCTCTCCTCCATTCTATCCCTTTAATTTAGTTTCCATATCAGTTTTAAAAAAAAATAAAATACCCATTCTCTCTCTCCCCTCCTTCCCTCCCACCGCCCCACCACCTCTCCCCGCCGCCCCCCGCCCCTCCGCCTCCCTTCCTCCTGCCGCAAGGTAACCAAACCTTCATAGCAAGGTAACCAAACATTCATACTAAGGTAATTAAACCTTTATACCAAGGTAACCAATATTATGAATGGTTACCAACTTAACATTATACAGTAACCAAAATTAATCTAATTAGTAACCATAAATCTGAAACACACCCAAATCCATTTCAACTCATTTAATTTAAACATAAGTAACCAAAAGTGGATTTGTTACCTTGGTATAAAGGTTTGGTTACCTTGGTATGAATGTTTGGTTACCAACTGCACTATGAAAAAACTGCAGTTGTAGAGGTGGATTGGTTACCTTGGTATGAATGTTTGGTTACCTTGGTATGAAGGATTGGTTACCTCACTACAAGAAAAACCTTCAACAGCGACCAACATTTTCAGCGACCGCATTTCCGGTCGCTAATTGGAGTAAATAGCGACCGCTAGTAGCGACCGGGAACAAATTTAGTCGCTAGGTAATATCAGTGACCACTAGCGGTCGCTGATCTAATTAGCCGCCAAATTTTTTTGGCGCAAAAGTTGGCGGGGAAGTTTATTGCGACTATTAACTATCAGCGACCGCGTGCGGTCGCTGATAAATACACGTCATTAAAAACAGCGACCGCACGCGGTCGCTGATGAATTTTATTGTAATCAGATTCAGGCAGTCGTTCTAGCTGCAGACGAAGCAAAGAAAAGAACAGGGAAGAGAGGGAGACGAGGAGAGGGAGAAGAGGGAGCCCCCGCCGCATCCGCCCCTGCCGCCGCGTCCGCCACCGCTGTTCCAGGTTGTTGAATTTTCGATTTCCAGCACTCTTGCCCTCTCATTATCCCTCACAGGCTAGTATTTTCTTTATGCTTTCTATCATTAGCAATTGATTTTTTAGAATTTATTATATATCATTAATTTCCTTCAAATGGTTGCCATTTCTTGGAAACATTTTTATGTATATATTGATAATGCGTGTACCCAATTCATCTTGAGTAGCCATCTTGTTTGGTATTACATACACCATCTTGTTTGTTTATCATTTTGTTTCAGCTCGCTATGTAAATTAGGTAAACTGAGTGGTCAGTTCTCCTATGTAAATTAGGTAAAATTTTGTCCCCAGTTCTCCTAGAATTTGGAAAATATCATGACTGAATTAATCAAATATGTTGTTAAAATATTATCAATTATAGTTATCGACGCATTGAGAACACGCTAGATTATAAAATTGACTCACTAAAATTAATCAAATATATTATTAAAATATTATCAACAAATATTGGATCAAGCCTAGAATACAACATTCAAACATCAAGTAAGAGTCTACAAAAAGTGTATCAAATTTGAATATAGGGAGTCCATTGAAATCACAGAAACCGAAAGACAGGCTAGTTCGTCCTCAATATTATTGTTACGTTGTTTGTCCATGTCTAAGGAACGTAGTTGCTAGAATACAACATTCAGTCAATATAAAACATCTTTTGAAAGGAAAAAAAAAAAGAATACTCCAAATGAGTAAAATAACCAAATCCATGCATTAAGAATCAAACATCAAGTAAGAATAATAGACATCATCACCAAATTACTTATCATCACTTATAAATTAATCCAAAGACATAATACCATTACAGTACCCAAAATACTAAAATTCATTACAATCCATCCAAAATAAGAGTAATAACATCACCACCAAAATAGAGATTAAAGAAATTAAACCATCAAAGATGACAGGATAAAAGATTAGAAACATTTGGGGTATAAAATCTCCAAATAACTTTGTTGCTTCTTTTCCTCCTCCGAAAGTTCGCCTTTATCGTCCGAGCTCTTGTTCAAATCAATGTCGATATTTGTTGGTAAATTCAAATCGAGGACAGAACACAATGATGATTAAGCCTAGGGAAGCCCATTACAATTATTGGATCACTAGGTTTACTTCTGGGAAGCACTGCATTTGCAGAATTTTCATCTCTTCACACATCAGAAAATGCCCACAAATAAAATATATCCATATATATATATATATATATATATATATATCTCCTCCCAATTAAGACATGAATGTATTCCTTCCCATCAAGTTGGTTGGTTGGTTGGTTGGCTGGTATTCTTAATGATAACTAATTAACTTGAGGATTATATAGTTAGAAAGAAGACCTACCAACTCTTGTGTAGTCTGTTCCTAAATTAATTAGTTTCTGATCGATCAATTAATGGCTACTTATGGCTATGATTACACCAGCCAAAACTACTCATCATCATCACAAAGAGCGGTTGCCATGGTGTTAGCTTTGGTAACTGCAATTGTGCTTTCGCCCTTGTATGTTAAATACATAGAGCTGGGCCACCAACCATACAAGTATGTTGAAATGTTAATCATATAAGTATACTCAAGTCATATGTTTACAAGTATGCTTAAATGTTAAACTATCCCTTACAAGTATGCTCAAGTCATATGCTTACAAGTATACTCAAGTCATATTCTTGTCTGCAGTAGGTACCGTGGTATCTCTAACAAGGGGAATACAATAATTCTTATCTGCAGTAGGTACCGTGGTATCATGGACTTCTATTCAGACCGTAGTTGGATGAGAAGACGAAAGTCAAGTGCCCAGATAGGTGCTACAACTGAATTTAGAACTGGTTGTCAAGTGTTTCTGGATTATGCGTATAGTCACCCGGAATGTGTGAATGGTCAGAACAAGATAAGATGCCCTTGTTTGAAGTGTAATAATGTCAATTATATGGACAGAGACATGGTACACTATCATTTACTTGTGTCTGGGTTCATGAAAAATTACGAAGAATGCTGGTGGGCACATGGGCAGAGAAGAGATAGTGGTATCGCACAAGTACACAATCCGAGTAGCAGTACCCATCGTATGAATGAAATGGTTCATGATATTGCAGGGCCGAATTTTGATTGGGAACAAGGGAAAGAGCAACCTATGAATTTTGATGCCAAAGCGTTCTTTAAGTTACTAGACGAAGGTAGCGAGCCGTTGTGGTATGGTTGCACCAAACACACTACGTTGTCTGCAGTTGCGACATTACTTAACATCAAGGCTGATCACAACATGAGCCATGAGTGTTTTGAGTCACTCTTAAAGGCCATTAAGAGTATGTTGCCTGACGGTGAAAAATTTCCCGATAACTACTACTATTGTAAGAAAATGGTGAAGTGGTTGGGTCTTGGATACCAAAAGATCGATGCATGTCCAAATTATTGCATGTTGTTTTATAAGGAAAACGAACATAAGACAAAGTGCACGTTTTGCGGTCATGATCGGTTCAAGCCTAATAAAGAGGGTCTAACTACGAAAAAGACAAATATACCTTATAAGATTTTAAGGTATTTTCCAATTACACATCGGCTCAAAAGATTGTACATGTCTTCAAGGACAGCTGAGTATATGACTTGGCATGCGAAATCTCCAGCTAAAGATGAAGAATTTAACCATCCCGCAGACGGACATGCTTGGAAAGATTTCAACTTACCACATCCTGGGTTTGCATTGGAACCTAGAAATTTGAGACTTGGACTGTCCACTGATGGTTTGAACCCTTTCGGCCACTCAGCTGTTCCGTACTCCTGTTGGCCTGTGATTGTTACTCCATACAACTTGCCTCCTTGGATGTGTATGAAACAACCATACTTATTTCTTTCACTCGTGATTCCTGGTCCAAAGAGTCCTGGAAAGAACCTAGATGTTTACTTGAGACCTCTTATAGACGAGTTGAAGGTATTGTGGGAGGATGGCGTACAGACTTGGGATGTTTCCACAAAAACAAATTTCAACCTTCGGGCAGCGGTTATGTGGACTATAAGTGACTTCCCTGCTTATGGTATGTTATCTGGATGGAGTACACACGGGAAGTTGGCTTGTCCATATTGTATGGAGCACACAAAGTCTTTCAATTTATCAAAAGGTCGAAAGCCTTGCTAGTTTGACTGTCATCGTCGTTTCTTGCCGGTAAATCACCCGTTTCGAAGAAATAGAGAACACTTCAGGAAAGGGAAAGTGGAAAATGATATGCCTGCACCGCGATTGTCGGGGATGGAGATGCGTGACCAAGTTATGAGATTGCCGGATATCCCATTCGGTAAGATTGTTGCCTCAAACATAATCAATGGGTTTGGCGAGTCGCATAATTGGGTTCGAAGAAGCATCTTTTGGGAATTGCCTTATTGGTCTACAAATTTGATTCGTCATAATCTAGATGTGATGCATATTGAGAAGAATGTCTTTGACAACGTGTTTAACACCGTAATGGGTGTTACAGGCAAGACGAAGGATAATGATAAGGCACAGTTGGACATGAAAGATATTTGTAAGTGTCCTGGATTAGAACTTTATGAATCTTCTAATGGTAAGATAGTCAAACCGCATGCAAGGTACACATTGACCAAAAAGCAGGTTGAAGATGTGTGCACATGGATTAAGTCTCTGAAACTACCAGACGGATATGCGTCAAACGTTGCAAGGTGTGTTACAGGTGGGAAATTGCAAGGGATGAAGAGTCATGATTGTCATGTGTTCATGGAGAGACTCATGCCTATAGCATTTCGGGACTTGCTTGATAAACCAATATGGGATGCTTTGACTGATCTTAGTCGTTTCTTCAGAGACATATGTTCAAAAATGATAAATGAAAAGGACATGTCTGTACTTGAGCAGAACATTATTAAGATCACGTATAAGCTTGAAAAAATATTTCCACCTGGTTTTTTTTGACTCCATGGAGCATTTGCAAATCCATCTACCCTATGAAGCTCGTGTTGGTGGTCCAGTTCAATATAGATGGATGTACCCTTTTGAGAGGGTGATGGGAAACCTTAAGAGGAAGGTGGAGAATAGAACTTACGTCGAGGGGTCGATATGTGAGGCTTACAGTTTCGATGAGATATCAACTTTTGTCTCCGACTATTTCCCGACGAAGTCTTGACGAAGGCCAATCAAGTCTCGAGACATGATGATGGGGGCAATGTTGAACTAAATGGTCGGCTGTCTGTATTTGGTCTACCGGGTCGCGCTTATGGAAAAGGGAAGCGCATATTCCTCCCTGAGCAAGAATTACATGTTGCACATACTTACATTCTTCTCAACTGCGAGGAGATTGATGAATATGTGAGGTATACCAGTAAAATTCATATTTACTTAACCTATATCTTAACCTTCAACCTCATATCAATATATGATAATGTTTATAATGTTTTATAGATCGTACGATGATGAGTTAAAAGCAAAGCAGCCGAACATCACTGATAAAGATATTCAAGTTAATCGTGATAAAACCTTTGCACTTTGGTTAAAAAACAAGGTAAGTTAAGTTAATTAAGCACGACATATATAATATTTATTTATGAATTCAAATAAATATATGTTCATTTGTGTAGGCTCTTAAGGAGGGAACGATTACTCCAAATGTACAACTCCTAGCTATTGGCCCAGACAGGGATCAAGTTAGCCGCAATGGTTACAAAATAAATGGCTGTGAATTTCATACAAAGACATATGCTCGCGGTAAAAGAACAACAAATACTGGAGTGTGTGTTCGAGGAGATTGTTACAATGAGCTTGGTCGTGCCTTTTATGGTGAATTAGAAGAAATCATCGAGTTGTCGTACAAGGGTACTTATGGGGGTGATATTAACTTGTTCAAGTGTCGCTGGTTTGATTCAGAAAAAGGGATACGTGTCGATCGACATGGGATCATCGATATTGACATCCATAGGTCCACGTACGTCAACACACCATTTGTGTTGCCAACTCAAACAGTACAAGTGTACTACACTCCTAGTCCTGTTAAGAAAAGGGATAGACCGCCTGCAGATTGGCAAGTTGTAATTCATACTCCCGCGCGCAGTCATACCCAACTAGACGACGGGGAGTTCTACCAAGAGGAGATGATTCATAGACCTGAGGTGATAACTATGGAAGACAACAATGAATTAATCCAGTTAGAGGGTGGAGATGAACCAGATGAATTCGATCCCGAGTCAATACTTGTGCCAGATCACAGTGATAATGAGGAGGAAGAGTTTTTGGCTGGCACTGACACTGACACTGAATCTGAAGAAGATGATGGTTATGAAACTCCAATACGTAACCAAAATGATTCTGACTCAGACAACGATTTTCATTAAACGTATGTTTAGGTTGACTTGGATTTCGAACTACTGCATATATACATTAATTTATGTAGCTTTTATTTATAGTTGTCGTAGTTAACTATTTCATATAAGTTCATGTCATTTTAATTGTATATGTAAATCATATAACTCATTCATAATATCATCCTATAATTTTTTGTTTGCAGATGTCTTCTGAGCCAGCGCAGCAAAAACGCTGCTTGGGTCGGGGCCCTAATCATGTGCCGAAGGCCCTGGCTAATCCGGATGACCGGATTCTCATTCAGATCCGCCCTCCACCAGACAGCACGTACGTTTAACATCATTTCTTTCAATTTTTATATTTTCATTGTTCTACATCTATATATGTATTTAATTGTCGTTAATATTATATTAAATTTACTTAGCTTTAATGTAAACTGTAATATATTGTAGTGATTTTCAAGACAGTAAGATTGTGAAGTGCATTTCACAATTATGCTTACAGAACTAGCCTACGCCAGTGATTACATGGGCGAGCACACCTATCGCCCACAAGGATGCAGTTTGGGCTGAATTTCAGGTAATATAGTTAATGAAATAAAATTATTTAGCGTTGTTGTTACCAACTTATTTAGCGTTGTTGTTAGTTAATGGTATACTTATCGTGTTAATATTATTGTTGTTTTATGTGCAGAGGAGATATAGATGGGACGATGCGAGTGCATCAGTTATTCAGACGTTGTTCTGGCAGAAGTGTGCCGCCAGAACCAAAGATAATTTGAACAAGGAACGTCAGAAAGCCCTGCACAATGCTGAGATCGACCATCCGGGGGAGGGTGAGCAGTATATGCACGAGCACAGCCCATGGTGGTGCGCACAGGACACACGGGCTGCGATGTGTGATCAGTGGAGGGCTGAGAGCTGGATCAAGAGACGCAAGACTGTCGCCGCGAACAGAGCCTCAGGTGCACCTGAAGGCGACAAGACGAAAGGGACATACAAGGGCGGCAGTATATCACAGTTGCAGCATATTGCTGCCAGGGTACGTATGACTATGAAGGTTGTTTATATTCAATGTTTGTAAAATATTATATGTTTACAAGTTTAATATGAGAACTTGTTTTGTAGGAGGCTCAGTCTCAGGGTCAGCCTATCAATTGGCTGGATGTGTACGTGGCCACCCGTGATGGTCTGCCAGAGGCTGTTCAGATAGCGGTACTATATAAGTTATTGATACATATGCAGTTTTTAAATGTTAAAATCATTTTTACACATTATATATTTATTTTGCAATATCTAATTGTTAACTTACTGACAGGACACTTATAATACCTTAATGAACGAGCGTTATCCTGAAGGCACTCTGCGTCCCTAGATTGATCAGGAGCTATGGGAGAGGGCGTCAGTCGTGAAAAAGAACTATGTCAAAGGCCAAGGACAAAAACGACGCCCTACCATCAGCGGTACAGGCAGCTCTGCTACCTAGTCAACACAGTCATTGGGTCATCCAGTCATTCATACTCCCGCTGACTGTGTCAGAGCGATATGTCAAGATCGAGATCTTCTTCACACACTAGGCGGTCATCTACAGTCTTTGAGCCCTGATGAGTTGGCTGAGGCAGTGGCGGCAGCAGCACAGTAGCAACAGGATGGCGACGAGGTAATCTTAGTTCTTATTACAATCAAATAAGTCACTAACTTAAATACATAAATATTGTAATAGCTATCAGTATCAACATATGTAACATGTTTTCTTCTTTTGTCTACAGGGTCATACTAATTTGGACGACGATGCATGAAGACTTAGCTAGCTAGCTATACTTCGAATACCCTATCTGTGATTGCCCTTGTTTGGACATATGTATGTTACTTAGATCGTACGACTACATTTATATAAAGTTTTCAGTTCCCTTTGGTTTGTGAATGTTTTTATAGTTTATATTGTGTTGGTTTATGTGTTTGCATATGGATGGATGTTAATATATACTATTGTGCATGTGTGGGGTATAAATATGTTAGTATGGATGTTTATATAAACTACTGTGTGTTGGGAGCAGGTACAAAATAGGTTTTAGTTTTTTGGAAATCAGCAAAATTGGCCAATTTTTTTTTTCAACCCAGGTATCAGCGACCGCACGCGGTCGCTGATATAATTCGCGGTCGCTACTTTCAACTCGCAGGGCTGCCACGTGTCCTCCCATCCAGCATATCAGCGACCGATTTCGGTCACTAATATCGGTCGCTGATGACACCAAATTGACACGTGTTCCACGTCATAATTAAGGCTGACTCAGCCCAGCGACCGACACGGTCGCTATAGGCGGTCGCTGATAAGGCGGCCGCTAATGGTGGTCCCCAATGTCCTCCCTAGCGACCAGATTATATGCGACCACTATCAGCGACCGGAGTCGGTCGCTAATACCCATCTGCGACCAGATACGGTCGCTGATAGGCGGTCGCTGATAGCTCCTTTTGTTGTAGTGCCTTGACATGTGAAGACTCCATTGACGCCACCATGGCGGGGGAGGGAGGCGGTGGAGGGAGGGGGAAGGAAGGCGAGAGGAAGGAGGGAGGCGGGGGAGGAAGGAGGCGGTGGAGGGAGGCGGGAGGAGGCGGTGGGGGAAGGGAGGCGGAGGAGGCGGTGGAGGAGGCGGTGGAGGAAGGTGCCATTAAATAGAGAAAAGTAAATAGGGTAGTTATAGTTCTCTTTGATTTAAGGGATAATGATTTAATGAGTTTATTCTTGTTACACTCTTTTTGTAATTATTTTGTTAGTGCATGTAATTATTTTGTTAGTACACTATTCTTGTAATTTTTTACTAAGTGTTGTATTATTGTATACTTATGTAAAGAACCCCAGTAATAATGTACTAGCTTAGCCCAATACCTTTAAATAACAACATTTGCAAATATATATATATATATATATATATATATATATCCTTAAATTAAACGTCAATCTTTTACAAATTTTATTATCTTGGTCTCAATTATTCAAACTAAAGATGATCACTGTTTACCTTATGTTTTGTGCTCTTTCATCAGTAATTTAGTATCTTCTTCAACAAATATTAAGTGTTTTCTTTAGAAAAACCTTTAAATACAAAAATATCCCCTTAAATATGAAAAATCAGACGAATTAGTCCAATAAGTTTAATTTGAATTCAAATAATTTAGTTCGTTAAATTTAAACTCAAACAATTTAATCCATTGGACTCAAAAAAAAAAAGGGATTTGCTATAGCCAATCATTCCACGATACTTTTTCCTATAGGGATATAATACTTTAAAATCATGATTTTTTTTATATCTCCCTCTATTCAAGTTCAAATCGTTGGGTTACTCTTCGAATTTTATTCAAAAAAATTACTATTATGAAAAAAAAGTGTCCTATTTTTTATAGAATATTTATTATATATTAGAGTCTTATTATGAGAAGAAATCTTATTTTTGGTAGGAGTATTATTTTAGAAGTGTTCTATTTTGAATAGAAAGAGGAGAATTATGAGTACTCTATAAATAAGATATTATATTTAGTTGTTGAAGTGTAACACAATCAAAAGTCATATAGCATCTTAATTAAGAGTTGTGAGAGGGTGTGAGTGAGTTTTGTATTTGTGTGAGGGAGAGGGTTTTTGCAGCTTTTATATTTCATGCAAAAAAATTGTATTGTGGGTGGGAGGGTTTTGCAGCTTTTAGTCCGTATGAAAAGTTGTGTCTCGGTATTATGAAACCTCAAGTTTTAGGGCGTAAAACTTAGGAGGATTTTTGTAAGTCCATTATATTGATACAGTGAGAATTCGGAGTTTGGCCTGTAATTTATCCTTTAAGGATTTTTTACATTAAATCTTGTATTGTTTTATCTCTCTTTATTTTATTAGTTGATTTACGTTGACTTATTCCCAACAAGTGATATTATGAACTAGGTTGATTGGATCCAAGGTAGAGGGAATTAATTAATGCATGAGTGTAACAAATAAAGAGAGTGTAAATTGAAGGAACTAAATTTAAGATCTTGCAATTATGAAGGATTACCATTGCAATCGTTAGATGATGAAGATGATGGAGATGCTGATGAAGATGAAGATTATTGTGGCAGTGTAGATCATGCGGATGATATGGAAGATGCAAATGTTGCATATGATATAGAAGATGTGGATGTTATAGATGATGCGTATATTACGGATAACGAGGATAATGCAAACAGTATGGATAATGCGGATGATGGTGGCGACCATAACAACGATGACATTGATGAAGTTGAAGTGTTTGTGGATTCTAGTCGAGGGAAGAATTATTGGGAAACTCCTCAAATCATATTCAGATATGAAGTTAAAGTACTCGGGGATTCAAGTCGAGGGAAGAATTGTTAGGTTACTTTTCAAATCTTATTCAGAAAAGAATTGCTATTATGGAAAGAAATGTGTCTTATTTTGTATAAGATATTTATTATATGTTGGAGTTCTATTATGAGAAGAAATTTTATTTTTGGTAGGAGTATTATTTTGGAAGTGTTCTATTTTGAATAGGAAGAAGAGAATTGTGGGTACTCTATAAATAGAATATTATGTTTAGTTGTTGAAGTGTAGCAAAAGTCATGTAGCATTTTAAAAGTTGAGAGGGTGTGAGTGAGTTTTGTGTTTGTGTGAGGGAGGAGTTTTTTGCAACTTTTATATTCCATGCAAAAAAAAGTTGTATTGTTGATGAAAGGGTTTTGCAGGTTTTAGTCCATGTGAAAAGTTGTGTAGCGGTATTATGGAACCTCAAGTTTTAGAGCGTAAAACTTGGGAGAATTATTGTAAACCCATTATATTGATACAGTGGAGATTCAGAGTTTGAGTTGTAATTTTTTTAAAGATTTTTTTTACATTAAATCTTGTGTTATTTTATCTCTCTTTATTTTATTAATTGATTTGCGTTGATTTATTCCCAATACAAATTTGGTTACATTAGAAATTAACCATTACGGTGAATTGATAAACATCCCACACAATATTTATAAAGGGGTTAGGTGCATTATATAGACTCAATTGATCATGATGAAATTTCTCTGATAGAACTCCATGTTATGGTTAAATCAGTTGGGTTATGTGCCTGAGGTGGGGTGCCAGAAATTAAGAAGACGCTCTTTATGTAACATGTTTTGTTAAAAAAAATTAAAAATCACAAGTTTATGCTTTTCATGACGTTATAGAATCTTTCGTGAATATATATATATAGAGAGGCGGAACCAGGGGGCCAGGGAGTCATATGACCCTGGTACCTATCTGCCTATCTCCCCCATCTACAGCACTACCTCCTATCATTTTTGGAACATCAAACTCAAACTTAGCTATCTCCCCCTCCCTTCTGAAATTTAATTGGCCTTTTAATATAACCCATGTGATCTTTCCATGTTTATAGTGAACTTATCATAATCCCACATCGTCTAAATATAGTTCTCTTCTCCTATATTTGTTCTATAAATAGAGGAGAGTTCAAGATTAATTTTTTTTAAGTAAAGCATGGAAGTCCAAAGTGGAAGTCCATCAAAGCTAATTTTTTTTTTTTGAGTAAAGCATGAACTTCTTAAGTGAAAGTTCAAAGCTTAAATAGTGTATTTTTTTTTTCTTTGCATGTTATGTATTTTTGAACTTTATTACTATGTATGATTTTGAATTTATGATTGATTTTGAAGGAGATTGAGGTACAAATTAATTTATTTGTTCCACTTTAAAAGGAAATGCCATTAAAAAATTTCACAAAAGATTTCACTTTTTTTTGTGATAATGGTATAAAAGTTATAATTTAATTCATACCAAATTCAATACAAACTTGGACTTATATAGCGAGAATGCAAAATGCTGAATAATAATCCAACCCATTGATTTTAAAAAAAAAAAAAACTAATCTTCACCGTTAGATCACTATTCTTATTTTAACTAGGCTAACCCCCACGTAACAGATTTGTATTCAAAATTGTTAGAAGGTTATTGGTATACAAACCATCTTACAAGAATTACTAATTTATCTCGAAAGAATAAATAATGCTTAGCTAGTCCATATTTACCGAGTTAAATGCATTAAGTTGTGTTAGTTCAAACATAATGGACTAAATTGTTTGAGTTCAGACTTACTGGACTAATTCATCTCTTTTTTCATACTTAAAGGGATATTTTTGTATATAAAGGTATAGACAAACTAACAATCATTATCTTTTGAATGTGTACCTGATAAATTTCACGACCAAAAATATTGTTTAATGAAATTTTAAAGTAGTACCAATACAAGTTTCATTAGTTACCATCTCCCTTATAAAATATAAAATTATTTGTCTTTATATTTACTTACACGTGCTCTTATTACCACTAAAGCAATCTACCTAACTTAAAACTGTAGCTTCTGCAATTGAAGTCGTATTCAATTCTCTACGTAAAAAAAACCTAACTACCTAGCTCATGTGCAATAAATCAGGCCAGACTGAATTGGTTATTTGTGGAAAATTTTAATTAATTAAACTATCCACTTATCCAACTATTATTTTATTTATAGCAATATTTGTGTGGCATAAACAAAATTATATTAAAACTAGGATAGTTAGATAAGAAGGATATATAAAAAAATCAGAATACCTTATCCAATGACCAAAGTTATACGGTACATAGAGCAATCAACAAAACACTAAAGAAATTATGTAGCCAATCAATTGCAATTCCATCATCTATCAATTTGAATATTTTTTTTATATAATTATTTAAAATACACAAAAAAACGCGTGGGGGTTTTGGGTTCTTAATTTAATTGGGGTTGCTTAATTGATTTCAAGCTAGCACCATCCAAAATAATTTAGTGGTTGAACTTTCTTTGCAATTTGCATTTGTATATAGTTATCCTACCAACAATTATATATTAAAAATTAAAATTTGACAAAGTAAGTATAAGGTGGCTTTTATTATATTTTTTAAATATATAATTAAATAGTCAAATATCTTTTGCAAATTGATAATGATTTTAATTTCTACAAATTTATGGTTTAATAATATATTTTGTCTCTTACTCTTCAACTCTATATGAAGAAAAACAACGTACATAATTAATGAAACTTATCTCTCTCTCTCTCTATATATATATATATTTATATATACGCTTTCGTTTTCTGAGCATTTGACAAGCAATGATCAGTTGGATGCTTTTGCGTGTAATTTTAATTTTCTCTTAATTCTTCTGATCACTACCGATCAAAGTTGTCCGTGAAGACCATGTCTTGCTTTGCCTTAATTAGACCTTCCATTTAATCTTGGAACTTAAGTTCACTATCTCCATCTCATCTGAAAACGTACGCCAGCTCAATATACATATTACACAGCAGTGCAAGTTGTTAGCTTGCACGGTATTATAAAAATAAGTTACGTACATTTCGTATAAAAATATGTTGTAGTGAGTTACAACTTGCTAGCTGCAATTTATTTCTATAGACCGGGCAAGATATAAGATAATAATATGCACGTTTGTGATGGAATATATAAACATCCTCTTCTTCCCTTGAATCATTACTGATGAAACTAGTTCAACCTTTTTTTCTTTTTTTCTTTTTTTTAAGTCGGATCATATTGAGAGAATCACGCCACCCTCGATTGGAACTGCCTTGAAAATCAAACAAGAAGCAACCAAACCACATGAATGAGTCAAAAATGAAGCGCAAAAATATATAGTTATATAGAACACCCGCAGCATTAAGTCCCCACATCCAGCAATTATTGTTAGGAATTAAGTCACACAAAATAAATAACACAATTAAAAAAGAAAAACAACACAATATTTATTATGATTTGGTTTTTAATGACCTAATCCACAAAATCAACTTCAATATATTAATTTCCACGGTACAATTTTTTGCACAGAATAAAAGTTATAAAAAAACCCTCATGCACCAACCCAAGACTCAATTACACCTTCTCTCAACACTCTAGGATGTTAATACCTTCTTGGTTGTTCTCTCTCTAAACGAGTACTCATAACTCCCATTTTCCTAATCTAATAATTATGACACTCTAATATAATAAATATACCTACTACAAATAGAACTACTTTCAAAATAATATTTATACCAAAAGTAAGATTCATTCTCATAATAGGATTCGAGGAGTTACCTAACAATGATATCAAAAACTAGTAACAATATATCATTAAGTAACTCCCCCCGTCTCACAAAAAACTTGCACAATAGTGAGAAATATACATCATATATGCTCCCTTTATAGCCAAGAATTTAAGCCATTTTGTAGGAACACAACATACACACTTAACCCTCCAAGCCAGATTTTATTATAAAAATTTAACCCAAAAAAATAAACAAACAAATACATGCTAAATCAAATTGAATTAGCATAATCCAAAGAAACACCAAGAACTTTCCAAAAATATAAGCCATAACAAAGTAGAAATTATAAAAATGTCATTACTTAGGACGGCAGGGAAACCAAAATACCTTCATCCAACCAAACCTAATACAACCATGACACAGTTTATCCGGTTCAATTGTAAAAGAAAAAAAGAAAAGAAAAGAAAAGAAAAAAATCCCCTTATAACTGGAATTTCAGAGCATTATGGCGACAACACTTTCATACAATCCTCTTAATTTTTCAATCAAAATCAAGCACTATATACCCAAAATTAGCAACCATTATCAGTCCTTTTAATTTTTATTGCAATGGTTAATATAACTTTTGATGTCAACTTTACTCTAACTGGATCCGTCTCAGAAGATAGTTGATTTATCAAATCTCATATATGCTATGCAAGCGTATTTGGTGTAGTTGTGACTTTTAAGAATTTAATTTATGCATGATCGGTAATTCATAAGTTTGTAGACTTAAACGGTATATTACACCAAAATGTACAGCTAAAAATTATTTTATTATGTTATCAAAAAATCTTAAATATAATTGTTTAGGGAGGTAATATATATTAATAGCGAACAGAAAATTTATTTTTATTTAGACATGTTAAAATTAAACATTATACCATTCTCTCTTATTAACTAGACATACATCCTTTTAACATTTTATGTCGTGATTTTCACTATATTTTAATATGACAAGGGCATGTTTATACAAAACAAAATAGTTGCAACGTCCCCGGACTTTTTACACCATATACCGCTGTATTACTAGTTATAAGTAGAATATGGTTAGATTGTAATGCTATAATACAAAAATAATTTGAAGATTTAAGGTATCAACAAAAATGGAAGATAAACTCTTGAATCCACAACAGAAATAAAGAACTCACAAAGAGAAAACCAAGATAATAATATCAATTAATAAAAATGTTTTATGTAAATAAACCCTAGGAAGCATATTTATAATATTAAACTATTTTCCTGTAACTAATTGGAAAAGAAAAATAATTAAGTTCTAGACTAAATAAAATTATCAAAACTAAAACCCAAAACATAAACGGGTTAAATATAAATTAGACTACTGAATTTTTTAAAATAATAATTAAAAATACATCAAGTAAACTAAAACATCTTGAAGAATAAAATATATGAAAATCCAAAATTCTCATTTTCCACCACATCATAAATCAATATTAATAATGATGTGTTATAAGGATAAATTCCTTACTTGGTTGCTTAACAATGTATTATGATAAAGCAATAAATCTGCAACATTCCAACAAAATTAGATTTCTTTCTTTAGTGTTTATATGAACATAAGATCGAGTATCTGTTCATGGTGTCAAACAACTAAATAAGAATGAGGTAGCTAGAGAAATGTCCAGAATTCACGATAAACCCAAATAATAGTAATAGGATTAAAAAAAAAAAAAAACACTCCTGCCTACCTAAAATCAAAACAAAATTCTTAAAGGTAAAATGCTAACACAATCTAGAAAAAGCTACACGGATCAAACTTCTTTTTGATTAAAGGAAATCAAAAAGAAGTTTTTTAAGAGTTAAAGACAACTTACGGCCAAGATAATCAATATATAGTAAAGCTAATGAAATTAAGATTTTGCTGGATTAGAAAGGGGTACATTAAGATTTTTTCTTGAGCTAATTAATAGGGCGGAAGAACAAGACCTCCACCACCTTCCAAGAAATATAGATCCTCTTCTTCCCTTGAATCATTACTGATGAACCTTTATTTTTATTTTTTTTTTAAAAGTTGGATCATATTAAGATTGATGCAAATCACCAACCAACAAAACTGCATCATTAGTCCAAGTCCTGGTGATATTGAAATCAATGGCCAATACATCCTTACTACTTACCAATGTCTACCATTTAACTTGATGGGATTTTTAAAAATATACTCCATTTTGACAAACACTCACGGTTCTTCGTTGACATGTGAAATCATCACTTTATATTTATGCTACTGTGGAAGCATCAGAAAATGATAGCTCACCTCAGAAATTAAATGATAGCTTTGATTTGGTTTTTGAGAAAATGATAGCTCCCCACATGAATGAGTCAAAAATGAAGCGCAAAAATATATAGTTATATAGAACACCCGCAGCATTAAGTCCCCATATCTAGCAATAATTGTTAGGAATTAAGTCACGCAAAATAAATAACACAATTAAGAAAGAAAAATAACACAATATTTAATATATATGGTTTGGTCAATAACCTAATTTACAAAATCAACTTCAATATATTAATTTTCACGGTACAATTTTTTGCAAGAAATAAAAGCTAAAAAAAAACACCTCACGCACCAACTCAAGACCTAATTACACTCTCTTTCAACACTCTACGATATTATTACCTTCTCGGTTCTCTCTCTAAACGAGTACTCATAACTCCTATTTTCCTAATATAATTAAGACACTATGGTATAATAAATATACCTACTAAAAATAAAATTACTTTCAAAATCTACCAAAAATAAAATTTATTGTCATAATAATAGGATTCGAGGAGTTACCTCACAGTGATATCAAAAACTAGTAACAATAAATCATTAAGTAACTTCGCTCATCTCACAAAAAACTTGCACAATAGTGAGAAATATACATCATATATGCTCCCTTTATAGCCAAGAAGCCATTTTGTAGGAACACAACATACACACTTAACCCTCCAAGGCAGATTTTATTATAAAAATTTAACCTAAAAAAAAACAAATACATGCTAAATCAAATTGAATTAGCATAATCCAAAGAAACACCAAGAACTTTCCAAAAATATAAGCCATTAAATTAAATAACAACATAGAGATTATAAAAATGCCATTACTTAGGACAGCAGGGAAACCAAAATACCTTCATCCAACCAAGCCTAATACAACCATGACACAGTTTATACAGCTATAGCGACGGATTGAACCGTCGCTAAAGATAACGAACCGGTTCGCTTAAGAAGGAGATTTTATATATATATATATATATATATATATACATATATATATATATATATATATATGGGTACCAATCCACAGCAAGCGCTTGCCGCAACAACCAAATTGTTCCCTACCGCTACAGGCTGTAGCGGCAGTAGTGTTTGGCTTTTTTTTGGTTATCTGCCGCTACAGGCTGCTGCGGCAGGGAAAGAATTTATTTTTTTTCCAGCAAAGGTTAGTTGGCTTACAATAGGCATCAATTTTTTGATCTCCTTATCCTTATGTACTTTCATACCCAACCCAACTGTCATTTATTATCATAAAGTATATTATAAAAATATTCAAAATTTTAATTTCTTCCAATATATTAAAAACTTATAGATATATTTTATTTTAAAGTTAATTTATGAAATATTAAAATATAAAATATTAAAATTTTAAAAGTAACAAATATAATAATAAATAGTATCATAGTAAAAGGCTTCCTTTTTTGGGCCTTTTGACACCCTTTGGGAGCGAGTCCGGACTTACGATTGCACAACTTTTCCTTCACCAGATAAAGAAGGCTTGTTTCTTTATGTCGCCGCTTGCGGAGGTTGGGACGACTTCTCCCATTCCGGTCGCATTCCCCGCATGTGCACAGAGAAACAAGAATATCCTTTCAGTCCCTTTCGCTTCCTGTCTGACTCATCTAGCCGTCTTCAAGGATGGCAACATTGGACTGACGAAATCCTCGGGAATGTTGAGTATAAGGCTATACTAAAGAGCGCGGGCATCGCTGCATTCAACTATGTAGGGCATTCAGCCATGTAGGGCATTCAGCTATGTAGGGCATTCAACCATGTAGGGCATTCAACCATGTAGGGCATTCAGCCATGTAGGGATCTACGTATCATGATGCCCTTACTGTGTTGATTTCCCGCGGGTACTTTTTGTTGCCTCTTTTTAAGTCTTAAATAAAAGAGCTCTAACTCGTGCAAGTATACACAGTCAACAAGTAATACAGAGGAAGTAGAGTATCGTCCCGCAGAGACAGGATTAAATTAAATCACTATGCATCAGTTCTATCACTATACTTATATGCTTAAACTATTGACTTACTTTTGGTGACAAAATTATTTCTATATCAATTAATAACTAAATATGCAAATACTAACGAAATATATCAAGCTTGAAATTAATGGGATCCTAACTTCATTTAATAGTTCATCTAATTACCACTATTAAGCTAGAAGGTTCACATATCTCAGAAAAGTAGCCAAAGACACTAAAATAGACATAACCATTTGTCAATGCATTATGACCTACTTACATAATATCCATACTTGATAGACACAATGTAATCACCACTATAACCAAAATCACTATATTTCTATGTGAAATTGCAATTATATTGATTTTAAGCTCAAGTCCTTACTTTGACTCTTACGGTGAAACAGTATATTTCTATCCGATTCACAAAATATTAAGCTATCCAATTAAGCCTCATATTCGCAAGCTATCATGATTACAATCCATACTTATATGTTGTTTTTCAATTCCATACAAGTACTGAAGTCGAATGGTGATCAAGCATTCATGCATGCAAAACAATCATGATAGAAATTCCTTATGATATAGAAAACAAGCTAACAATCAAGAGTGTAATTAAACTACATATTAAAATCCGTTAGAATCCCATAATGGAAATTAGTTCATATCTGAACCAAAAGCCATTATGGGACCAAATCTACACATGGTAAATTCACAAACAATTGAATAAAGAAGAAGAAGATTGATCAAACCCAATTGAAGTAATAAATCCAAAGTAAGCTTAAACCCACATCAATATCCAATGCTCGAACAAAAGTAATCCACAGAATATCTCTAAGTTCTCCCTAGAAAAGTAGAATAATAACCATGAAATAATCCCCCCTCCTAATGTTGCCCTAATTACATAAGATAAGCCTTTTTTTTTCAATCCTTTTCCGTATCCAACTCTGCTTCAAGTAGACAAACTACCGCACCTAAACTGCCTTAGGCACCCCGGCGCCATATCCCTTTGTTTTATAGCGCCCCAGCGCCATATCCAAAATTACCAAGATGCCCCTAGCTTCAATATTGATTCCCAAACACCTGGATTGACCTTGTTACTCTTCCAATTCCTCCTGCATAACATAAACACAAAAACAAAAAAATTGATAATAAAAAACACTCAAAGATAGCAATAAATTAAGCTCAAGAGCACTAGATTCGTAGGTATAAAACACACACATCACTTTTCTTCATGAACATTCATTACTGTTTGGGGGAATTCACCCATATTCTAGAGTATGTCTGCTTCCTTTTCTTTTTCTAAATTATGTTCTTATTCTAGATTATATATATCCTGCAGTCTTCCTGTTGTTGCTTCGGCTTCTTGTAGCCCATCCAGACTGTCTCCTAGGGATACCAAGTGCGTTGCATACTTGATAGAGGCTTTCAGGCGGGCTGATAATTATACTTCATGATTTTATGGTGACACAATCCTTTCAGACTTCGTCTCGGGTACCTCCTCGAGTTCCTCCCCCAGGATCCTCTGTTGTCGGGGAGATGAGAGTTACTTGCTCTAGAGTAAAGCCGAGGATCCTTGTTTTTAGATTGCCGAGAATGATGATGATAATGATAATGATGATGATGATGATGCTCCCATTGGATTTCTTATGGGTACGGCAAATGAGGTGGCGACCTCTACTACTTGTGAGCCTCTTTGACATAACATGATTGTTGTCTAGTCCTCCTCACCTCATGATGATCGTGTCAGCCTTAATGTTGACGATTCCATGTCTGATGTAAGCTTAGGTCCTGTTGTGGTTAGTACAGTTCTATCTTCACTCCCACATATAACATATTCTCATGACAATTTGGAGGGTACCGGTGACACCCATGTTGATGCTGATGCTATTATAGCAGTTAATCCTCCACCCCCGAGGGGGAATCCTTCGAAACCTATTGTTGATTTCCATCCTCCCCAGAAGGATTCTCCTGAGGCTTCACCTGAAAGGGAGGGTACAGTTGCTAGTTATTTGGGTGGGGGTATCGATGTTTTACTTTCTTTGCCTGTTGAGGAGCTCGCCTTATTTGACTTTCTTCATCTTGATTCTGCCACCTCGCCTTTTAGTGACCTCGGCTATCCACCCAACAACAAAGATGTCGTGGAGCTACAAGCATTCTCTAAGCCCGTGATTTGTGCAGCCCCTCTCCCGATGAATATCTTTTCATGCTGGGTTGGATCTCCTTACTTCTAGGTATGACTTTTCGTAGCTTTTTGTTATTTTCTGTATCAAAGAACTCATTTATACGTCATTTATCATAATAGAGATTTTTTAGCATTATTGATTGCCTTTAACTTGAATTTTTTCTTAAGACCCAATGTTTAGCATTGAATCATAAGTTATTCAAATTAATACTCCAAGACAACAATATTCATAATAATGATAGTAAACATACAAAAAAAATTTAATTAACATGCTTTTTTTTCGATTTCTCGCAAACTAACACTTGAATCCATACTTTTAAAACCGAAGAATATTCAAGTATAAGTGAAAGTTTGGCATTTTTATTAATAATCATATTGTTTTTAACGAAAAGCACAACGTTTCAAAAATTTTCATAAAGATAATAATAATAGATTTTTTTTTTGTCGGATAAAGCATAACGGTCGCCACTTTTAGAGATAAAGTATAACTTTCTCGGGTTTGAGGGCTTATAGTCAGGTGTCTCGCTTACTTTTAGAGTTGAAAGTATAACTTTGATGACTTATAGTCAGGTGCCTCGATTACTTTTAAAGTTGAAAGTATAACTTTGAGGACTTATAGTCAGGTGCCTCGATTACTTTTAAAGTTGAAAGTATAACTTGTCAGTTCCGAAGGCTGTAAAGTCAGGTTCCTCGGTTACTTTTGAAGTTAAAAGTATAACTTGTGCCTTATCTCTTGGTACGTCGTGCCAATTGTTTGGCCTATAGGGTTTCATAAAGGCTTAAGTTGCATGCCTCGTCACTTGGTCATCCAATTTCTTGGCAAGTGCAATCTACGAGGACTTGACCACCATTTAGAGTGGACCACCATCTTGGGTGGATTTTTAATTCGTCAATTCTTGTGTCTCCTCCCTTGGTCATCCAATTTCTTGGTAAGGGATACTCTTGAGTACTTCAACCACCATTTTCTAATGGACCACCATCTTGGGTGAATTTTTGATATTCTCGTCTTTTCAGTTTTGAGATCTTTCGATGGTAGAGCCAGTATTTGGATTGTCCATTATCCTCTGTTGATAAAATTTGCGTAACAAAACTTCTCATAATTTTGACATGAGCACTAGCTATTGATTCTTCATGTTTGCTTGTTGTATGCTACTAAAGCCTATTGTCTTGAATAAGCTATTGTGGCCCTTGATTGTGTTTCTTGAAATCTAGTATGACCCTCCATCCTTCTTGCTTGCATGCAGCTTTAGCATAGCATCAGCCATAGCTTTGTCATGGCGTCACAACCTTTTGCCCTTTTGAGTAGTTTTTTATGTCTCGAAGGACTTGAGGGAGATCATCCCTAAGCCTCCATATATTTTTTGTCACTTTCCTTAGTCTTGATCATCACGATAACCAAGGTTCGATCAGGAAATCACATCGGAACTCAAACAGGAATGTGCCCCCTAGGGGCCAAACCTTAGGAGGGGAACCTTTGAGTTCTTCTTCTTTTGCTCATTTTTAAATTTTCCACCCTTTCGACTTATGGGGCTACACCATGGGTAATAGTGTTGCATGTTTCTTTTCCTTTGTGGTTTGGAAGTAGATTGTCGTACACACTGCTTTTCTTTTCACAGTTCGATTTCTCCAGCTGCCAACTTCTCATGGTATATCCTCCGCAGACTGTAACAGTCCATAGTGGAATGTCCCGCGTACTAGTGGTACACACAGAAGTCCGGTCTTCTTTTCATCTCTTCCGTCACCACAAATCTAGGCCTTGGAGGTTTCACCACTCCGTGCTCGACCCATTGTTCGTACAGGCCCATGAATGCCTTCTCACTGCATGTGATAGCCTCTGGAACTGGCATCCTGGTATCCTTGTCCCCATGTTTTCTTTTACTTTGTTCAAAATTTCGCTCGTTTTTCTCCCTCTTGCCCCCTTGCGGTTTTGACTGAGAATCAGCCAAAGCCACAGTTGTTGTTCTCTTTTCCTTCCATGTAACCATCGCATGGCTGATGGGCACTGTCACGATTCCTCCCAAATCTTGTGCGAAGGATGAGAGTGTTGCAAATGAATCACAAGCCTTTGTAACGAGATGGGGCTTGAAGGAGTCTAGAGCACCATTGTTGCATATGATAATCAAGTTCTTCTCCTCAATTGGCTCGGCACACTTCTGTGCTTGGGCCCTGAATCTGTCCACATAATCTGACAGCTCCTCATTCGGCTTTTGCTTGAATCGCATCAGCTCTACAATAGTTACCTGTTTCTGCACATAAAAAAATTTCTTAAAAAATTACAATTTTAGATCATCCCAATCATGGACTGATCCCTTCTCCAAGTTGTAGTACCAACTGAAGGCACTATCCGTCAAGGTCTTGTTGAATTCCCTCATCAACAGATTGTGGTTATTCACCTCATCATAACCCAACCATGGAGACATCGACTCCACGAACCTGGCAATATGCTCCTTGGCATTCCCTTTCTCCCGTTATACTTTGGGAACTGCGGGGGGTGCTCAATATACCCTGCCGGATAAGGTTATCTCCGTACATGTGCCGGGTAGGGTGGAATAAAATCCAACTCTGAAGGTCGGGATGTCTGCTTGCGAAGTTGATTGATCACATCGATCATATCATCCTTCGTCATATACTGACTCGTGGTATGAACTCTCTAAGGGGCTGTGATGTATTGATGCATAGGTGGTGTGTATGGTAAGGAAATTGGCTGGTGTACACTTGCATCCTGCACAATTTGTATCGGTAGTGCTTGTTGGCTTGTTCGTTGGATGTGACTCAGGATTATGGGTATCTGCACTTGTGAAAATACTAGGAGAGTGGTCGGGATGATGTTGGGTTGAGGCTGACTTGCTTCCAATCTGAGTTGTGGCACATCACTGTTGTTTTGGGGCTCCAAGTTGATGATTGGAATCGACTGACTCTCCGTTGTTGGAGGCACAGTCTGATTCTCTTTGGTGTTGGTGTTGTCCTCCACTTCTGCTCGTTCCCCCTGCGAACTTCCTGGGAACATAGCCCTGAAAGTGGGGATTTGCATCAACTGCTGGCAGAAATTCTCCATCTCTTCCTGCTTCCTCTACATTTCCAGCATCATGGTCATCATCATCCCTTGGCCTTCTCGTGCCTCCTGTAATGCCTTGACCATCTCCACCTGCACAACATTCGCAGTTGTCTGCGCTCTAGTTACTTCCTCACCTTGCCTTCCCGTGTTTGTCTGTCTAGCACTGGTTTGTTGTTGATCAGCCATTTGAGGTGATGTTGAACTTCCTTCTGAAGCGTCTTCTATGATGGGTTGGTCGAAATCTAGGTTCGCGCCTTGAAAAGCTTGGTTTGCTTGTCTTGGAACTGGATTTGGTGAAGTGATGCTTGTTGTCGGTGAAACTCTTCCTGTAGTTCTCTCACTTCGAGTTGTGGGCATACCCTTCACGAATTCTACACCTCCCCAGCAGAGTCGCCAAATAAATGTGGACAAGGAAATTATGTCTTGCTAGGGTTAGGGTTTCGTGTTGGCTGGAGAGGAGAGAAAAACACGAAGAGCACAGAATTAATTGATTGATTGAAGAGGGGAGAAGAACAGGTGGGCGATTACTCCAATGACACGTGGCAGAACTCTTAGAATCCGAAAACCGGGTTAGGGTAGCAGGGATTCCAAGAGCTTTCTTGAGTCTTCGAGTTAGGAGAGTGTTCCAAGTGTAATGAGCTTCTAAGATTCTAAGTGTAATGTCTTGAGAGCGATCACCTTTTCTTAGAATAGAGGGACTATTTATAGAGCTTGCCTAGGAAATAGTCACATGTCAGGCACATGTTTTAAGAAAAATTTCAGAAATACCCTTTAGTCATGTTTTACAGGGAAAATTCCAGAAATGTCCTTTAATCATCAAAGTAATGCCCAAATTACCTTGTTCTTCTAGCCACCAATCCAATCCTTCAATCAATTCCCAAAATGAGTCGCATCCACGAGTCTTCTGCCTTGGAACACGTGGAGACTTCCCCGGGTCTAGCGCATTTAATTAGGTTTTTGTAAATCTTAATTTGTACATTTAATTAGGTCACATAAACCCTAATTTGTACATTTAATTCAATTAGGTCATGTAAACCCTAATATACACTTGGGCCCACAGACTGCAATTGGATACCAGTGTGTAATAAATCAGGCCACATTTAATTGGTTATTTGTGTACGTAAATTTCTAATTAATTAAACTATCCGCTTATCCATCTATTATTTTATTTATATCAATATTTGTGTGGAATAAACAAAATTATATTAAAACTAGGATAGTTCGATTGTGAAGAAGGATAAAAATTCAGAATACCTTATCCAAGGACCAAAGTTATACGGTCCATAGAGCAATCAATTATATACATGGAATGTAAGTAATAAAAAACACTAAAAAATTATGTAGCTAACAAATTGCAATCCCATCATCTGTCGAATTGAAGATTTTTAATATGATATTTTAAAATACACGGAGAAGCGTGTGGAGGTTTGGGTTCTTAATTAATTTGGGGTTGCTTAATTGATTTCAAGCATATGTATCCAAAATAATTTAATTAGTGGCTGAACTTTCTTTGCAATTTGCATTTTTTTTTTAAAAGTCTCACTTTAAAAAAAAATATAATTTCATAATCAAGTACATCGACTTACAACTTGCATTTGTATACAATTATAAGTTATCATACCAGCAATTATATATTAAAAATTAAAATTTGACAAAGTAAGTATAAGGGGGCTTTTATTATATTTTTTAAATATATAATTAAATAGTCAAATATCGTTTTAGGTTTCAGGTTCGATTCTCACTAAGTGAGTTTATTTTTTTCGTTATGAAAAATTTATTTTCTCTTTATATGAGAATTGTGTGTGAGTTTATTTCTTCCTCCTTTAGTGAATTTGATTGGTTCTTAATATTGTAATAATATAATTAATTATGAATTATATTGTGTTCCTCAAGAAATAGGGTTTTGCAAAAAAAAAAAAAAAAAGAGAGTCAAATATCGTTTGCAAATCGATAATGATTTTAATTTCTGCAAACAAATTGCTTGTTTAATTTTGTTTCTTACTCTTCAACTCTATACGAAGAAAAACCAGGTGCATAATTAATGAAACTTATCTCTATATACTCCCTTTCGTTTTCTGAGCATTTGACAAGCAATCAGTTGGATGCTTTTGCGTGTAACTTTAATTTTCTCATCACTACCAATCAAAGTTGAAGGCGCAAGGGGAAAATTTTGTACATCATCGTTTAGCTGCTTTAGGTCAGAATTCTGATTTATACATCCCTTCTTTTTGGATGGCGTGTGTCTATCTATCTATATATATATATATATATATATATATATATATATATATATATATATATATATATATATATATATATATATATGATAGTGATTCATACTAAACGATTGCAATAGACATTATTTCAGTAAATAAATTTTACACCGTTAATTTAGATATCCAACGGCTCAAAGAGTAAAAAAAACATTTACTGCTACTCTTAATAGTGGCTAGAGAATTTTTTTTTATTGGTCGTTACTAAGAGTTAAGATCAGGAGAAATGTCTAAAATACCCTCACTTTAGTTAAATTTAAATAGTTCTAATGTATAAAATATTTGTATAAATAATTTCTTAAGTAATTAAATTTAACATTGTCAACTATATATATAATGTATTTATTTTTATAAATATTTTTTTAATTAATAAAATTTAAAATTGTACTAATTTGTATGAATAATTTCTTAAGTAATAAAATTTAACATTGTCAAATATATTTAATGTATTTATTTTTATAAAATATTTGTATAAATAATTTCTTGTCTAGTATAATTTAGCATTGTCAATTATTGTGATAATTTAAAATTTAAACTCCATATTGTAATACAACTTGGAATTACCTTACAATACATTGAAACTATTTAAATCTAATTAAGGAGAGATGTTTTAGACATTTCTCCTGATCTTAACTAGTCTTAGTAGAGGCCAACAAAAAAAATAAATAATAATAATTCTCTAGTTGCTTAGTAGCGGCCAACAAAAAAATAAAATAATAATAATTCTCTAGTCGCTTAGTAGCGGTCAGCAAAAAAAAAAATCTCTAACCGCTATTAAGAGTAGCGGCCAGTAAAAAAATAAAAAATAAAAAAAAATAAAAAATCTTTTTAGGGCGTTGGATCTTTGAATTAATTGTGTAAAATCTGTTTGTTGGAATAGTGTCCATAACAACTATTGTTATGGATCACTACCCACACACACACACACACACACACACACACACACACATATATATATATATATATATATATATATATATGTATATTATGACAAGTAAAAGCAGAGGGAAGAGAATAAAAAAAATTTAAATTTATCCTTAGTGGCTCCACAAAATTATATAAAATGACGAGTATTTTTTTTAATACTAATAGACCCCACTAAATGACATATTTATCATTTATTTTATGTATTTTATCTCATTTTTTTAGGAACAAAAAAATTATACCTTTAGTGGACGAGGGGGGTATATATTCATCCAACTATTCTTTATCCAATAATTCTACGCTGCTCGGGATTGGGGAACGGGCAAATTTTTTTTTTTTTCTTTCACTCTCAAATAATTTTTATGATTTATTGGAACTGAAATTTAAAAAAAAAACAGTGATTTGGATACATATCAAAAACAAGGTTACACAGACTGCATAATCCTGTTTTTGATATGTATCCAAATCACACCTAAATCACTGTTTTTTTTTAAATTTCAGTTCCAATAAATCATAAAAATTATTTGGGAGTGGAAGAAAAAAAAAATTGCCCGGTCCCCAAGTACCAGACTCCCTTGAAGGACTCTTCTTTATCTAGTTCTAAAGCATGCTCAAGTTTATTAATATTTCTTTTGATTTGACTGTTACAAAATAATAATAATAAGAAGAAGAAGAAGAAGGTTCTCATTCGAAATTAATTTATCTAAAAATTATGATATAATAATATTCCCACTATACTATAAAAAAGTCTCATTTGTTAATGTTTTTTTCTTATTTCACAAAGAGAGTTCACTTTTATGAATAATAATATAAAATAATAAATATCCTAAAGTTTAAAAAAGAAAATGTATGTATAATTTAATGCGCACAAAATTTCTTCTGATTACTATTAATTAATCGGCTAAACCCATGATGAAAAGATTCTTTTAACACATTTTAAGATAATAAAAGCTGCTTAAACTAAAAACCACAATTTTTTTCAAGGAGTACATCTATTCTATCATGTAGTTCACAAGTTGTTTATTAAATAGGCGATTGTGATATGATAATCAATATAGAAAGGGCATATAACTTCAATCATTAAGCATATTTTGACCATCCGCGGGCAAGGGAGATGATTCAATTTACGTATTTTTTTTCTCTCTCTCTCTACAAAAAATTCAAGTCTCTATATTTTTAGACATGAAGAAGATCTCTGATCTAAATTAAAAAAACTCTCTCTTAAGTTTTTTTTTTATGTTTTTTCGTTTAATTGTTCTTATTTTCTCTTTTTATGAAATTTTATTTTTCGTAATTTGAATTTTTTTCTCTTCTCCTAGTTTGAAATTTTCTCATTCTACGGAGCTTTTTTTATAATCTCTCTGTGAAGGAAATTTAATTGACATTAATCGATAAAAACAGATCTATTCAGATTTGAATGTGGGGTTATTTCGACGGCCTCTTTTCGTTGCTCATGTTGAAGAACTACGGAAGTCTGTATATTTTTATTTATTTTTTAAAAATATTTATGTTCTCGAGTTTTAAGTTTCAATTTGGAACGGGAAAAAGTATTGCCTCGACTTTAGTATTTTTATAATTCGATTCATTTATCAATGAGAATTATTTTGTATTCGTTGGCATCTTTTAAATTTTGTTTATTGTAAGTTGCAGTCTAATTAATTAAAATACCATGTGTGCAAACTCAAACTCCGCCTTAACATAACAAGGTTGCATGTGTTAGGCCCGGGTACGCAATCATTTTCCATTTTTCTTGGATCTTTCATTTAATCTCGAAACTTAAAGTTCACTATCTCCGTCTGAAAACGCGAGCTATATATGATAATGATAACTGTATAACTGAGTTAACAGTTATCATTCTTCTAAGGACATTTATGTAGTTTCACTTTATATTGATAGCTGTAATATTCAGCTTGGTTGTCAAGCTACCGTCCTCATATATATATATATATATATATATATATATATATATATATTGTCAACATTACAAGATGTTATTCTTATAACAGATCTCAGTTGTTTATTCGTGGATCGAACGACAAGGACCAGTAAAAAGAATCTTCAATTTTTAATATGAGAAATTCTATAATTTAATACTACAGATTAAATGATATTTAAAATACTTCTGTCAATCTATAATTTAATACTTTTAAATCTGATCTCATTTTATGGCAGTCCATGACTATGATACAATAAATAAAGATCCACTTATCATGGGAACATGTTTTCATGGATAGGAAAGTCTAATTAGAAGTATATTTTGTACGGTGAAATTAAAAAGTCTAACTATATTCCTTACCAAACTTATTAGGTGAATTTAAAAAGTCCAACTATATTCCTTACCAAAGTTATTAGATACTTGCATAACATAATATGTAGATCTATCATTTTTTGATTGGTCTTGTTCAGATTTTATTGTTGATAGTCGAATAATTTTCATTACCTTATATGAACCTGCTCAAACCTGATTGTGATTTTGGAAATAGATGCTGATAATCGAAGGTAATTTCTTTAAAAAGTAATTCATCATAGTGATATTTTAATGATTCATCATAGTAAACTTTTAATAATTTTTAAATTTAGAGGATCTTCATCCAGTATCCTCTTTTATTGTATGTCAAAGACAAAAACCCTCTAACCCTAAAGATCGAGACCCCTTGGGGTTCCATTTACATTGATTAATTGCATAACCTAAGTTGAAATATTTATTGATATTTTTACTTCTAAGGTTATTTGATACTTCAAAAGTGAGTACTATTTGATTTAAATTTTTCAGTAGGATTACATAGTCCCCCATAAATATTATTAGGTACAATTGTAATGATAAATATTATTGGATGGTTAAATGTAATATTTTTTTTATTAAATATATAATAGGGAGAATTAAGTGCTAGAGAATCATGAGTATATATGTCCTCCATTACACTATCTATGCAAATTATCCCAATTAACACATATTTAGTTACAAAAGTATAGCGTTAAGCAAGATATCACCATCACAATTATTAGGTACAATTATGATATTGTCATTGGCTTATTTTGTTTTCCTGTCAATAAACGTGTATGAAAGGGAATTGAATGGAAGGTAAAAAGAAGCCTGTCCGAAACCCTCGCTAACTGTAATAGGTATTACTTTCAGTCGTTTGTATCTGTCAACAACTTTTTCTTTCTTATGTTCTACCGAAACTACCAACTAAATAAATTATTGCTGACTCCGTTCCAAAATAAAAAATATAATTTAATTTTTAAGATTAAATGACGATATATTAAACTTTAAAATTAGTATGACTAATAAAAATTTAGAATAAAATAAATTTTATAATTAATAATTTTTGTTATATACTATACAATTATAATAATTGCATCAATTAAAATTAAAAAAATATATATTAATTTAAAATTTAATACTAATAAAAATTATATTTTAAATTTTAGATGGAATGAAACACGTGGTATAATAAACTAATGACTCGTGCAGTCGTGCCAAAGGCAGCTAAACTAATAAAGAAAATTTAGGGTTGGTGGCGTCAGACGTGTATCACATGCATTAAATGATTTTATATATTTAGTCGTCTGAGAGTTCCGAAAAAAGTTGAAAGTTGATAAAAACGCGGCTGTATCACATGCATTAAATGATTTCATGAAAATATTTTATAAATAATAAATTAAATATAAATATAATTTTCCTTTTGAGCGACACATTACCTCTATCTACAAATAAATATTTTCATGAAATTTATAAATACAAAATAAATAAAAAATTATAAAAAAATCAAAATCATAAACTCTCTTTAAAAAAGAAACTAAAATAAAAACAAATTAAATAAATAAAATATCAATGGAAAGATGACAAAATTAAAAACAAAAACATAAATTATTTATAAAAAAAGCAATTACAAAATAATAACAAAATCAAATAAATCAAATAAATTCTTTTTGTTTTTTTTGTTTTTTTTTAAATTTCTCTCTCTTCCTTTTCTTTCCCCCTCCTCTACTCTTCTTTTTCTCTCTCCTCTCTCCTCCCTCCTCCCTCCTCTTATTCCTCCGCCTTCTCTCCTTCTCTCTCCTCATCTTGTCTCTCCTCTATCTTCTTCTTGGGTTTCTTTCTCTCGTTTTCTTGGGTTTCTCTCTTCCCATCTTCCTCTATTTGTTTTATTAATTGGTATTCTAATATTTTATTTTAAATTGTAATAAATTTTTGGAATATATATATATATTTGTATAAAATCATAATACATGTATGCATACATTTAAAAATTATAATACATAAAAAAAATTAAAAAAAAAAATTGACAGGTGGTAATTTCCGGTGAAAAATTGATCGGTCCGGCCAAAAGGGACACATTTGTTGTTTTAAAATACTTAGAGGTATTGATTAAAGATTTTCAAACTTTGAGTATCAAATTGATTTTCGTCCAAACTTGGGAGACAATTTTGTCATTAGTCCTTTTATTTTTTTAATATATGTGCAAATTATATTTTATTCATTATTTTTGAGACGGATGGAGTAGACATTAAAGACACTTTCTTGCATGCGTTTTTAAATATGCGTGTACGTACTATGTTAGACTAAATTTTAGTTTGGACTCTAAACTTTAACCCTAAAATTAATTTGCATCTTACATTTCATTTTGAATTGAATGCACCGCATAATTTTAGTGAGAAAGCAAAATATACCTTTTGCACCCTCTACATCAAAATAATTTGAACCCTAAACTTTAGTACAATTGTGCGAAGGGTGCAAATTATTTTAAAACTCAAAGTTTAGGGTGTGTTTAATACAAAATAAAGTTCAGGGTACAATTGATTTAAGGTTAAAAGTTTAGGATGCAATTTAGCCTACTATTATCTATAAAAGGAAGATATATGGTGGAAGGAAAAAAGCAAAACTTTGTGGATATAATGGCGGCGACATTCGGACCGGTGCTTTTGCAATACTATTTCATTGTTCTTGTGCTGGTTGTTTTCAACATTAGCAGTAATGTTTATTCAAATTCAATCATCAAAAATCTGCCCGGATTTCGTGGTGATCTTCCTTTCAAGCTTGAGACTGGGTAAGTACATATTGATTTTTAAGCATATATGTAATTGGGTAACTAATGTGAACTCTATACTAGATCGTAAGAAATATTTCCACATCGGTTATAAATATAACTTGGTGTGGGTTGATATAGACCTTAACCTCTTTTTTTGGGCAACTAGCTTTTCAAAGTGAGGTTAAATGAACTAAGATTTGTATTATTAGTGCTTTCATTGAGAGTCTTAGTTGCAAGTCGGGACGACTTGTAAATTTAATAACTGACATATATATATATATATATATATATATATATTGGTTTTTTGTGTTGAAGTTACATTGGGGTTGGAGAGAAAGAAGATGTGCAGTTGTTCTACTACTTTGTAGAATCTGAAAGGAACCCTAAACATGACCCCCTTTTGATCTGGATCCCCGGTGGCCCTGGTTGTTCTTGTCTTCGTGGAGTTTTCTATGAAATGGGTAAATTTCTCATACTTAAATGTACCATCTGAAAATCTAAGATTATGATCATCTCAACATATTATTCAATTTTTCTCAATATATATTCATCAACACAAATATTATATTTAAGTATTTAGTGACACAATAAAAATTTATGACAATAATTGTGTCACTAAAAATAATATTCATGTCGTTAAATGTATATTAAAAATTGAGAATACAAGTAATGGAGGAAATCTTAATTCGAAAATCTAGCTTCAAGGCTAATATGCACGGCTTTCTTAACTTATATTTCCCCCTGTTTCACAAATATTGCAGCATATTTTTTTTTAGAAAGTTTCACAAAAATTGTAACATCATTTTTTAAAAAACAAAATTAGGTAACATTTGTAAAGTTAAATGCTTAATTTACTCATAATCATGTATGTTTCGAATATGCAATTGGTCCTTCTACGGGCTAAAACTTTTATAGTTTATATATTTGAAGCAATATTGTCAACCACACATTTTATAAGAGTCAATTATGAAATCAAACAAAATTTTTATATTTTCTTAAAATTTGCATGTACAAAAGGTTATGGTGTAATATTTATGAGATGGAGGGAGTATGTTAATTTATACTTTTTGTTTTTTGATTTGTTTTTTGGCCTGTTTTCTCATATTTTCTAGGAAGCTGTCGTCAAGCAAATCAAAAATAAAAACCTTACTCAACTCTACGAACTCAAACTAAGCACAGTATAGCAGTAGCAAGGGTCGATCCCACACAGAACAATATTGATTTTTAATTTATCCTAATGCTTCTGACAGTTTTAACAATAAATAAAAGATTGGGGTTTTTGAATTTGTTTAACTAATTAACAAAAACAGATTTAAGAATAATGAAATTAACCAGTGAATTAAAACTTCAGTTTTCCAGTTCAGTTTCACCTTTTCACAACAATAGATCAATTAAGCATAACAATATTCACCCTTCAATGAAACTATTAGTCTTGGATAACAACAAGCTTTGTTATCCGAAATTCCTCTTAGATTGTCACTTAATGAAATAAGATCTTCACAAGATTCTAACTATCATATAACCTAAAACAAACTCTTTAGATTTAATATGACAGCAACATTAAGAACTAAGGAATTAGACTATTCCAAGCAACAAACACATAAAAGAATCCACGTCCCCTTCAAACTGAATAAAAGAAAGCTAGTCTGACATATTTCTATTAACTCTCTGAATATGATAAAACTCTCTCTATCTGATCTGATGAATGAATCCTAATAATTACAAGTGAAAGTATTTATAGATAAATCTCTAAAGCCTAGAAGAATTTTAATCCAATTCTACTTCGGAAGTCTTCACTTTACAAGTATGGTAGGATTCTAAATCCTCCTCAATCTCTGAAATCTAGCTTTAAACAGCTTCCTTATCAAATTAGATTTTATTTCCAAATCCAAGTCTTCTTTCGTTTTCTTTTTTAGTTCGGCATCAATTTTCATATTCGCTTGGGCTTAGATCTTTTTTACCAGATTCTACTTTCCATAATTAGAGATACTTTCCATGTATGATTGTAACTTCATCTCCAAATCCTGTTAGGAATCATATCTTTAAGCTTCAATGTTTCAAATCCTACTCAAAATTGGAAATCTGCATGTCGACCAAAATCGTAGAGTAACACTCTCTTAGCAAAACGTAAGGTATACTCCGCACCAGCATTTATCGCTATCGTGGCGTAAACCTCGGAATCGTAGAGTAACTAGCAGCCGAATAAACTTGTCAATCGTAGAGTTCTCTCGTCAGACGTAGAGTAACTTTGCTCGCTAGACTGAAAACGTAGAGTGTTGTGAGTCCAGCCGTAGAGTGAATCTCGACAATCGTATAGTGGAACTAGGAATCATCGAACAACTCCGCCTAGCCTTCCTGCGATCATAGAGCTGCCAGATTACATCCTAACACTACTAACGTAGAGCATTCACTCAGCGATCGTAGAGTATTCTACAAAACAACATAAAATTCAACATTAAAATACATTTTTGCAGAATCACATCAAATTCTTCCAAAGATCTATAAACACTTTAATTTAGCTCATATGACATATAACATGCAACTAAACTAAGCATAAAAGAATAAAAATAATCAAATATTATGAACCTATCATTTTCACACTACTTTATTTAGCCGGATCACAGACAAAGTGATAAAAAAAAATTAAGAGAAAAGTTACAACAAAGTCATGTGGTCATAAAAAACGACATGGTATTATTATGGTGTATGATTAATTAGAAAATAAAGAATTCATCATGATAACCATGAATTATACTTCCAAACATTATAGTGACTAGTACTTTTTTTTAAGATAGTTTAATTATTATAATATTTTTTAGAGATTATAATATTTATTATTATTATCTGACTAGTAATTTTTAGATAGTTTGATTAATAGTATTAATTATTGTACTGATCAAATTTAAATAAATTTATGTTAATTTTAAACTTTAAAATATTTTAAGTTAATTTTAAAAAGTTAATAATAAACTTACAATATTTGAGAACGGATGAAGTGTTTAGTTTAGAAGTAATCATGGCTACGTACCGATAACTTCAAACATAAATGAGATTCACGTGAGTTTATTGATTGGATTAGTTAAGTTGATGATTAATTAATTCCTAGCGGCAGCCTCAATTAGCCTTTCACCAGCACGGAACCGCGTAGAGGTAATGACTTACGGCTAGTTCTATATTCTTTAGGTGAATTATATATGGAATTACCATAAAGTCCATAGAGTTTAATCCTTCATGTGGTTTCGCAAGTCTTATATCATCAGCGACCCTTACTTATATAGTTCATCTGCATATACTGGAACTCAGCCCCTAGTAGTGGATTCTAGGGTAGGGTTATTTCACCTAGTAAATTCTAGATTCTGTCGTTGCGTCAAAACATATATTCCCTTTCCCCCACATATATTGGCATTTAGCCCATTTGCTTCGATTAACCGCTTGATCGTGTTTGAACATTTGATGCAGGACCATTTACTTTTGACTATGAAATTGCCCCTGAGAATAAACCAGGATTGAAGTTGAACCCATACTCATGGACAAAGGTTTAAATACTTGCTTGTAATTATTAGATTAATTCTATATATATATATATATATATATATATATATATATATATATATATATATATATATATAAAGAAAATCTCTTAATATGTTTAATGTTAGGTGGCGAACGTAATATTTTTGGATACACCTGTTATTGGAGCTGGATTTTCTTATGGAAAAACCTCGGAAGCTTGCAAATCCAGTGACACTTTACAATCAAATCACACTTATAACTTTCTGAGGAAGGTGATTTTTTCAAGAACACAAATCTTTTGCATGCATATATATAGATCGATGGATCGATTTATATCTTTCATTAAAATGGAAAATATTAATTAAGTTGTTTTTGTTTCGTCTTTCATTTGTGATGCAGTGGCTTAATGATCATCCAAAATTTATCAGTAATCCACTATATATTGCTGGTGTATCCTATGCTGGCATACCTATCCCAATCATCACTCAAGAGATATATAATGGTATTAACTTAAAGATAATATTGTTTTACTTTATTAATTTGATTTTTCTTATTTTTTTATTAATTTGAATTATATCTCATGATATATAAATTCCAAGTACATCCAATGTTTCCTGTCGATCACTTCTTTGTTTTATACTGTTTTTCTCAATAACAAATCAAGTGCTAAACTTTTATAAATTTAACAGGTACATAGTGGAGCATATGCTAAATTATTGTTAGGTTCTGTTGGTTCTTATCTTTGTTTCTCTCTATTTAACCTTTTAGGTAACGAAGCTGGAAATGAGCCACAAATGAATATTAAAGTATGTAGAAGATACTACTCAACAATTTCCAATTTTATTTTATATGCTTTGGAATTAATTATTTTGACTAAAATGCAAATTTGTCCCTTTAGCTTATACACTTGTGACATTTTATTTCATGAGTTTAGATATTATCAAAGCCCTCACTCAAAATATTATTAATAGTGCAAAATAATCCGATTTGTATCAGGTTTGTGTTACTAATTATATACTTTAAAAACACAATTAAATTTATATTAATAATAATACTTTGAAGGGGGGTTTTCCCAATTATTTAGTCAATGACGAAAATATTACACGGGCGAGACAAGTTTGCAACATTTTAGTAATAATTAGAATAGCTTATGATGTTTCTAAATGGTCTATAGGGATACCTGATTGGCAACCCTCTAACAGATAGAGATATTGACTTTAATTCAAGGATTCCATATGCTAATCATTTTGCACTTCTATCAGATCAACTTTTTGAGGTATGTATTTGTCTTTTGTTTGTTAAAAGTTCTTAAATTATGCAATTGTACACAATAAATTTATGATAAGTTTTCTACTTTTTTTTTTCATTTTTATTGAATGTCAGTCAGTAAAAAGAAATTGTCATGGTGACTACATAAACGTGAATCCTAACAACGAATTATGTGCAAATGATCTTAATGAAGTAAACGAGGTACTTTGTATTCTAATCCTTCCATCGAAAAAAGTGTTGTATTTTCTCCGTAATTTTTTTTTATTAGTAAAAATGGTGCTACTATTTTTTTTGGAAGATAGAAAAGTACAATACATGTCATGACATTAGCGCACATTTTCCACTCGTAGTGCCTCAAGTACATACAAGAACATAATATACTAGAACCTAGTTGTGGTGAAGAAAGGATCGGCGAAGCACCAAGTATCAGGCGATCCCACGGAAGATATCCCAAAAACAATAATCCTATTAATCCCTTGCGATTACCTAGACTTCATCACCTGCAATGTCGAGTAATATTTCTCTATTTAGTATCTCTTAATTAATTTCAAGTATAAAAATTAGTTCTTTCTTGTTAATTATATATATATATATATTTATTTATTTTGGCTTCATACATAAATAGGAGGAAACTTATGATTACTATCCCGTCTGGGCAAATGATGAAGCTGTCCAAAGAGCTCTTCACATCCGTGAGGTATATATGTTTTGCCCTTTACCATCCGAATCATGCAAAATGCTTGATCTTATATACAGAACATATGATTTATAAAAGTTTACTTAATTGGTGAGCATTTGCAGGGAACAGTAAAAAAGTGGGAAGCATGCAACACAGATCACTATGAATTTGGGAAGAATGACACTGCTACTTATTCATATGATGTATCTAGTTCTATTGCTTACTATCGAAATTTAACCGATAAAAATTGTAGAGCTCTAATATATAGGTATATATTTTGCTCCTTAAATTACTTCTTCATTATCATGTGAGCCCCTCTTAGTTTTATATAAATTTTTTATATGAAATATTAATTTCTCTTGTTATAGCGGCGATCACGACTTGATTTTTCCATACTTGGGTACTCAGAAATGGATACAAACTCTTGGTTTGAACATTGAAAGTACTTGGGCGCCGTGGTACGTCGAAGATGAAGTAGCAGGGTTGGTTCCTATTTCTAAACACTTCATCAATCGTGGTCTAGAGAAATTTCAAAGTGTTACAAACTAAAAATAATCCAATAATATAATATCTTGTTTATTTTTGTTTTTAGATACAGGACGACATATTCACATAATGACTACTCGTTGACACATGCAACTGTTAAGGTAAAACTCTTCTCAAATGTATGAAATTGTTTAGATTACACTGAAAGTTATAGTTGTTTCGTAAGCTGTTTGGCAATTTAATTAGAAGCCTTAAAATTTGAATTGAGTGTGAAATTTTAACTAAAATTTAATTCTATGTAAATGTGCTCTTTCAATTCCAATCGATCTATATCTAATGTTATAAACTTAAGATTATCTTTACAACAAATCGTAGAATAGTTTGAGAATGAAATCAAAGTAGGACATGTTAGAATCATACCGAAGTCATACCTAAGCCATACCCAATCGCATATCTAATAGTGAAAAACATACCCCATCCGCATGCACTTTAGTTTAGGAGTGCTCGCACTTAAATATTGCGGATTGCAAAACTGACCAAAAAACCTTTACCTATCTACACTTTAGTAGTGCGGATTCTAACTTGTATAATATTCAATATTATTAAATAGATTAATATAATATCAAAAAAAAACAGTGGCATGTTCGTAATATTGGCATGTAACTAAAGCTTACGGGAATTATTAAAATTTTAACCCAATACGCACAATCAAAGTGCGGATCCTACCACGTACACTGCGTAGCTAGGCTTGCAGCTAAACGAAGGACATAAGACATCTCTCAGAAGCAAAAGAACTATCAACCATTTTACACCTAAAGACTGTTGGAAGTTGGAACATCTAAGTAAAAATTAAATCTTAATTAAAAAGAAAAAATGAACTCAAATAGAACTTAGTAGAATCTCATCAATAATAGTTTTTCAAACACACGCAACAGGTATTATATAGCCAACTGCCAATTAGTAGTTACTTTGAACACCTTACGAGCAACTCCATATTACGCCATATATACAAAAATACAAGAGCAAATGCTACCAAATAATAGCACTGTGTCAAAAGGACTGTGGAGAAAACATTGAATACATGCAACAAAAGAACTCATTATAGTCTCAAGAACTTCCATGGCAAAAGGAAAAAAAAAAAAAAAAAGTAAATCCGATAAACAAACGAAAATTAAAAGCTTGCAACAGCAAGACATGGTATTTATGTGTGCATGTGAATGAGGGGATAAAATTAAAGACATGTAAAAAGAGTCGGTTTCAAGTGATCGTGGAAGATGATGATTACCTTTTTCTAGGCCTGGGGAGAGTAGCGACGGAAGTTCTTTCAGGGAATTATTAAAATTTTAGCCAATTCACACTACTAAACTAGGGACGCTAATATTACGAACATGCCACCGTTTTTTAATACTATATTAATATATTTAATAATATTAAATATTTTGAAAGTTAGAATCCGCAATACTAAAGTGCGAATGGATGAGGGTTTTTTCGTCAGTTTTGCAATCCGCACTATTAAAGTTCGAGCACCCCCAAACTAAAGCGGATAGAGTATGTTTTTCACCATTAGAGTATATATCACAATGAAAATTATAAATATTTTTTTTTAGCTACTGTTAACGCCAAGATTCGTCCACGCGTCCCAATCACTAAAAGTGCATCAATCCTGCACAATAACGAGACCACACTCAGGGAGCCTGGCGATTTTATCTGCAGGGGGATAGCTACAGTGTGAAAATAAGTACATGCTGAATAAGATTTTAACAATGGAGATTTTAAGCTTCTAGTACTGTAAAAAGTTGATTACCTCTAAAATGGAGTTTTTGCCTTATATTTATAGAAATCACAGCTTGCCAACGTCATGCTCATCTCCGGGTAGTAGGTAGGACTCCTCATCAGATCAGATTCCTTAATGGGATTTGACTGAATCTCCTCGAAATAGGGTGGGCGCCGAATTACATCTTGACACCTACCTTTAGGAACAGGAATTCTCTAATATTTCAACTGTTCTAACTGTCACCAAGGACCCCCTCATGAGGAGGTTCCCCTCATATGGGTCGTGGCCCACTATATCATTAAGGCCCAATAACCTAACACACCGATTGGGTTTAATATATTATCTCCGTCCATGAGCCTGTTAAATCACCCCCTAACATTGCCCCACAGTCTTTCAGTAAAAAGGAACATTTAATGGAAGAGTGTCTCATTAAAGGCCCAATGATAACATGCAAAGGCACAGAACCCAATAGCAGTTGCGACAGAAGCTCAACCGGCGTGTCCCTCTTGGGCCCACCACTACCGCATGGTTCATTAATGTTGCCGTTCTCGGGAAAACGCACAAAACTCAATAGTTAAAAAACCCCTCTCCTCCAAAATTAACCGCCACATTGTAGACACCATCTTTCTCACTCTACTTTCACTCTCTCTACAACCTCTGTTTTTTCCGGCAAACATACTTGTTAATCAACCCTTCTTCTACTTATCAATGGGCAACGTCACCGTCCCAACATCTATTACTCCCTCCACTGCCGGTGTCAACATTTCATCCGCCCCCCACCCCTGCGGTGGTTAGCTGTTCCAACCTCGTCCCTATCACTACTGAAGCCACTATTGTCACCACCGCTGCTTCCCAAAACCCAAAACCAATAAACACAACCAAATCTCAGGTTAACAATTTGAGGATGTTGAAAGAGTATTCCAACGAAACCACTTACGCTAATATCAACACTGTTTCCACCATTGCCCCACAAGACCTCGAAGGAATACGAAAGCAATTCAGTATTCCGACTACTTATGAGATTTAAGTCCCGCTCCATATCAAGTGAATGTATCATCGGCCGGATGGGTGGACTGTCATCTCTCTCTCTACACTCAAATACGAGGTACGACTTTCCCTTCATGCCTTTGTCATCCTCCTCCTAGGGTTTATTAGGGTCGACTTCGCCCAATTAGTGCCGAACTCCTACATCCATATTATTTCTTTTATTGCCTTTTGCCGTGAAATAGACGTCACCCCTACCCTTGACCTCTTCTTATTTATGTTTCACGTGAGCCGATCCAAAGAGTCTGGCTTTCGGTAAATAAATAAACAGCAAAGCAAAACGATTGAAAAACGTCCGTTGATGAGGACCTTCACTAGCAATAAAGGACGACACTCACAATGGTTCTACATCCGAGGCCCTAGCATTCGCGAAGTTCCCAATTAGGCTGATACGTCTCGATCTAATGTCACAGTTGGGGAATTATCCCGTACCCGTCTTGAGGAGCTTGTTGAGATCATTAAAAGGTTGCTGATGAGAGAATGGGATCTTGAACTCTTGGGCAATGAAACTTGGTTATACAATCATAAATGTAAGTCATGATCCCTTCAAATCAATTTGTTTTATGCCAAGCTAACCCCTTTTGATAACATTCTTCGGGTGGCCAATGAGGGATAACACTGTTGAGCTGGCATTTCCGATACTTCTGCACATATTCTTTAGCTTCTTGAAAAATTGTCGACCAATAATACCATTATCGAAGTACTTTATATGCCAACGCCTTGGCCCCCATGTGATCCCCACAAATTCCTTCGTGCACCTCCCAAAATGCGTAGTCAGCTTCGGACGGGACTAAACACTTTAATAAGGGAGAATTGAAGGTCCGTCGATACAGATCCCTATCAATAAGCACGGAATTCAACCTCCTGTATTTTATCTTTCTCGCCAATATTCGATCCGAAGGTAAGACGCCATAAGCGAGATTACTTATATAGGGTGTCATCCAACAGTCTAACCGTTTTACCACTAGTACTTCTGATCTTCGAACACTTGGTGAATCTAAGATTTTCAAATATACTGACCCACTGAACGAACTTGCATCCGTTGTGGCCAACCTGGCCAATACATCGGCCACTGTGTTTTCTACCTTATCTACACCGTGAAGGGCATATGAGCTAAAAAACTGAAGTCGGTCTCTAACTTCTGCCAGGTACTTAGTCATTTTGGCCCCCTGTGCTTTATAATCTCCCAAAATCTGTTTAACCACTAATTGAGAGTCACTGAAGATGATCAATTTCTGCACCTCGAGACTCTTGGCCAACTGTAAGCCTACCAATATAGCTTCATACTCAGCCTCATTATTGGTCGCCCTTAAACCGAAGTGAATTGTCTGCTGCACTTTAAACCCTTTTGAACTCATCAAAATTATCCCTGCCCTGCTTATATCCGAAATGGACGATCCATCTACATATAGAGTCCATGACGTCTGGCCTGGCGTAACATCTAAAACTGAACCCACCCTCTTTAACTGATCAAGCAAATCAAGTTCGGAGAACGAACACTCTACCACAAAGTCGGCTAAAGCCTGATCTTTGATTTTGTCCAGGGATGATACTCTAGCACAAATTGCGTCAGTTCCATAGCCCATGCTGCTAATCGGCCCGAAATTTTTGGTTTGCGCAAAATCTTCTTCAAAAACGGATATGTGTGCACCACAACTAGGCATCCTTAGAAGTAATGTCTAAGCTTCCGACTGGCAATTATCAAGGCATAGGCAAACTTTTCCAAGTTTGGATATTTGGTCTCCGCATCCCGTAGGGCATGGTTAACATAGTATACCGAGAATTGATTTTCACTTTTTTCCGAATCAACACCGCCCCCACTACCAACGAGCTCGCCACCAAATACAAATATAGAGGTTTTGAGGGGATCAATTTCATTAGTAGGGGCGCCGATGACAGATATTTTTTTATTCCCTGAAAGGCGTCCTCACATTCTGAAGTCCATTGAAAAGTCTTCTCATTTTTTTGCCCTTTTAATGTGTCGAAGAACGATAAGCATTTCTCAGCCGACTTGGACATAAATCTCCTCAACGCTGCTATCCGACCAATCAACCATTGCACGTCTTTAAAAGTTTGAGAAGATCTCATGTTTAAGACCGCCTTAATCTTCTCTGGATTTGCCTCGATCCCCCTGTTAGGTTTGTATATTACATAAGCATGCAATAAATTACATAAATAAAGTGGAAGCGTGATAAAACGGATTTTAAAAATTTAATACAAACCATCACCACGATCTTTCCTTGTGTTCAATTATCAAATAATGAAAGAGATAGAGATAGAGAATTATTCCCTCGTGAATCAAAGCTTCCTCGGGTACAAGTTCACCTCCAATTCCTTCGTGTTCTCCTCGAATTCTTTCGCGTGAGATTCTTTCCTTTGATCAACGTTAGCCACCCAAGTGTTTGGCCTCTAGAGGTGATCCACCAAGAAAGAATAGGTATTCAAGAAGTTAGGTGTTGGCAAAACCCTAGTTTCTATCTCTATAGAAATTGGTAGTACTCTCCACAATCTAATGCAAGAGTGTGTAACCCTAATCTATGATAAGACTTCTCTTATTTATAGATATAGGAAAACCCTTCCCTGGACCTGGACTATTTAGGATTAGGGTTTATATTCTAATTAAACTCCTTTAATTAATTATCCCCTTAATCCAATTAGAAATTTATGAGAGAGTACTTCTATTAATTAATTCTCAATCCCTATTAGGAATTAAATAATGGTAATAGTAATAATAATAATAAGAGTCCTCTTATTAATTTATATTTAATATTTCTAAAATATTAAATAATAAATATTAAGGTATTTAATTTATTCTATCTCTATAGACTAAATTAAATACACTTAACTTATTATTATAATTAAGTCATTTACTTCTTAAATAAATATTTTCCTTTTGCGGTGTGACCCTTTAGGTTCTCCATATTAAATCGGTTGTGAATAAATCAATTAGAACAATTCTAATCTTATTTAAATAAATAAATTAAACTATTTAATTTATTTAAATAAATAATATTTATTCTACAATAAAGGTAGACCTCCTTAGCGATCAACGACTTTCCAAATAATATAGATTTCAATATTAATCACAAAAGAACCTTTCAGTGCATAGTTATCGTACAATTCAATCATTCTACCATACAATGTCCTCATTAAATATAAGATATGAATTTACTGTCAAGTCTTGTTTTATTTAATTATATGTATTTCGATTCCCAAATGCACAACTCTGATTAATACAAATTAGAAACTCATTTCTAATTTCATTCTTCCTTGGTCAAGGACTACTGAGTTTGTCATTTATCGAATCGCATAAGACATTCACATCTTTTACTAGACGAGGTAGATTCTTTGTTGATCATTCACCTATCTCTATGTACAACTTATTATACCTAATCATCCCTTTTGATATACCTTAAAGGTCTTAAGGGACATGTCAAAGTATAACTCATCATACACAAGATACTATGATGATCTCAAGTTCAAGGATCACTTGTACTACTATCATTTGAGGAATTTCTATTGACAGGCGAGTAAAACTCCATTAGGTATTCCTTAGCGAGCCACGTTCAGTAAACTTATTCTCTAATAAGCACCTACATACTTGCTTTAGTGTCTCCACACAAATGATTATGAGATCAATCATCCTCTTCCTAAGATCAATCATCCTCTTCCTAAGATCAATCAACGTATGTACTAATCTATCCGGATTCACTAATTCTCTTTTTAGTAATCCAACGATTAGGAACGATTTTAGTTTGTGAGTTATCTAGAATTTAGATCTTATTAGCATGATCATCATCATGATTTTAAAAGCATTGCTCAAAACTATGAGTTTATCACATTTAACATAACAGCACCATGTAGATAATGTAAATGCTTTTTAAGAAAATCAATTCTTTAATTAATAAATGAATAAGATTACAAAGTATATGTTATATCATATCAAATATGATTGACTTGTGTGCATACTACTTTCACCCCCTTTTACTTACCAAGTGCCCCAAAAACTTACCCGAACCGAGGCCAAAAGTATATTTTGTCGGATTCAGTCTGATATTATATTCTCGAACTGTCTGAAAGTAGTCCTCTAAGTCATCCAGATGTTGTCTAACTGATAGGCTATTGACAATCATGTCATCTATATAGACCTCTATGCTTCGGCCTAACTGCTTCCTGAACATGTAGTTCATCATCCTTTGATAGGTGGCATCGGCATTCAACAATTTGAACGTCATTTTCTTATAGGCGTAAACTGCTCGATGTGTTATGAAGGTCATATTTGGGATATCTTTCTTGTATATTGAGATCTGATTGTACCCCGAAAATGCATTCATGAAGCTCAATAACGCATACTCAGACGTTACGTCAATCAATTGATCAATATATGGGAGTGAGTAAAAGTCCTTCGGACAAGCTTTGTTTAACTCCGTATAGTCGATGCAGATTCTCCACTTCCCCTTTTGCTTCCGAACCAGCACTACATTAGCCAACCACTCGGGGTAGTCGATCTCATAGATGAAGTTGGCTGCTAATAACTTAGCCACTTCATCATCAATAATTTTTTGCCGTTCCGGGGCAAAGATCCTCCTCTTCTGCCGAATTAGCTTTTTAATGGGGTCTACATACAACTTGTGCACGACAACTTCTTCACCAATCCTAGGCATATCACTAGGCTCCCATGAAATGATATCTGCATTCACCCGAAGTAAGTCAACCAACCCCGTTCTGAATGGTTCTTGCAACCCCGAACCTTGATAGTCTTTTACCTCTTCCCCGGGATCAGCTCAATGTCCTCTGTCTCCTCGGCTGGAAAGGCGAGAGGTTCCATACTTCTCTCGATGAACGATTCAAACTCAATCGTCATAGTTTGTTTCTGCTTATTTCTGCCAACAACCGAAGATATTAATGTATTTCTGTAGCATCTCCGAGCTAGGTCAAGATCCTCTCTGACTTGGCCGACTCCGTTTGGCGTAGAAAACTTTATTTTAATGTGTGAGATGGAGGTTACCGTATGTAGCGCCATCAATGTCGGTCTCCACAAAATGGTGTTGTAAGCTGAATCCACATTCATAACGAAGAACGTGACATTGACCTCCACTAGTTGAGGAGTCGTCCCAAAGACGACTGGCAACTCAATGGTTCCTGCTACCCGAATCGAATCATTGCCGAACCCGTACAACGGAAGCTCTTGCCCGACTTTTATTTTTCTCCTTCCCAAGTTTAACCTTTGATAAGCATGAGCATATAATATGTCGACCAAGGAGCCATTGTCGATCATGATCCGCCTCATATCCATGGATCATGAGGAGGTTCCCCTCATATGGGTCGTGGCCCACTATATCATTAAGGCCCAACAACCTAACACACCGATTGGGTCTAATATATTATCTCCATACTTGGGCCTAGTAAATCACCCCCAACAGTTACTTTGTCAACTCAATTTCAAATCTTGAATTTGAAATTGAATTGCACGTCAAATTTTAACCGAGTTCAATTTTATGGAATTACAAATATGTTTTAAATTACAATTTCAATTTTAAAACTTGTAATAGCGTTAAATAATATCTATAAGTAGAGTTATATATAGATCACAATGAAAAATATGTATGATTCTTTAAAGTAATTCGAAGCATATATAATTATCCTTTACTTCTCTTATATGTCTTATGTAGGGTGCCGGTCACGTAGCACCAGAGTACAAGCCTAAAGAATGTCTAGCTATGGTTGATAGGTGGTTTGGTCATTTTCCTCTATAATTCATGATGAAGCTAATTTAATTAATTAGTTAGCTTTTTGAGTGACAATGGAGAATTAATAAATTATTCTGCCTTCTTGTAAAGTTTGTTTTCTATTTATGTGGAACTTATTTTTTTATGAAATAATTGATTTCTTTTTCTTTTGTGAGGGAATTTCGTTATTATCTATTTGTGAGATTTTTCTTTCTCCGTTTGGGAATTTTTTTCGTTTGTGGTACTTTTTTCGGTGTATGAATTGTTGAAAATAGATTATTCAAATTTGGATGTAGCGTTATCATAGCGGCTTATTCTTCCATTGTTTGTGTTGAAGAGCGGTCCAGAACTACGTATTCTATTATTATTTTAGGGATATGATCGTATTTCAAGAGTTTATATGGTGTCTACTGCTACGATTGATCCTTTTTCCTGATCATGTTATTTTGTTAAAAGAAATAATTATTTCAATTCTTTTATTATAGTCCTTTCATCTTTCGTAATATATTGTAATTTTAATATATTTTAATCTTTTAAACTTTTTGATAAAAAAATAAAAAATAATAAAACAAATGTGGCGCAAGTCATGGCAATATTGTCGGATCACCGTGACAAATTATTTATGATGTATTCTTTTGCTCCATGATTAAAAATAATAAAAATATTAGATTGCAAATTCTTTAATTTTTTTTGTCATTCTTTTGAAAGAAAAACAAGTACCGTGACTAAATATAATTTGTTCGATTAACTGCTATTGCTAGAAAGTCCTAGATTATTTCATGTTCTTTTTCTCTCTTTTGTAATAACTTGATTAATCTTTTGCTCTAGACAAAAATTGAATTCAAATTTGCGAAATATGCATGCATGCGCTCAAATACAGGTTAATTGCAAAGTCTTGTTTAGCAAAAGAAAATTAACTTGTAATCAGCATTGTTGAAACTTTGCAATTTTAGCTTTGTGAAAAAGTTGGAATTGTCCTATTAACTAGGAAAAAGTCAACGTAGAACTTGGACTAAAAAAGTTTAAGTGACCTAGTTCACTAGGAGTTCAAATTTTTTTTTGTTAAATTTATAAAATAGACTCAAGTCTTTTAATATATAAAAATATCAACATGGGACAAAATATATACTCTAACAATTATATTAATTATAAATCTAGGTAGGTCACATTTGGAACAGATTTTACAAAGTTTGAATTTGAATGGTATATCTAGTTAGTTGCTATTTAGTTTAGTGTGAATGACACTGCTACTTATTCATATGATGTCGATCTCTAGCTAGTTCTGTTGCTTAATTACTATTGGCAGTATACATTCACAAGCACATTCAGCAACAGATCAAGCCAATCAACTGGTGACTCGGAATTTGCAACAACTAACATACATATATAGAGTTAAATATTTTGTTAATTTGGTTTAATGTATCAAGCACATAGCAGCACACGTGACCGATATATATATATATATATATATATATATATATATATATATATAGAACGGATCTTAAGCATACCTCCTTTAGCAACGGACCGGGCGACGGTTTGGTCCGTCGTCATAGGTCCGGTCCGTCGCTAAAGGGGGTATGCTTGGTATGCCATTTAAGAGGGTATGCTTAAGATCCGGACTATATATATAAATAATAATTCATAACATGTATTTGATATGAATCAAAAATGGACAAATATATAGCATCTTAATCGTCCGTTACAATTGTCAACGGTTCAGATTAAAAAGGAAATATTGGTGTCCGCTAGTCATTCTAGCGGACAGATATTTGCCTCAATTTGAACAATTATGCCCTCCATAACACCAATATGTGAGTACTACCACGTCCACTATAGCATATTATATATTATCCAAAACTACTGACTACTTAACCCCGCTATGAAAAGGAATTTGGGCAAAACCAGAAATCCCAAAGCTGCTGCAATTTAATCCCATCTTTGATTTAGTAGTCCATACATAAGGCTGTAAACGAGTGGAATCGATCCGAATTATGGACTGCTCAGATTTGATTCGATACAAAAATATCTTGCTCATATTCGATTCGAATTCGAAATGGAATTTAAACAATGTACTCGTGTTCGACTCGATGCAAAAAAAGGTACTCGAAAATCGATTCGATTCGACTCGAAATTATATTTGAACTACTTGTTTTGAATCGAACTCGAGTAAAAACGAGCTTGTACCGTATTATTAATTTCAAATTTACAGCTTACAATATACAATTTTAAAAAGTTTAAGGCATATGAATTACAAAATACTAGGGGTAACCATGGTGCGGTTTGGTGCGGTTTGAAGCTCAAACCAAACCCGAAACCGATTAGGTGCAGTTTGACAAATCCAAAACCGCACATGAAACCATTTATGATTGGTGCGATGCGGTGTCATTTGGTGCGATTTCGGTTACAAAACCAATTGAGACAACAAATTTTTATGCAATTTAAATTAACAATGAAAAATAGATTCCTCAATCTTTTAAAGTCTTTCTAGTATTCTTTATTTGAAATTAAATCAACCTGCTATAAGTGATATCAGGGTGTGCAGCAAGGTCATTTGATCAACCTTTCTTTTTCATGCAGATGTCTTATCCAAGACAGAAATAATGTCAAATAAATTTAAAGTCAAGTGCACAAAATGTACAGATGAGCTCTAGTATTATATACTTTATGTCAATGGTCATGAGCCATGAACAGCAGACTGCTAGTTCTATCCCTCAATAAAAAACGGTCAAAAGTGAGCTAAAAATAATCCTAATTTTTAATTTATAACATAGTTGGCTTGGACAAGTGGACAAACCAATTCTGAATGTATAGTCCACCACCCAATTCAGTCAGAAGAAGAAATGAACTAAAATAATGTTCACATGGACAGTTTACTCCCTTAAGTTTAATAACTTATAAATTCTATCCTCTTGAGTTTACATATAAAAAAAAAGAAAAAAAATGAGCATAAATACATGCTCTCCTGTTACCTTGTATACAATTATACATACATACACATATATGGTGTGGTTTCAATTTTATGCGTGCAGTTTTGGTCAGTAATCAAAACCAAACCGCAAATTTGGTTTTTCAACCCACCTAAAACCACAACATACGCCGGAACCATTTGTGCGATTTTAATTGGTGCGGTTCGTGCGATTTTTGGTGCGATTTCGGAGGTATTTTGGTTACTTGCTCAGCTCTACAAAATACACATTAGTAGTAGCAGAAGTTAGCATTCAAGTTTCTAGCAACAGCATTAACATTCAAGTTTCCAACAAGCAGCAGCATTAAGATTAAGTTTTTACCAGTAGCATTAATATGAAAGTTCAACACAACCAGTTCTGCAGTCAAACACAATCAATTCTGCAGTTCAACAAAACCTAAATAATAGTACCAATAATAATTCAAATTTAACAAAGATTACAACCCATAAAATAAGTTCAGAATCCTCGGTTCCACTCAATTTCATTAAGGAAAAAAATAGAAAACAGCAACACTGCATAAAGCAGCAATCCAATACTGCAAATTCATTCCAAACCAATGAAGTCATTAACACCATCTTTGTCAACAACACAGCAGGCAACAACACAACAGCAGCACAACAACAACACAATAGTAACACAATAACAATTCACTCCAAAATTTTGTCATTAACACCATCTTCATCAACCTGTTAAATGTTAAACCAATTTGTTACATACATAAACAATAACAATAAAAATGCAAACTTAAAGTTCATAAGAAAGAAATCATACCATAGCAACACTCATTTTACTTAGCCTATAATCACACCTTATCCAATCATAAGTACATATAAGAGCTTGAATAGTCTCAAGCTTGAGAGAGCTCCTATATTGATCTAGTACCCTTCCACCAGCACTAAAAGTACTCTCATATGCCATAGTGCTAATAGGAATTGATAGTATATCCCTTGCCATTTTTGAAAGAATCCTAAACTTTAAGGTATTTGCTTTCCACCAACGTAAAGCATCAAAGGACTCATCATCATTACATATATACCTACCCTCTTCAAGATATGCATCTAGATCAAATTTAATAGGAGTAACAGTGTCCATACCTTGAGCCCATGAATTAAACTCAGCTTTGCTCTTTGTTTTACTTTTCTCATTGCAACTACCACTAGCATTGGTAGAATTTCCTTCCATACTAGGCACACTAGTAGGTATTAGACAGTGAACAACAGTAGTACTCATAAAGCTCATAAAATAATATTTTCACATGCTCAATGTTTCTATTAGCTTCAAACTCAGTTGTAAAAATTTTTGAAAAACAAAAGATGACCAATTGCATCTTATATCTTGGGTCAAGGATAGATGCAATTGCCATCAGAATGTTACACTCTCCCTAATATTTATCAAATTTTTCTTTCATTTAGAAAGTCATGTCTCTCAACAAGTGAAAATCACTATTTGAGGTTTTAAGTAACAACTCTTTAATTTTCCATATTTCAAGAAGAAATAGGTTTGCTGTAGGATATTCAAAGCCTGAGAAAACATATGTGCCTTTATTGAACACCTCTAGCAACTCCATTACCTTTGTAGCTTTCTCCCAATCTTCATAAGATGGACAAGACTGATAATGTGGATCCCTTTCTTAAAACCTAAGGAACACCTCCCTAAACTGCATAACAGACTCAAGCATGGCATAAGTGGAGTTCCAATGAGTTGGCACATCTAAAACAAGTTTTTTAGTTGTGCATAACTGTAATTGCTTTGCAATCTCAAAAAACTTATGAAATCTAGAAGGGGATTGTTAGGTTTGTATATAACGCGAACATGCAATCAAATTACATAAATAGTGCGGAAGCGCGATAAAATCAGATTTTAAAATTTTATACAAACCATCACCAAGATCAATCGATGTGCTCAATTAACGATATAAACGAAAGAGAAAGAGAATAAGAATTATACCCTCGTAGAACAAAGCTTCCTCGGGTACAAGTTCAACTCCTAGTCCTTCGTGTTCTCCTCGAATGCTACGGTGTGATTCCTTCCTTTGATCAATGTTAGCCACCCAAGTGTTTGGCCTCTAGAGGTGATCCACCAAGGAAGAACAAGTATTCAAGAAGTTGGGTATTTGGCAAAACCCTAGTTTCTATCTCTATAGAAATTGCTCTCCACAATCTAATGCAAGAGTGTGTAACCCTAATCTATGATAAGACCCCTCTTATTTATAGATGTAGGAATAGCCCTTCCCTAAACTATTTAGGATTAGGGTTTGTATTATAATTAAACTCCTTTAATTAATAATGCTCCTAATCCAATTAGGAATCCATGGAGAGTACTTCTATTAATTAATTCCCAATCCCTATTTGGAATTAAATAATAGTAAAAGTAATAATAATAATAAGACTCCTCTTATTAATTTATATTTAATATTTCCAAAATATTAAATAATAAATATTAAGCTATTTAATTTATTCTATCTCCATAGAGTAAATTAAATACACTTAACTTATTATTACAATTATGCCATTTACTTCTTAAATAAATATTTTCCTTTTGCGGTGTGACCCTTTAGGTTCTCCATATTAAACCGGTTGTGAATAAATCAATTAGAACAATTCTAATCTTATTTAAATAAATAAATTAAACTATTTAATTCATTTAAATAAATAATATTTATTCTACAATAAGGGTAAGCCCCCTTAGCGATCAACGACTTTCCAGATAATATAGATTTCAACATTAATCACAAAAGAACCTTTGAGTAAATAGTTACCGTACAATTCAATCCTTCTACCATACAATGTCCCAACTAAATATAAGACATGGATTTACTGTCAAGTCTTATTTTATTTAATTATATGTATTTCGATTCCCAAATGCATAACTCTAATTAATGCAAATTAGAAACTCCTTTCTAATTTCATTCTGCCTTGGCCAAGGACTACTGAGTTATCATTTATCGAATCACATAGGACATTCACATCTTTTACTAGACGAGGTAGATTCTTTGTTGATCATTCACCTATCTCCATGTATAACTAATTATACCCAATCATACCCTTTTGATATACCCACAAGGTCTTAAGGGACATGTCAAAGTATAATTCATCATAACACAAGATACTATGATGATCTCAAGTCCAAGGATCACTTGTACTACTATCACTAGAGGAATTCCTATTGACAGGCGAGTAAAACTCCATTAGGTATTCCTTAGCGAGTCACGTTCAGTGAACTTATTCTCCAATAAGCACCTACATACTTGCTTTAGTGTCTCCACACAAATGATTATGAGATCAATCATCCTCTTCATAAGAGCAAGCAACGTATGTACTAATCTATCCGGATTCACTAATCCCCAATTTAGTAATCCAACGATTAGGAACAATTTTTAGTTTGTGAGCTATCTTGAATTTAGATCTCATTAGCATGATCACCATCATGATTCTAAAAGCATTGCTCAAAACTATGGGTTTATCACATTTAATATAACAGCACTATGTAGATAATATAAAATGCCTTTTAAGAAAATTAATTCCTTTATTAATAAATGAATAAGATTACAAAGTATATGCTACATCATATCAAATATGATTGGCTTGTGTGCATACTACTTTCAATCTCCCACTTGCACTAAAGCCAATCGCCATGGTATCTAATACCCATCTTCTCTAAGTGACGATCAAACTGCTGTTGTGTTAAAGCTTTAGTAAATGGATCTGCAATGTTGTCTTGAGAGTCCACACGCTCCAGGGTGACATCTCCTCTTTCAATGATCTCTCTAATCAAATGAAAACCGCCGCAACACGTGTTTGGATTTCTGATGAGACCTGGGTTCCTTAGCCTGCGCAACAGCTCCGTTGTTGTCACAGAATAAAGGTACTGCTCCTCTAATGCTAGGAACCACTCCAAGTTCAGTTATGAACTTCTTCATCCAAACAGCTTCCTTTGCAGCTTCACTTGCAGCTATGTACTCTGCCTCTGTCACCGAATCAGCAACTGTTTGCTGCTTGGAACTCTTCCAACTCACTGCGCCACCGTTTAAGGTAAACACGTACCCTGAAACGGATTTACTGTCATCTTGGTCCGTTTGAAAACTTGAGTCTGTATAGCCCTCTAGTTTCAATTCAGACCCACCGTAGACAAGAAATACATCTTTAGTTCTTCTCAAGTACTTTAGGATGTTTTTCACTGCCTTCCAGTGCTCTTCTCCTGGATTCGACTGATATCTGCTGGTTACACTAAGTGCATGAGCGACATCTGGTCTAGTACATATCATACCGTACATGATAGATCCTATTGCGGAAGCATAAGGAATCTTACTCATACGGTCTCTCTCCTCAGGTGTCTTTGGGGCCTGTTTCTTGGAGAGATGTATTCCATGGCTCATCGGCATGAGACCTCTCTTGGAATCTTCCATGCTAAACTTCTTTAGCATCGAGTCAATGTACTTTCCTTGGGTCAAGCCCAGCATCCTTTTAGATCTATCTCTATAGATCTTTATCCCCAAAATATAGGATGCCTCACCCAAGTCCTTCATGGAGAAGTGTTTAGATAACCAAATTTTGATCGACTGTAGCATAGGAACATCATTCCCTATCAGTAATATATCATCAACATATAATACAAGGAATGATATAGCGCTCCCACTAACCTTCTTGTACACACATGGTTCATCCTCGTTCTTGATAAAATCAAACCTTTTGATTATCTCATCAAAACGGATGTTCCACCTTCGAGGAAGCTTGCTTCAATCCATAAATGGATCGTTTGTAGCTTACAGGACTTGGTTTGTTCCAACCGTTGAAACAAAACCCTCTGGCTGTATCATATATACATTCTCCTCAAGCTCTCCATTGAGGAAGGCCGTTTTTCACGTCCATTTGCCAGATCTCGTAGTCATAATAAGCTGCAATTGCAAGCAAAATCCGAATGGACTTGAGCATAGCTACTGGTGAGAAGGTTTCATCATAGTCAACTCCTTGTCTTTGTTTGAAACCTTTTGCAACCAGTCGGGCCTTATAGGTCTCTACCTTGCCATCTGCTCCAGTCTTTCTCTTAAAGACCCATTTACACCCAATAGGCTTAATGCCCTCAGGTGGTGAAACCAAAGTCCATACTTGGTTTTCATACATGGAGTCTATCTCGGATTTCATGGCTCCTAGCCATTTCTCTGAGTCTTCACTACTCATAGCCTCTTCGTAAGTCAATGGATCATCATCTTCTATGATGCGTACCTCATCATCATCCTCTATGATGAATCCATACCTCTCAGGTATCTTCGGTACTCTTCCAGATTTACGAATAGGTAGTGGTACAGTAGGTTCTTCTACTTGGTCAGGTACCTGACTTTGATCCGTAGTATTTTGTGGTTCTTGAACTTCTTCAAGATATATCTTACTCCCACTGACCCCTTCGAGGATAAACTCCTTTTCCAAGAAGGCAGCGTGTTTTGCTACAAACACCTTTTGATCAGTAGGATGATAGAAATAATACCCTGATGTTTCTTTAGGGTATCCCACGAATCTACATTTGTCGGATCTAGTCTTCAGCTTATCATGCTCAAACCTTTTGACATAAGCTGGACAACCCCAAGTCTTAACATGCTTAAGATTTGGTTTCCTCCCTGTCCCATATCTCATATGGAGTCTTTGGGACGGATTTGGTAGGTACCTTGTTAAGTAGGTATGCAGCCGATTCTAGGGCATAACCCCAGAAGGATACTGGAAGGTCGGTCGGAAAGCTCATTCATGGGATCGAAACCCATGTCCAACAATGTTCGATTTCTCCTTTCAGATACACCATTCAACTGTGGCGTCCCTGGTGGAGTCCATTGTGAGATTATACCATTTTCTTTGAGACAATTGAGAAACTCATTGGTCAAGTATTCCCCTCCTCGATCCGATCGAAGAATCTTAATACTCTTACCAGTTTGTTTCTCTACTTCACTTTTGAATTCTTTGAACTTTTCAAACGATTCAGATTTGTATTTCATTAAATACACATATCCAAATCTAGAATGATCATCAGTGAAAGTAATAAAATAAGAATACCCTCCTCGTGCATTCGTTGTCATAGGTCCACAAACGTCTGTGTGTACCAATGCTAACAACTCTGTAACTCTTTCTCCTTTTCCACTAAAAGGGGATTTAGTCATCTTACCCATGAGACAAGATTCACAAGTTGGATATTGATTCGTAATCAGATAGCTCTTAAAAGCCCATCTTTATGCAACTTGGATAATCTTGTTTCATTGATATGACCGAGTCTACAGTGCCACATAAAGGTATAATTAACATCATCTCTTTTTCTTTTCTTAGTTTGTTCAATTTGAAGTATATTTTCATGCAAGTCAAGTATGTAAAGTCCATTCAGTAAATTGCCAACACCATATAAAACATTTTTTATTATAAATAGAACAACAGTTGTTCTTTATTATAATATCAAAACCATCCATATCCAATACAGAAATTGAAATAATGTTTCTAATGAGTGTTGGAACATAATAACAGTTATTTAAACTAATGAACTTGCCCGAAGGCAGTGCTAAACAATAAGTCCCTACAGCCAATGCAGCAACCTTTGCTCCATTTCCAACTCGTAGGATGACTTCATCCTTGTTCAGCTTCCTACTTCTGCTTAGTCCCTGCATATTATTACATATGTGAGAACTACAGCCGGTATCCAATACCCAAGTAGAATTTTGACTTTCAGAAAAATTAATTTCAATCATGAACAAACCTAGATCAGAAGTCGAAGCTTCTCCAAGCTTCTTTTGGCCCGCAAGATACTCCTTGCAGTTCCTCTTCCAATGTCCCGGCTTATTGCAATGGTAGCAAATTCCTTTGCTATCTGGATCAGGTTTCTTATTATTATCCTTTTTCTTTGCCTTACCCTTAGCCTTCTTGTTTTTCTTCTTTTCAGAAGATACCTTGGGCCTCTTCCTTTTCTTGGAAGAATCATCCACTAGTAAGACTTGGTTCTTGTTGGATGAGAAGTGACCTTCAGCAGTTTTCAGCATGTTAAGTAACTCAGGCAAGCTGACGTCCAACTTATTCATGTGAAAATTCACAACAAATTGTGAGAAGGTGTCCGGGAGTGACTGCAAGATCAAATCTTGGCTTAACTCCCCATCCATCACGAACCCAAGTTGTCCAAGTTGTTCAATCAGATTGATCATCTTAAGGACATGAGTCTCAACAGCAGTGCCCTCGGTCATACGAGATCGGAAGAGCTCCTTAGATATCTGATATCTAGCAGTCCTACTTTGCTCACCATACAACTCTTTGAGGTGCAGCAATATAGTAGGAGCATCCATAGTTTCATGCTGACGCTGAAGCTCGTTACTCATGGATGCGAGCATGATGCATTGAGCCAAGATTGCATCATCTTGCCACTTTCTAAAAGTAGCAATCTATTCCTCAGAGGCTGTTTTTTCTGCAACACTTGCAGGGACTGGCAAATTTAGGACATAAGAAATCTTTTCAGCAGTGAGAACAATTCTCAGATTCCTTAACCAGTCCGTGTAATTCGGTCCGGTCAGTTTGTTAGCATCAAGTATGCTACGCAGTGATAGCGAGTTTGACATTTTTAAATTCTGCATGTGAAATAGACAACATTTTAGCATACATTCATTTAATTAATTACCAAAATAAATTAGGTCTTTATTTTAAATTGGTATCTCCCACTATTTTCATCAAACTATATTACCCTCATTATATAGTTCGGCAATTCTAATTAAAGATTTGCTAGTGAGATTAAGGATCCCATTTCAAATGTATATAGCCTTGTGGTGACACAACAAGCGATATATAATTAAATAGGTAGACAACTATTGTCAATTACATCACTATGTAAACTCCTTTTTATTTTGCCTCTTAGATTATTTTGATCAAGTGGTGACACATCCGAATCAAAATTATCCAAGTTAAGTCCAACCTAGCACTTCCATATATTCGAAAGAAAAACACTGTCCTTGTGGTGACACAACAAAACAGCATCGTTTCAGTCTATTTATAAGCATCAAATGTGATAAAGCAACATCTTAAATATTTAATACTTGCCTTGTGGTGACACAACAAAACTCATATTAAACATTTAATACTCTATTGCTTTACCATGCTAGAAGGCGACGTTCGATATTCCAAATATCTTTGAACGCTTAGGACTTAATATAATTTCTTTGAGGGGTTTATTATTATTAGTCTCATCTTGTTTAACGCGCATGCACATATATATATAAAATACGCGTCATATTATTTTACATGCGAAGCATGTTGGATAATATATAATATATATATAATAATAAGCATGCACATATAGAATACTATATTCTACCCGGATTGATTATGGACTTTTATTCTAGTTTGGTTCACTAGAGCCACCAAGTGAACCAAAAGGTCAAACCTAGGGTGCAAGAATAAATTTAAATATAACTATTACATTTAAACCCGGGCTCCATTACAAACGGGTCTTCAAGCGCTCCTTGCTCCTTTGTCTCCAATTCTTCAAAAATTAATTCTAACTAGTCCTATTACAAAAGCTATTTACAATAAATAGAAACCTTGATCAGCAGTCAAGGGGAAGTACATAGGAGGGAGATAGAATTTACATTAAGAAAAAATTAGAGAAGACGAGGTACGCAGACCCCATTTATAAAAAACCCATACATTCAAGCATCCACTAAAATAAATCCAATCACACATTGGTCAATCGTCCATAATCAATCCCTATTTATTATCATACATATCTCTATATGTATCAATAAAATAACATTCATCTCATGAATAATAAATCCATTCCATATCTGCATTGATATCAATTAATGGGCAAACGTTTTGCTAATATTTAGTTTTGAAACAAAATAAACTCTTTTATTTTAATCAAAAACCAAATCCAAATTAAACTCCTTTAATTTTAGCAATCTGAAATCCTATTCCAGATAAAATAAACTCTTTATTTTAAACTTATATCAATTAAATAAACTATTTATTTTAATTGAAGAAAAATAATATTTTTTCAAATTCTGCTTACCGGCGCAGCTGCGCCCAGAATGAACTGGGCAACGGCGCAGCTGCGCTGCTCCCCAGAAAAAACCGATTCTGGGTTTCGGCGCAGCTGCGCTCCAGAATGAACTGGAGGCGGCGCAGCTGCGCCGTGTCGCTGATTCAGAAAAAATTTTATTCTGCCCAAAAATTTCGATCCAATCGCATATCAAGCATACATGGAATCATCAATATCGATAATTAGCACAAGATTAGGCTCTGATACCACTGTTAGGTTTGTATATAACGCGAACATGCAATCAAATTACATAAATAGTGCGGAAGCGCGATAAAATCAGATTTTAAAATTTTATACAAACCATCACCAAGATCAATCGATGTGCTCAATTAACGATATAAACGAAAGAGAAAGAGAATAAGAATTATACCCTCGTAGAACAAAGCTTCCTCGGGTACAAGTTCAACTCCTAGTCCTTCGTGTTCTCCTCGAATGCTACGGTGTGATTCCTTCCTTTGATCAATGTTAGCCACCCAAGTGTTTGGCCTCTAGAGGTGATCCACCAAGGAAGAACAAGTATTCAAGAAGTTTGGGTATTTGGCAAAACCCTAGTTTCTATCTCTATAGAAATTGCTCTCCACAATCTAATGCAAGAGTGTGTAACCCTAATCTATGATAAGACCCCTCTTATTTATAGATGTAGGAATAGCCCTTCCCTAAACTATTTAGGATTAGGGTTTGTATTATAATTAAACTCCTTTAATTAATAATGCTCCTAATCCAATTAGGAATCCATGGAGAGTACTTCTATTAATTAATTCCCAATCCCTATTTGGAATTAAATAATAGTAAAAGTAATAATAATAATAAGACTCCTCTTATTAATTTATATTTAATATTTCCAAAATATTAAATAATAAATATTAAGCTATTTAATTTATTCTATCTCCATAGAGTAAATTAAATACACTTAACTTATTATTACAATTATGCCATTTACTTCTTAAATAAATATTTTCCTTTTGCGGTGTGACCCTTTAGGTTCTCCATATTAAACCGGTTGTGAATAAATCAATTAGAACAATTCTAATCTTATTTAAATAAAATAAATTAAACTATTTTAATTCATTTAAATAAATAATATTTATTCTACAATAAGGGTAAGCCCCCTTAGCGATCAACGACTTTCCAGATAATATAGATTTCAACATTAATCACAAAAGAACCTTTGAGTAAATAGTTACCGTACAATTCAATCCTTCTACCATACAATGTCCCAACTAAATATAAGACATGGATTTACTGTCAAGTCTTATTTTATTTAATTATATGTATTTCGATTCCCAAATGCATAACTCTAATTAATGCAAATTAGAAACTCCTTTCTAATTTCATTCTGTCTTGGCCAAGGACTACTGAGTTATCATTTATCGAATCACATAGGACATTCACATCTTTTACTAGACGAGGTAGATTCTTTGTTGATCATTTACCTATCTCCATGTATAACTAATTATACCCAATCATACCCTTTGATATACCCACAAGGTCTTAAGGGACATGTCAAAGTATAATTCATCATACACAAGATACTATGATGATCTCAAGTCCAAGGATCACTTGTACTACTATCACTAGAGGAATTCCTATTGACAGGCGAGTAAAACTCCATTAGGTATTCCTTTGCGAGTCACGTTCAGTGAACTTATTCTCCAATAAGCACCTACATACTTGCTTTAGTGTCTCCACACAAATGATTATGAGATCAATCATCCTCTTCATAAGAGCAAGCAACGTATGTACTAATCTATCCGGATTCACTAATCCCCAATTTAGTAATCCAACGATTAGGAACAATTTTAGTTTGTGAGCTATCTTGAATTTAGATCTCATTAGCATGATCACCATCATGATTCTAAAAGCATTGCTCAAAACTATGGGTTTATCACATTTAATATAACAGCACTATGTAGATAATATAAAATGTCTTTTAAGAAAATCAATTCCTTTATTAATAAATGAATAAGATTACAAAGTATATGCTACATCATATCAAATATGATTGGCTTGTGTGCATACTACTTTCAGGGATCCCTTAAAGTATTTCACACTATCACGAACCTTTACAATAAAACTTTGATTAAGCACACCTAAACCATCTTGTACCATAATATTGAGAATATGTGCACAACATCTCACATGAAATAGTTTTCCACCAAAAAATAAATTACCTTTTAACACAAAACTATCTTTAAGATTCCTAACTGCAGAATCATTAGAAGATGCATTGTCTAAAGTGATTGTGGTTATCTTATTTTCAATGCCCCATTCACTAAGACAAGAAAAAATGGCATCACTATCCTCTCAAAATTTGTCCGTCATGGCAGAACATTTTGTTAACTTTGCCCATCATCTCAAAATTAATGCAAGCACATGTTATTCATTTCTTTAAGTCTAAATGTTGCCCACTATCCTCTCAATCATATGCATGGTTCCTTAAAGATCAATTTAGTATATTAAAGCTACTTAGCATGATTTATTAAAAACATTAGTATACTACTAAAGCTAATAACATGGTTTCTCTAAATTAATTAACTATGTGACTGCATTATCTTGGGCATAGCATCCCATTAAAGTAATCATTTCCATGCTGCCAATTCTTCTTCTCATTCATTTGGGCAGAACCATTTTGTGTTGCCCATCATCAGAATCATAATTATGGAGATAATAAATTAAGTTTGCTACTATTTTTGGAATCTGATTAAACTGAAACTGTCCATTATCTTGTCATGGGGTGACTCTCCGCCCTTGCCAACTGGTCTGGGGAAAAAAAATCGAGAAGAGAAATAGTTAGACAACGAATCAGCGATATAAAACTATGTATATAGTGATATATATATATATATATATATATATATATATATATATATATAAGTATACTCGCAAACCATAATCGAACATATTTGATCGAATTCATTGCGAATGATTCGAAATCTATCGAATTACTCATGGAGAAAATGAGCAGAGTATGTCTTCTCTCAGATCCGAATTGTTTGAGGAGTCGAATAATAAAAGTTGCTCAAAATCGACTCGCCTATATACGAACTCGGGTCCCGTTCGATTTTTTTCCGAGTTGACTCCGATCCAAACCCGACCCGTCCGACTTATTTTCAGCTTTATCCATACATACATACATACGATGTTCACTCTCAAAATTCACACAATTGACACCCCATAACCATTCTACCCCATAACCATTCTACACAACCACAACTACAAATTCCTTCGCCGCCATCCGAAACCCTATAATCGAACTAAGAGGCATAGTCCATCTCTTTCGCAACCTCCTAACATCATCCTCCGCTACCATTGTCGCCGGCCCGCAACACCCTCCTCTTTGTGGTCGCCGACCCTAATTACGTGTCCCCCGATAACTTTCTCCTCTTCTGCGGCTCCTAGCTCGATCACATCATCGTACTCATCTTTTTCTAGTTAAATACCTTGATAATAAACTCTTTTTTGCTTCGTTGACTTGGGCTTGGCTTGGGCTAATTGGGGGCATAATCGTCTAAAACAATTTCTAATCCTTTTCGCTAATAAGTCTAGCGGATGGCGAGGTCTCCTTATTAATCTGAGTCATTGGTAATTGTAACAGACGTTAGAGATGCTATTTGCTAATTTTTGATCCATAACAAATACATGTTATGGGTCATTATATATATATATATATATACAGTCCATTTCTTAAGCTCACCCTTATCCGGCTCATCCAAGCTCACCCCCCTTTAGCGACGGACCCGACAACGGTTTGGTCATACAACCGTCGTCTATACTTTTAGCGACGGACAATATATAGTGTCGCTAAAAGTATAGACGACGGTTGTATGACCAAACCGTCGCTAGGTCCGTCGCTAAAGGGGGTGAGCTTAGGTGAGCCGGATAAGGGTGAGCTTAAGATCCGGACCGTGTATATATATATATATATATAGGAGAATGATTCATATCACGTACGTGCTACGAATCCTTCCATGGCATACATCACCTCTAACATCCATTTTAAACATCAACGGACGAAATTAAAAAGACCAAACCTGTCATCCGCTATTAATAGTAGAGAATGGTGAAAAAAACACAATCCATCTGCTACTAATAATAGCGAACGACGATCAGAATTTTAAATCTTTGTTAATAAACCCTAAACCCTAGTTAATAAATCGTAAATCCTAGCTAATAAAACGATAAGCCCTAGTTAATAAAGTCGAATCTTAACTCACGTGGAAGAGAAAAATAAACCCTAAATTCTAGTTAATAAATCCTAAATCTTAGTTAATAAATCATAAATCTTGGTTAATAAATCTTAAACCGTAGTTAATAAATTTAAACCTTAATTAATAATGCTAAACCCTAACTCTCGTGGAAGGGATGAAGAATTATGATTAGCGTCCACCACTAGTAATAACGGACGGTTTAAAATTTTGAACTACGTCCGCTACTGATTTAAAATTTTAATCTCGGTCGTTGATTTATATATTAGATATAATTAATGTTGTATGTCATATATATATATATATATATATATATATATATATATATATATATATATATATATATATATATATATATATATATATATATATATATATATAGGATGGAAGGAAACTGCCAACTTAAGCAAAACTTTGTGCGAACATATATATCTATATAATGGCGGCAACATTCGGACCAGTGTTTTTGCAATATTTTTTCATTGTTCTTCTGCTGGTTGTTTTCAACATTAGTAGTACTGTTTCTTCAAATTCAATCATCAAAAATCTACCCGGATTTCGTAGTGATCTTCCTTTCAAGCTTGAAACCGGGCATGCATTTCAGTCTCAGTATCAATGACAATTTGGCAGCTTTTGACAAAAACAGTGTTCAATTAATTATACAGAATATAGTTTTTTAATACTTTCTTCGTTCTAAAATATAAGATTATTATTCATTTTTTAAAATCAATTAAAGACATTTTTAAACTCAAAATTGACATGAATTCTTTTAATTTTAGTCAATACAATAATGAATATTGTAAACTATCTCAAAAGTACTACTCATTGTAAAAAAAAAAAAAATCATAATTCTAAATAAATCATCTCAATTTGAGTTTGAAAATATAACAAATTAACTTTCAAAAATCAACAATAATCTTATAATTTGAAATTGAATGAAAATTTACTTAATTTGTGAGCACTTGCAAGGAAAAGCAAGAGAGTGGGAAGCATGCAACACAAATCACTATTTGGATACTAGTTAATTTTTAAATTTTTGTAGTGGCGGTGGGATATTAGATAAAATAATAGTAAAAAAATAATAGCAAATTAGAAATATCATGTTATTTGATAATGTTAATTAAAGTAAAAATATAAACATACCAAAAATATGAACATATTTCTAATTTTAAAGTGAATTTTCTTTGTGGAGACGTGGAGTTTCACTTTGAGGACATAATGGATAGAGATAATTACTTAGGTTGATAGTATTAAATTCTTTGATGAATAGAGATACCTATTTACGAGGATAGTATTAAATTCTTTAATGAATAGAGATATATAACTACTTAAGGACGATAGTATTAAATTTTTTGAAGATTTGTTCGGTCATTTCAATATATAGTAACTGCATGAGTAGAGGTGTAAATAAACCGAATCGAATATTGAGTTGTTCAAATTTAATTTATAAAATTTATCGAGTATGAAATAAAATTTAATTGAGCCTCATTTAACTACCGAGTCAGACTCGATCTCGTATTGAGCCCGAACAGTTTGAACTTTTCGAGCAAATATGATAAGGGTATTAATAAAAATTTACAATTTAAATATGTTTGCGTAATTTATCGAATTTTAAAATTTACTCAAATTTAAATAGTTTATATTTCGAGTCAAATTGAAATCGAATTTTTAATCTAACAAGTATGAATCAAATTCAAACCATTTGATTCATTTTATAATTTTATGCATGAGATGGGTATTCTGTCACTCATGCAACCAAAAAGAGACCCCCTGGCCTAAATTTGAATTTCAGTTACTTTCAGACCAGTTTTTAATTAGCTTCTTGAAACAATCAAAATGAAAGGATCGAGATAAAGAGATGGCCTGCCAAGGGTAGTAGTGTCAATTTTGCTGACCACGTTTACGTCCTCTCACATCCATATGGCAAAGCAAAACCCAAAAAACACCCAAAAAAAAAAGTGTCCCAATGTGCCCATTTTTATGTCCTAATTCTGCAGTTTTGGAGTACTTATCATTAATTATAAATACATATATAAATTTAATAAACATTATTGGAAAAAAAATAATACAATAAATATGTTTTCAAAATATTTTAAATTTTATGTCATACATAAATAACAATTTTTTCATATTAAAAATTAATATTAAATATGTTTTATTTTTTTTATTACACTAAAAAATTTAAAAATCAAATTTGGGATGAAGAAATCAAATGTTTTGTGCCACTGCCGTAAAGATGGAAACGAACCTTTTATTAATATCTTAAAATAAAATGAGAGGTGCAGTATAATGAATGCATTAGTCAAAGACAATGCCAGGCTGCAGTCATAAATTTAGTTACATGAATTTCACGTACAGGGCCAACTGTTTATTAGCCACATGAATTTCACGTACAGGGCGGCAGGGCCAACTGTTTATTAGCCCCCCCCAATGGTACAGTGTTCAAAAACCTCCTTATCAATAACACAGTAGAATACTGAAGGTAGGGTTGGTAGGGGTTCAATGGTTTGAATTTTATGTACTCGAATTAAGAAAATTATTTAATATTATTATTTAATTATTAAATTTTATGTTAAATTTTATCACTAGTTATACCCTTTTATGAGAAGTTGAGAATTATTGATATAAAAAATGAATTTATTTTTCTAGAAAATTGTAAACGACAAGTAAATTAGGAGAAAAAATATTCTTTTTAAGAAGTTTATATTATGGCAAAACTAATGACTTTCCCACTGTTCTTGGCACGTTTTACTTAATACACCACTGAACTTTTAATTTTTTAAATTACACCATTAAACTAATTAATATTTTTAAATTGAGTCATTCCGTTATAAAAATTAGATGGACGTTAAATCTGAGAATTAAACTCTCAACATGAAAGTATTTTTCCTCTTTTTCTCATACTAATCTACCTAAATATCTTGATTTGATGTGTTTCGGGGAGTTTTCCTAAAGCAGAGTATAGAAAAGTGATTTTCTTGGAGATTAATTTCTAGATTTAAGGGTGAAGTAAAGCAGAGTATAGAAAATTGACTTTCTTGGAGTTTTTCTAAAGCAGAGTATAGAAAATTGACTATGAAAAAGAGGAAAAATACTTTCATGTTGAGAGTTTAATTCCTAGATTTAACGTCCATTCAATTTTTGTAACGGATGACCCAATTTGAAAATATTAGTTAGTTTAATGGTGTAATTTGAAAAATTAAAAGTTCAGTGGTGTATTAAGTAAAACGTGCCAAGTACAGTAGGAAAATCATTAGTTTTGCCTTTATATTATTATGAAATGGAATGAGTAGTATAAGTTTGTTTAGTTACTAATATTTGCAACTTTTCAAGGGATTGTGTTTGGTGCATTTGAACTTTTAAACGCACTAGATACAGTGTGTTTGAACCCTAAAAGTTACACTTAATTATGAGTTATGTTAGTTACGTTTGAAATAAGTAGTTTCCAGTAATTAAGATTTAGCAAAAATGGATAAAATCGAATTTATCGAACCAAATATTAAATTTTAAACCGAATTATTTCAGTTACTTGAGTATTCGGTTCTTATCGATTATAACACTTTAAATTTTCAATATTCGGTTACAGTTTCGCTTTTGAAAGTTACAAAATTCAATTATCCGAATAATTGAATTACAAATTTTGAAAAAAACATAATATCAAATATTTTAATTTTTAAGTCAAAGATAGCACTTGACTAAGTCAAAAGGCTAATATTAAATATTAATTTTTAAGTCAAATATTTTGGTTAATCGTTGGTGATTGTTTGGAAACTCTACTGTTGAAAATTTGAAGTGAAAATTTTTGTTTGATGAATTAAAGATGAGTTCAAATTTCAGTTATATACCGAAATAAACAAATAGTAATCGGTATTTTGTTTTTTTATAATTCAATTTTTTGTTCAAATATCAAAAATATGATAATTTTGATATTCAGTTATAACTGAATAAACAATTTTAGTTCAGTTATAACTGAATACTCAGTTGAGGCAAACAACATTTTAAGGTACTTAATTAGGTATTATGTGTAACTTTATATTTGTGCATTAATTTCAGAAGCTACAGCAATGCATCCTTTTAATTCTTTTCGTTAATTGTTTATTCTAACTGATAGATAGATGGTCAAGCAATATAGTACTCCATCTATTTTTAAAAGGATGGATAAAGGTTTTTTTTTTCACAGAAAGGTGAGATAAAATATATAAAGTAAAGGGTAATTAAGTTATTTAGTGGAGTCCATTAATATTAAAAAAAGTGTTTCTCATTTTATATAATCTTGTGGAGCTACTAAGGATAAATTTAGAACTTTTTATTCTCTTTTATTTACTTTTATTTTTTTTTAATATATGTATAAATTGTATTTTAGTACTCATCCTTTTCGAGACGGAAGGAATAGATGTTAAAGACACTTTCTTGCAACCTTTTTATATATGTGTGTATGTACTATGTTAGACTAAATTTTAATTTGGATCCTGAACTTTAACCTTAAATTTAATTTGCGTGCTACACTTCTTTTGAATTGAACGCACCATATAATTTTAGCGAGAAAACAAAATATACCCTCCTCCGCATCCTCTACAACAAAATAATTTGAACCTAAACTTTAGTGCGATTGTGCGAATGGTGCAAATTGTTTTGAAACTCAAAGTTTAGGGAGTGTTTAATTTAAAATAAAGTTTAGGGTGCAATTGATTTAAGGTTAAAAGTTTAGGGTGCAATTGATTTAAGGTTAAAAGTATAGGGTCCAATTTATCCTACTATTATCTATAAAAGGAAGATATATAGGGTGGAAGGAAAAAGCAAAACTTTGTGGATATAATGGAGGCAACATTCGGACCAGTGCTTTTGCAATACTATTTCATTGTTCTTGTGCTGGTTGTTTTCAACATTAGTAGTAATGTTTATTCAAATTCAATCATCAAAAATCTACCCGGATTTCGTGGTGATCTTCCTTTCAAGCTTGAAACCGGGTAATTTTGTTGTTAGTTTCTTCTTTCTTTTATAGAATGTCATGAATATATTATACTTCGTCCATTTTAAAATTAGATATACAATTTGACTTTTGAGATCAAACGACGACATATTAAATTTTAAAATTGGTATAATTCGTAAAAGTTTAGAATGAAATAAATTTGTGATTAATAGTTTTTGTTATTTACTATACAATTATAATAATTGTATTAACTAAAATTAAATAAATTAATATCAATTTAAAGTTTAATATCTTGTCGTTAATTTAACCTCAAAAGTCAAATTGTATTTTTTAATTTTAAAATGGAGAAAGTTATAATTAACCTGTAAATTGATTCTATAATTCGGTTTTTTGTGTTGAAGTTACGTTGGGGTTGGAGAAAAAGAAGATGTGCAGTTGTTCTACTACTTTGTAGAATCTGAAAGGAATCCTAAACATGACCCTCTTATGATTTGGATCCCTGGTGGCCCTGGTTGTTCTTCTACTCATGGATTTCTCCTTGAAATGGGTAAATTTCTCATACTTAAATGCACCATCTGAAAATTTAGAATCAGGATCTTCTCCATTGCACGTATCTTAGATTTTATTTTTTGAATACATATTTAGTGTAATAATATTATGGTGACCAAAGAATTGTTATAAAAAGGAGATACAAAATTATGTAAATGGTTATGGTTAGTTACAACTATTGGACTCATCCATGTATGGCGAATCATTTACGAATTAAACTTCAACACATCATTTTGCAAACTAATTTTTGTAAGAGTTCTTTGTAAGTGTAGAAATATTCTAGTTAGTGACATAAATATTTTTTTAGTAACCTTTTAGCGACATAATTATTGGGACAAAATTTATTGTGTCGTTAGTCATTTGCGATAAAATTTGTTTTGCAATTAAATGTAATACTTGCGTCTCTGAATGTGTATTTAAAAAAAAAATTGTGAATACGTGTAATAAAGGGATCCCAATCTGAAAATCTAGCTTCAAGGCTAACATGCATAGCTTTCTTAACTTATACTCTCCCTGTTTCACAAATATTGCAGCATATATTTTAAAAAAGTTTCACAAAAATTGTAACATGCATAATGAGTCCTTCTATAGCTAAAACTTTTATAGCTCATACTCTTTTGTAATATTCTCAGCCACACATTTTAAAAGAGTCAATTATGAAATCGAAGAAAGAAGAATGGCCAAATAATGTTACGTCCAACAAAATTAGTTTTACTTATAAAATTACACATTTTAAGAATATTTTTAATTCTTTTCTATGTTTATCTCTAAATAAAATAATACTTCATTCGTTCTAAATTATAAGATCATTATTAATTTTTAAAAGTCAATTTAAAATATTTTTAAACTCAAAATTTAAATAATTCATTAGAAATCGATTATGAAACAATAATATTACAATGGGTATTACTTTTTAGATAGTTTACTTATAATATTCATTATTGTATTGACTAAATTTAAATAAATTTATATTAATTTTGAGTTTAAAAATGTGTTAAGTTAACTTCAAAAAATTAATAATAAACTTATATTTTCAAACAAACGGGGCGCAAACATATTATTCCCTTTTCCCCAAATATATTGGCATTTAGTCCGCTTGCTTTGATTACCTTATCAGAAACCGCTTGATAGTGTTTGAACATTTGATGTAGGACCATTTACTTTTGAAATTCTCCCCGAGAATAAACCAGCATTGAAGTTGAACCCATACTCATGGACGAAGGTTTAAAGTTACTATAACCCTCACTTGTAATTAAATTAGTTAATACTATATATATATATATATGTATATTATATATATATATATATATGTATATCATTGTATTTATTTATATAACAAGCTAGAAAATCTCTCAATATGTTTAATATTAGGTGGCGAACATAATATTTTTGGATACTCCTGTTGGAGCCGGATTTTCTTATGGAAAAAATCCGAAAGCTTACAAAACTAGCGACACTTTACAATCAAAGCAAGTTTATAACTTTCTGAGGAAGGTGAATTTTTCAAGAACACAAATCTTTTAATTTGCATGCGCGCACACGCACACACATATATATATAGGACGCTTCTTATACGTACCACCCGCATACGGATGGTAAAAAAAATCTTAAAAAAATTCAAAAGCAAATGCTGCTTGTCTGCTTATTGCGTACTATATATATATATATATATATGAACTGAATATTTTTGGAGAAGTGTAGCTAAAAAATTTCTCAAAATTCTAACTTCTACAAACGTTTTGTTCAGTACTTCCATTTTGCATTACTATGTTATGACCTCATGTATTTGATAGAGAATCCCCAGTCACACATAGAACATAGAATAATCACCACATCTGTTTGGTGGAACTCTTTGAAGAAAATAACATTTATGAACATTACATTTTGGTACCACAAGGCATACGTATTACTGGTGTTTTAGATTTTGTTCTCCTAAATAAGTGAACATGATTCCACGCCCCTCTTATTTTAGCAGCTTTGATGTCCAAACTTACAGCAATATTAGCACCTCCAATAATTTCATAAATTACACTCATAATGAAATACCTGTCAAAAAATATATATGTAAGTCAAATACTAGAAATATAAAGTTTTATACCAAAAAAAGAAAAGAAATGTGAAATTAAATTATCAATGGATGAATAGTTTTCATTATTAGGATGTGCATCACTCGAATGCTCTTTGCCATCGGTTGATCTACATGAATGATTTTCATTGTTAAGACTTGCATCACTACCATAATTTTTACCAAGCTAAATTAAAAAATATACAAAAATTTAAATAAAATAAATGATAATTTCTTACCGATTTGTAAGCATTGGACAATTTCTTTTATCATGTGCTTGTCTAATTTTGCCCCATCCATTACAACGTCTCACTTTAGAATTTTTTGCCTTCATTAGTGCCTTTTCTTCCCCTCCCCCCCCTTTCATTCTTTTGCCACATCCTTTTGCCCTCACTTGACTCGGTTCATAATAACTATATTCATAATTACCATCCATGTTCTCCAAAAGTGGTACACTACTAGAACCAATTATTTGATTATTTTTCACCCCACTTGTACTACAACCAACCATTAAATTGATTTTCTCAAGTCTACTACCTAAAGTATCGATCAAAATTTTTAGGGCTTTATCGACTACATCCAAACAACACTAAATCAATTTGCTCCGCTCCAAGAGGTATGATTTGTCATCAACTATCTCCATGCCACCATCATCTATGACTATCTCAGATAATCCTGATTTTGTCTATCTCATCAAAATGTATTCATTCGACAATTTTTCAAAATCATGATATTTGTACAAATACGCTAAAATGTGTCTACATGGAATTCCTGAGCTTTCAAATTTTTTGCATGTGCATGAAACAAAATTCAAACCCTTTTCATAAATAATTTGTCTACATCCATACTTCTCACCACCTTTTCTTTGAATTTTATAGACACAATGATTGTTTGACTCACCCACATGATTAAATTTATAATTGAAACTCTCCAATAATTCATTTTAGAATTTATAGAACATTTCATGTGTGTAAATATCAACCATTTGCACCAAAATATCATGAAATTTTTTTAATTTAGGCTTCTCAGTCATGTCTTTGTTATCGACAATCAATACTTCATGACGTTGACGTTTTAATCCCCTATTAAACTGAACCATAAAATCCACTAATGAATTTTCTTTAGAAACAAATTTCTTGAAGAATGAATGAGAACTTTCCGCTCGTTGAGTACATGACATATCAGCAGAAAAAAACGTGGTTCACATATGCAGGCGCCCACCTTGAACGAATATCGTAGATTAACTATAACCATTTTTGTTGTCACTCAACCCACTCTTCTCAATAATTCAAATTGAGTCAAATTCTTCCTCAGTCTCTGATTTCCATATACAATTAGAAAATTCCTTATAGTAAGCACTATATTTCAATGAATCTATCTTCTCAGAAAACTTTGTTAATATGTGCCAACTACAATACCTATGACAAGTACTTGGAAGAGTTTGAAAATTTTCATTTGTCATTGTTGGGTCTTGATCAGTAATAATCATTTTAGGAACATTACCTGGCATAACTTTCAAAAATTGGTTGAATAGTCATACAAAAGAATCTATAGTCTCATCACTTAAAAATGCATAGGCAAAGATAATAGTTTGGCCATGATTATTAACACCCATAAGTGGTGCAAATATCAATCCGTATCGATTGGTATTATATATAGTATCAAAGATTACTATATCACCATAAAACTTGTAATCTCGTCTAGATGTTGCATCGACCCAAAAACAATGAGTAATCCTTTGTTTACTATCAAGCTCAATTTTGAAAGCGAATGAAGGATTCTTTCCTTGTTCTAATTTTAAATATTCATAAAATATTTTCCCATCATGCTCCTTCATTTCATTACGCTTGTTTCTTTCGTAGTTACATAAATCTTGTTGTGTACAACCAATATTTTCAAACCCTCCCGCTTGGACTCCAAAAAAATTGAATTGTTGACGAGGTGGTATATTTACCAAGCTAAATTGTTGAGACAAATATTTTTGGGCACTCGAAATATTGCGATGAGATCTCAAAAGATGAGTTCTTCGAGGGGTTTGTTGGATTTTTGCTATAAAAATTCTATTTATCTATTTATTTAATGTTTATTTATTTATGTTGGACATTGATTTATTAATAAAACTACATCATTCATCATTCATTAAATGATCATTTAGTTTGTTTATATATATTTTCATATTATATAGGTTATGGTTTATGTGTATAAATAAATGTTATACACAAAAGATATAAATCATATGTAATATATAAATAAAAAAATAATGGTTTATAAGTACCTAGGATAATTTGGAGATATTATCATGTAGGTTATAGTGTTTTAACAAAGATGATTTATCTTGATCATAGAAGTTAGACTTCTAGTAAAAGGACTAGTGCATTAACAGTATTTATTAAACGGATCATGCGATAATATTTTATTTATAAAATATTTTTTCACATAAATACTAATTTGTAAAATTTCTTAATTTTAAAATAATAGTGAACTTAATATTGTTATATATATTAATTTGATGTTCCAATGAGTGAAATTACATCGTGTTAATTAATATCTTGGAATGTTGATTAATATATTTAATTAATATTAGGAACATTATTATTGTCAAAATATTTATAAGATTTTTCATAAAATAATTTATCATTGATCATAGAATCTTGGCCGAATCTTTTAATATTTATTATTAAAAGGATTGATTTAATTGTTAAATCAATTTATGAACAAATAAAGATAAATTGTGAACTTATGAAATTAGTTTAAATATATCAGAATTATATTAATTAATTCTGAAATAATTATGTACATTTATAGAGGAAATATTTACAGTTTATTAGTAAAGGTTTATTTAATTAATTCCTGGACTGAAGTGTAATTATAATTATTTAGTGGAATTAATTGTAATTAATATTTATTTTGAATATTATTATTGGATAATAATATCTAGATAAGTATTGAGTCAGAAAAGGAATCCCTTAGGATCCCCTTCCTAACCTAATATGGACCAGATTCATAAGAGATTATAAAGATCAATGTTATTATATATATCATTGATCAGAAACGTATGAGTGTAACTTTTTCATCAGAAGAAAACACAAAATTCGTATTCTCTTTTTTCAGCTTAAGAAAAATAAAGTTAGAATTTTTTCAGAAAGAGGCTTTAGAGACCACACTCCAGATTTAGCATAAGGTTATAGGAAGGAAGATCTCGAGGATACAAGAGACTGTACGGATATTAAAATGTGATAATCTAACCAAGCACTAGGTAACGAATTCGTACTTTTGATACACGATATATATATATATATTCGTTGTTTAGTATAAAACCATAAAGATGATCCTGGTTTTATTTTTATTTTTTTTAAAACCTATTTTTGGAAAATTTTCCTACAGGGTTGATAACGGGTGACTATGACCCTCAACAAATAGACTCACCACATATGCGCCCAATTTTAACTTCACAATAGAAAGTTTTGCATTACAACACTCTCTTATTGACTCCCATCGTCTTTTTGTTTCAATGTCTGTTATTATTGAACTTTTTCCTTATTTAGAACAAACATATTCCTTCCGTACGATCCCGTCACTTTTCCCACCACTCTTTTTTTGGGTCCAATTTCGAACACTAAACCCAGCTTCTTTCGCATTTGTATTGTAAAATTTTTTAACATCATCCAGTGTTTGAAATTCTTGACCTATCCTAGGCTTGAGTTCAAGTGCTACATGATGATTGTAAACAATCATCTTCGTGCTCTCTAATTCAAGCTCTATATTCCCTCCCACTTCCCTCTACATCATAGTCTAAATTATCTTCACTTTGTACTTCAAAGTTCACAATATTCATTTTAACAAATTGACAAAAATAAAAAATTAATTAGTAAGAAGATTTTTTTTAACATATTTAATTCTAAACGAAAAATTTACTATAAATATAAGTAATATTTCCCAAAAAAAGGGTGAAAGTATTAAAATTTTAAAATTTAATCATTAACAATAATAATTTAATCATTAATAATAATTATTAATCTCTAACCAGAACATAAATTTACACCAATGGAAAAGTATCAAACAAATTTAAAAATTGTAAATAAAAAATCATACCTTGAAATTATGGGGAGAGGTCATAGAGAGATTGAAATTGTGGAGAGAGTTCGTAGAGAGAGAATCAAAGATGAGAGAGTTGAAGAGTGTGTTGAAAAAGAGAAATCCTAAATTAAACCCACAAAATAAACCACAAGATAAGCCTTAAGCATGCGGGACTTTTTTTTAGTGGCAGGCTGGCAGCATACCTTTTTCTCTTTTCTCGACATAATTAATTCTCTCTCTCTCTCTCTCTCTCTCTCTATATATATATATATATATATATATATATTTAGTACGCAATAAGCAGACAAGCAGCATTTGCTTTAGAGTTTTTTTAAGATTTTTTTTTACCACCCGCATGCGGGTGATACGCATAAAAAGCGTCCTCTCTCTCTCTCTCTCTCTATATATATATATATATAAATATATATATATATATATATATCTTTCATTAAAAAGGAAAAATTAATTAAGTTAAGTTGTTTTTGTTTGGCCTTTAATTTGTGATGCAGTGGCTTAATGATCATCCCAAATATATCAGTAATCCACTATATATTGCTGGTGTATCCTACGGTGGCATAACTATCCCAATCATCACTCGAGAGATATATAATGGTATTGGCTTAAAGATTGTTTTACATTATTAATTTGATTTTTTTTATTTTTTATTTCAATTATATATATATATATATATGTGTGTGTGTGTGTGTGTGTGAAATTAAAAATATAAACATATAATGATATAGGTATACAAAAATAATTTTTAAAACTCAATAATTTTTTAAGAACTTAACTGGGCCAACTCTAATATAGTGTTGAAGCCCAAACTTTTTTAGATACAGTTTGTACTTTTTATTTATTTATTTTTATATTTTTTTTTAAAAAACAATGTTTCGAAAAAAAATTCGTTTTTATTTTTCGTCCTGAACCACCAAAATCTTAGGAACGACACTATCCGCGTATCTTCTTTTGATTTACTTTTAAAACTTCTCTCATACCTAGCTACGTTAATTTTGACAAAGCTTCCGCACAACCAATGACCATTCATCCTTTTACTTGCCTCGATTGCGTCATTCTTCAGGCACATAGTTGAGCATATGCTAAATTATTGTTAAGGTAATGTTAATGTTAGTTCTTATTTTTTGTTTCTTCTTCTATTTAACCTTTTTAGGTAACGAAGCTGGAAATGAGCCACAAATGAATATTAAGGTATATATGTAGAAGATACTATTCAACAAATTCTAGTTCTCCTTTATTTGTTTTGAAATTAATTATTTTGACTAAAATGCATAATCGTCTCTTTAGTTTATAAATCCACTTGTGAAGATTTCTTCCATGAGTTTAAGTATTAATTATCAAAACCCTCACTCGAGATACAATTACTACTGCAAAACCATCCAATTTGTATCAATTTGCAATACTAATTATATACCTTTAAAGGCACAATTCTGCATAGATAATTATACGTTGTACCTTGAGGGAGGGTTTTGCTAATTGTTTTAAGTTAAGGACGAAAACGTTGCATGTAAACAAATACAAGGGACAAGTTTGCATTTTAGTAATAATAAGAATAGCTTATGATGTTTCAAAATTGACTATAGGGATACGTGATTGGCAACCTGTAAGTTTGCAAAATCACAATCTAATTGTAATACGCAACGGAAAATGGAAATTAAAATTTTTGCAACTTATCCATGAATCACCTTATGCATAACTATTAATTGATGAAGATTAACAAGAGATAATACCTTTGATGATTCAACTCTTGAACCGCTACAAGATCTACTCCTCTCTTGATTTCTTCAAGCTCTTCCAATCTACAATCCTTTGTTGATTTCTTCAAGCTCCTCCAATCTTTGTTCCTTGAATTAAACACTAGCTACAAAGTGTATGTAGCACTCTAGAGGTAATCCACCAAGAATGATTATACAAGAAACAATATTTGATTTCCTAGAAATCTTGGATGGCTAATCCAATTAAATCTTTTATTCCTAACTCTTAAGAATAATAAGAACCCTTCATCAAGAACTCTTTCATTAGATGGAGGCTAGCACTTCTCTAAGTGCAATAAATGCTAGGTTAGATGAATTAGGAAAACCCTAATTCAATTAGTATACTACCAAGAATAATACTTACATAATATGTAAGTAACATTATTCTCCTAACCCACATGTTTTGCATTTAAGCAACTAACACATGTTATTAGCTTAGCCCACCTTTTGCATTTAATTTAAATGATATTTACATTTCATTTAAATTAATTCTTAATCTAATTAAGAATTAAATGATAATAATAATAATAAGATTTCTCTTATTAATTTATAATTCAATATTTCTCCAAATATATCATTATAAATATTAAGCATTTCAATTTATTCAAACTAATAAATTAAATACTTAATTTATTATCATTAAGCCCAATTTCTTCTAATATAATATTATTCTTTTTGCGGTGTGACCCTTTAGGTTCAATATTATGCCGGTAGTAGAATAAATAAATTAGAACAATTTCTAATATTATTTATAATGAATTAAACTCCTTTAATTCAAACATAAATAATATAATATTTATTTTACATCATGAGGGACACCTTACGATAATGTATCATGATTATCCGAATAATATGAAATCAATGTTTAATCACATAGAACCTATTCAGTAGTAGTTACCGTACAATTCAATCCTGTCTACCATACAATGTCCCGATTAAATATAAGACATGGATTTTACTGACAAGTCTTATTTTATTTAATCATATGCATTTCGATTTAAGAATGCACAACTCCGATTAATGTAAATTAGAAACTCCTTTCTAATTTTCATTCAACCCTGGCCAGGGATTTTTGAGCTGTCATTTATCAAATCGCATAGGACATTCTCTCCCTTTATCAGAAGTGGTAGATCCTTTGTCGATCATTCACCTACCTCCGTGTATACTTTATTATACCCGTACATACCCTATGACATACCCCTAAGGTATTAAGGAATATGACAAAGTATAACTTAACATACACAAGGTACTATGATGATCTCAAGTCCAAGGATCACTTGTACAACTATCACTTAAGAACTTCCCTATTGACAGGTGAATAAAACTCCATTAGGGTTCTTTAAGCGAGTCACGTTCAGTGAACTTATTCTCTAATTAGCACCTACATACTTGCTTTAGTGTCTTCACACAAATGATTATGAGATCAATCATTATCTTCTAAAGATCAAGCATAGTATGTACTAATCTATCCGGATCAGTAATCCCAATATTAGTGATCCAACGATTAGGAACATTTTAGTTTTGAGCTTTCTTGAATTTAGATCTCACTAGCATGATCTCATCATGATTCTAAAAAGCATTGCTCGAAAACTATGGGTTCATCCACATTTATTAATTCAACCAATTAACATGGATAAAATATGCCTTTTATTCTATTATTAATATTTGAATAAGATTACAAAGTAAATGCTTATTACATCAAATATAATTGGCTTGAGGGCATATTACTTTCAATCTCCCACTTGCACTAAAGCCAATCACCTTGGTATCTTATACCCATTTTATTCGAAATGGCGATTGAATTGATCTTGCGATAATGCTTTAGTAAATGGATCTGCAATGTTGTTCTGGGAGTCCACTCTTTCTAAGGTGACATCTCCTCTTTCAATTATTTCTCTAATTAAATGAAATCGCCGCAACACGTGTTTGGATCTCTGATGAGACCTGGGTTCCTTAGCCTGTGCAACAGCTCCAGTGTTGTCACAATGAACCGGAACGGGTTCAATAATGCTAGGAACTACCCCGAGTTCAGAAATGAACTTCTTCATCCAAACAGCTTCCTTTGCAGCTTCACTTGCAGCTATAATACTCTGCCTCTGTCACTGAGTCAGCAACTGTTTGCTGTTTGGAACTCTTCCAACTCACTGCTCCACCGTTCAAGGTAAATATATACCCTGACATGGATTTACTGTCATCTTGGTCAGTTTGAAAACTTGAGTCTGTAAAGCCCTCTAGTTTTCAAATCAGACCCACCATATACTAGAAACACATCTTTAGTTCTTCTCAAGTACTTCAAGATGTTTTTCACAGCTTTCCAGTGTTTCTTCTCCAGGATTAGACTGATATCTACTTGTTACACTAAGTGCAATAAGCAACATCTGGTCTGGTACATATCATTCCATACATTATGGATCCTATTGCCGAAGCATAAGGTATTTGATTCATGCGTTCTCTCTCTTCAGGTGTCTTTGGGGGACAATTTCTTAGAGAGATTTACTCCATGACTCATCGGTATGAGTCCTCTCTTGGAGTCTTGCATGCTAAACCTCTTTAGCATCGAATCAATGTATGCACCTTGGGTCAAGCCGAGCATCCTCTTTGATCTATCTCTATAGATCTTTATCCCCAATATGTAGGATGCTTCTCCCAAGTCCTTCATGGAGAAGTGTTTAGATAACCAAATTTTAACTGATTGTAGCATCGGTATGTCATTCCCTATAAGTAATATATCATCAACATATAATACCAGGAATGTCACAGCACTCCCACTAACTTTCTTGTACACACATGGTTCATCCTCATTTGATAAAATCAAACTCTTTGATTGTCTCATCAAAACGGATGTTCCAACTTCGAGAAGCTTGCTTCAATCCATAAATGGATCTTTGTAACTTACACACTTGATTTGTTCCAACCTTTGAAACAAAACCCTCTGGCTGTATCATATATACATCCTCATCTAGTTTCCCATTGAGGAAGGCCGTTTTCACGTCCATTTGCCAGAATTTCGTAGTCATAGTAAAGCTGCAATCAGCAAGTAAAATCCGGATGGACTTGAGCATGGCTACTGGGTGAGAAGGTTTCATCATAGTCAACTCCTTGTCTTTGTTTGAAACCTTTTGCAACCAGTCTGGCCTTATAGGTCTCCACCTTGCCATCTGCTCCAGTCTTTTTCTTAAAGAACCCATTTACACCCTATAGGCACAATGCCTTCAGGTGGAGTAACCAAAGTCCATACTATGGTTTTCATACATGGAGTCCATTTCGGATTTTCATGGCTATTTACCATTTTCTCAGAGTGTTTTACTACTCATAGCCTCATCGTAATGTTACTGGATCATCATCAGTTATGATGCGTACCTCATCATCATCTTCTATGATGAGTGTATAACCTTTTAGGTATTTTCGGCACTCTTCCAGATTTTACGACTCGGTTGTGGTACATAAGTTATATCTACTTGAACATGTTCATCCACTTGATCTGTAGTGATTTGTGGTATCTTGAATTATTTTTTTTTTCTTCTTCAAGATCTATTTTCCTCCCACTACGCCCCTTCCAAGGATAAACTCCTTTTCCAAGAAGGTAGCGTGTTTTGGCAACAAACACCTTTTGCTCGGTAGGATTATAGGAAATAATATCCTAAACTTTCTTCTTTAGGATACCCACAAATTTGCACTTGTCAGATCTAGCCTCAAGTTTAGTCACTTTGTAACTTCCTTTACATAAGCCGTTACAACCCCAAATCCTTAACATGCCTTAAAGGACTAGGGTTTCCTCCCTGTCCACATCTCATATGGAGTCCTTTAGGGACGGATTTTGAGGGAATCTTGTTAAGGTAGATATGGCCAGCCCGTTTCTATGGGGAGTGCATGACTCCCCAGAATGATATTGGAAGGTCGGTGAAACTCATCATAGGACCGCACCATGTCTAACAAGGTAACGATTCCTCCTTTCAGAGATACACCCATTTAATTGTGGCATTACCAGGGAGGCGTCCCTATTGAGAGAGAAATACATTTTCTTTGAGATGGATTAAGAAAACTCATTGCTCAAGTATTCTCCTTCTCCTCACTCGATCTGATCGAAGAATCTTAACACTTTTGCCAGTTTGAGTTTTCTCTACTTTCACTTCTGAATTCTTTGAACTTTTGCAAATGATTCGGATTTTAAATATTTCATTAAATACACATATCCAAATCTTGAATGGATCAAATCAGTGAAATGTAATGAAATACGAATACCCCCTCATAAGCATTTGTTGGTCCATAGGTCCACATACATCTTGTGTGTACCAACTCTAACAAACCCTGCAACTCTCTCTCCCATGGTCCACCTAAATGGAGAATTATGTTTAGTCCCTACCCCCCCATTTTTACCCCATGAGAACATGATTTCACAAGTTGGATATGATTCAAAAATCGAAATGGTTATCTATTTCTAAAAGACCATCAAATATGCAACTTGTTTTAATTCTTGTTTCATTGATGTGACCCGGAGTCTTACAGTGGCCAAATGAAAAGTATGGATTATACTTCATCTCTTATTCATCTTTTAACAAGTTTGTTCCAATTTGAAAAATAATTTTCATGTAAGTCAAGTAAGCTAAAGTCCATCAATTAAATCTACCAGTTTCCAAACAAAACAATATTATTATAAATAGAACAACCATTGTTCTTAAATATAACATTCGAATACCTCTTTGTATCCAACATAAGAAATAGATATAATGTTTTCCTGATGAGAAACAAGTACAAAATAACAATTTAATTAAATTGATAGATTTTCCCCGTAGGCAGTGACTAAACCAATAAGTCCCCCACAGCTAATGCAGCAACCTTTGCTCCAGTTTTCCCACTCGTAGAGTTTACTTCTCCCTTGTTTAGCCTTCTATTTCTGCTTATTCACCTGCAATGAATTGCATATATGAGAACCACAGCCGGTAATCTAATACCCAAGTAGAATTTTGAACTTACAGAAAGATTTATTACAATCATGAATAAACCTGTATCCGTAGCTGAAGCATCAACAAAGCTTTTTCTGCTTGTGCCATCTGCAAGGTACAATCCTTGCAGTTTCTCATTCCAATGTCCCAGGCTTCTATTGCAGTGGAAGCAAACTCCTATGCTATCCGCATTTTGTTTTTATTCTTATTACCTTTATCAACTGTCCTTTCCTTTTGGGCCTTTTTAGAAATTTTTCTTCTTAGCAGAAGCTCCTTTGGGCCACTTCCTTTTACAATAGAAGCGTCACCTATCAGTAAGGACTTCGGTCTTTCTTGGATGGAAAAGTGACTCTCTTGCAGTTTTCAACATGGTTAAGCAATTCAGGCAAGCTGACATCAAGCCTTGTTCATGTGCATAATTCACAACAAATTGTGAGATAGGAGTCCGGGGAGTGACTGCAAGATCAAATCTTGGCTCAACATCTCCATCCAGTACAAAACCCAGTTGACCCCAATTGTTCAATCAAATTGATCATTTTATTTTGAGGACATGTGCCTGTACTGTAGGGCCATCGGTCTTTCCTAGATTGGAAGAGCTCCTTAGATATCTCATATCTTTTTGCAGGACCTACTATTGTTTCACCATACAACTCTTGCAGGTGAAGCAATATAGCAGTTTGGCATCCATTTTCTCATGTTGTCGTTGTAACTTAGACTCGTTACTCATGGATGCCGAGCATGATGCATTGAGCTACCGAATAGCATCATCTTGCCACTTTTTAAAAAGTAGCCAATCTCTTCCTCAGAGGACAGTTATTCTGCAACAGTTGCAGGAACAGGCGAATTAAGGACATAAGATAATTTTTCAGCGGTGAGAACAATTCTCAATTTCCTTAACCAATCACGTGTAGTTCGGTCCGGATTAGGTTTATTAGCATCCAATGAAATGCTCCGGCAGTGATAGTGAATGGGCCATAATTGTAAAAATCTGTAAACTGAATTTTTATTTTAAACCAACATTAGTCATATAATTGCCATTTTATTTAATCACCAATTCATCGAATATAGGCATACTTTATTGTCTTTTCCACTATACACACAACAAGGGTGTCTCTGATCTCCCACTATTTTTATACCGAAACCCCTATAGTGACCCTCCATATATAAGTTACGACCCACTTCTTGATAGTAAACCCCCCCCACACTGACAATCACCCCGCCCCACCTCCCCCTCATCCTCTACTCCCCCCCCCTCCTATCGCCTTCAGATAACCTTACACCATTTTTTTTTTTTTTTTTTTTTTTTTTAAAAATCTGTTTAGTGAGTAAGGATTCCCTATTGACATAAATTATACAGCTCCTTTCTGTGTTGTGCACAACAAACCATTATATTTATTCAAAGGGTAGACAACTCTTGTCAATTACATACAACTATGTAACTCCCATTGTATTTTGCCTCTTAAGATTATTAATAGGTCAAGTGTGGTGCAACATCCGAACTAAAATAGATCCAAGTTAAGTTTCACCTAGCAATTTCCATTATAACGCGAATAGAAAATATATAGTCCCTTTGTGTGTGCACAACAAAACTAGTATTTGTTCAATTCCTTATAAAACATTTTTAATTGTAATAAAGCCAACATCTTTAAAAATTTAATAATGAGTCTTGTGTGTTGCACAACAAACTAATTATTAAATTAATTAATACTCTATTGTCTTTATCATGCTAGACAGGCTAACGTGTTGAATATTTTTGAAATACCTTTAAAACGCTATTCAACTTAATTATTTTTGAAATGAGGGGTTTTGTTATTAAATGATCTACATCTTGTTTAGCGCTGCATAGCAAGTATATATATAAAAATAACGGCGTCATATTAAAAACATTCATCAACATGAATAATAATTATATTATAATATATATATATATTATATTATAAGTCATGCATTCATAGAATAAACTATATTTATCTATATTGGATGATTATGGAGCTTTAAATCTAATCTTGATTCACATCGAGCCAACCGAGTAAATCAAGTAGGTCAAAACCTAGGGTGCAAGAATAAATTTGAATATAACTATTACATTACAAACCCAGGCCCCTTCAATACATAATGGGTCTTTCAAACGCTCTTGCTCTTCGGTTTCTAATTTCTCTAGTAAGCTCTATTAAATCCTTATTACATTCGATTTTAAAACAAAATTAGAAACCCTTGATCAACACAGTCAAGGGGATAAGTACATAGGAGAGAGATAGAAATTCACATTTTAGAAATTTAGATAGAACGAGGTACGCAGACGCCCCATTATGAATAAAACCATTCCATTCAAGGCATCCATTCCAAAATTAAAAATCCAATCACATTGGTCAATAAGTCCTTAATCATCCCCTATAATATATCATAACATATATAAATAATACCATCATCTCGTGAATAATAAACCATTCAATATATATTTGATATGCATTTAAATGGGCTCAATTGACTAGTAGGAAAATCCAAAAAATCCAATTAAAATAAACTCCTTTATTTTAATCTATTCCAAATTAATATAAACTACTTTATAAAAAATTTAAGGAATCTTTTGTTTCAAAAATTAAAATCCAATATTAATTAAAAATAAACTCTTTTATTTTAAAAACCAATTTTCAAGTCCAAAATAAACATCTTTATTTTTTAAACATTGAAAAATGTAAAATTGGAAAATCCAATTTTTTTTTTAAATGAAAACATGTAGCCCCGGGGCTGCCCGGTGAAACAGTGCCATCGGGCCTGCCCGGGGTGAACAGTGACGCCAGTCTGTGGAAAACAGTGTCCGGCGGTGAACAGTTCCCGGCCGGTGAACAGTTCCGGCATGTGAACAGGTAGTTCACGGCAGTGAACAGCAGTGCCGGTTTTTTTTTTTTTTTTTTTTTTTGTTTTTGATGTTTTTCCAAAAAAAAAAACATAATTTCATACTCAACCAATTATACCCAAAAAATTGTTCTAGAAACACCATATCAACATTATATTTATTGATTGGATTACAATTTAATAGTTACGCGATAAGGATGGATCTTGATACTCACTGTAAGTTTACAAAATTCACAATCTAATTGTTAATAACGCAAAACGGATAAAAATGGCAAAGTAAAATTTTTGCAACTTATCATATGAATATCACCATTATGCATAACTAATTAATTGATGGAAGGATTAACAAGAGATAATTACCTTTGATGATTTCAAACTCTTGAACCCGGCTACAAGATCTACTCCTGGCTCCTTGATTTCTTCAAGCTCTTCCTTCCAATCATACAATCCTTGTTGGTTTTTTTTATTTTTATTTCTTCAAGCTCCTCCAATCTTTGTTCCTTGAATTAAAACACTAGGCTACAAAAGTGTATGTAGCTCTCTAGAGGGTAATCCACCAAATGACATGATTATACAAAGAAAAAACAATATTTTTTGTGATTTCCTAGAAATCTTGGATGGCTAATCCCAATTAAAATCTTTTTATTCCTTAACTCTTAAAGAATAATAAGAACCCTTCTTCAAGAACTCTTTCATTAGATGGAGGCTAGCACTTACTCTTAGTGCAATAAATGAAGGTTAGATGAATTAGGAAAACCCTATTTCAATTTAGTATTACTTACCAAAAGAAATAATACTTACATAATATTATGTAAGTAACATTATTCTACTTAAACCTATGTTTTGCATTTAAGCAACTAACACATGTTATTAGCTTAGACCACCTTTTTGCATTTAATTTAAATGATGTTTACATTTCATTTAAATTAATTCTTAATCTATTTAAGAATTAAATAGATAATAATAATAATAAGATTTCTCTCTGTAATTTATAATTCAATATTTCTCCAAATATATCATTATAAATATTAAGCATTTCAATTTATTCATAGAATAATTTAAATACTTATTTTATTATCATTAATCCAATTTCTTCTAATATTAATATTATTCTTTTTGGGTGTTGTGACCCTTTAGGTTCAATTTTATGCCGATGGTAGTAGAATAAAATTAAATTAGAAACAATTATAATATTTTTTATAATGAATTAAAAAAACAAAACTCCTTTAATTCAAACATAAAATAAATAATATTTATTTTACATCATGAGGGACACCTTACGAAAATGTATCATGATTATCCGAATAATATTGAAATCAATGTTTAATCACTTAGAAGCCTATTCAGTTGTAGTTACCATACAATTCAATCCTTCTACCATACAATTGTCCACGATTTAAAATATAAGACATGGATTTACTGACAAGTCTTCTTTTATTTAATCATATGCATTTAGATTTAAGAATGCACAACTCCGCTTAATGTAAATTTAGAAACTCACTTTCTAAATTTTCATTCAACCCTGGCCAGGGATTTTTGAGCGTGTCATTTTTCAAATCGCATAGGGAAATTCTCTCCCTTTATCAGAAGTGGTAGAATCCTTTGTCGATCATTCACTAACATCCGTTGTATACTTTTATTATACCCGTACATACCCTATGAACATACCCTAAGGTATTAAGGAATATGACAAAGTATTAATCTTAAACATACACAAGGTTACTATGATGATCTCAAGTCCAAGGATCACTTGTACAAACTATCACTTAAGAACTTCCCTATTGAAAGGTGAAGAAAAATCCATTAGGGTTCTTTAAGCGAGGTCTCGTTCAGTGAACTTATTCTCTTTTAATTAAGCACCTACATCACTTGCTTTAGTGTCTTCACACAATTGATTATGAGATCAATCATTATCTTCTAAAGATCAAGCATTGTATGTCCTAATCTATCCGGATCAGTAATCCCAATATTAGTGATCCAACGATTAGGAAACATTTTAGTTTTGAGCCTTTCTTGAATTTAGTTCTCACTAGCATGATCTCATCTATGATTCTAAAAGCATTGCTCGAAAACTATGGGTTCATCTCATTTATTTTAATTCAACCAATTAACATGGATAAAAATATGCCTTTATTTTCTATTATTAATATTTGAATCAGCTTACAAAGTAAATGCTTATTACATCAATTATAATTGGCTTGAGGGCATATTACTTTCAATCTCACCACTTGCACTAAAGCCAATCACCTTGGTATCTAATACCCATTTTATCCGATAATGGCGGATTGAATTGATCTTGCTGATAATGCTTTAGTAAATGGAATCTGCAATGTTTGTTTCTGGGAGGAGTCCACTCATTCTAAGGTGACATCTCCTCTTTCATTTATTTTTCTCTAATTAAATGAAATCGCCGCAACACGTGTTTGGGATCTCTGATGAGGACCTGGGTTCCGTAGCCTGTGCAACAGCTCCAGTGTTGTTCCACAATGAACCGGAACGGGTCCAATAATGCTAGGAACTGACCCCGAGAGGAGTTCAGAAATGGAAACTTCTTCATCAAAACAGCTTCCTTTGCATGCTTCACTTGCAGCTATATTACTCTGCCTCTGTCACGGAGTCAGCAAAACTGTTTTTGCTTTTTGGAACTCTTCCAACTCACTGGCTCCACCGTTCAAGGTAAATACATACCCTGACATGGATTTACTGTAATCTTGGTCAGTTTGAAAAACTTGTGTCTGTAAAGCCCTCTAGTTTCAAATCAGACCCACCATATACTAGGAGAAAACATCTTTAGTTCTTCTCAAGTACTTCAAGATGTTTTTTCACTAGGCTTTCCAGTGTTCTTCTCCAGGATTAGAATGATATCTACTTGTTTACCCACTAAGTGCATAAGCAACATCTGGTCTGGTACATATCATTCCCATACATTATGGATCCTATTGCCGAAGCATAAGGTATTTGATTCATGCGTTCCTCTCTCTTCAAGTGTTTTTGGGGACAATTTCTTAGAGAGATTTTCTTCATGACTCATCGGTATGAGTCCTCTCTTGGAGTACTTGCATTGCTAAAACCTCTTTAGCAATCGATTCAATGTATGCACCCCTGGGGGGTCAAAAGCCGAGCATCCTCTTTGATCTATCTCTATAGATCTTTATCCCCAATATATGTAGGAGATGCTTCTCCCAAGTCCTTCATGGGAGAAGTGTTTAGATAACCAAATTTTAACTGATTGTAGCATCGGTATGGTCCATTCCCTATAAGTAATATATCATTCAACAGTCATAATACCGAGTAAATGTCACAGCACTCCCCACTAACTTTCTTGTACACACATGGTTCATCCTCATTTTTGATAAATTCAAAACTCTTTGATTGGTCTCATTCAAAAACGGAATTTGTTTCCAACTTCGAGAAGCTTGCTTCAATCCATAAATGGATCTTTGTAACTTACACACTTGATTTGTTCCAACCTTTGAAACAAAACCCTACTGGCTGACTCATAGAATACTTCCTCATCTAGTTTCCCATTGAGGAAGGCAGTTTTCCACGTCCATTTGCAGGATACGTAGTCATAGTAAGCTGCAATCGCAAAGTAAAAATCCGGATGGGACTTGAGCATGGCTACTGGTTGAGAGGACGGTTTCATCATAGTCAAACTCCTTGTCTTTGTTTTGAAAACATTTTGCAAACCAGTCTGGCCTTATAGGTTCTCCACCTTGCCATCTGCTCCAAGTCTTTTCTTTAAAGACCCATTTTACACCCTATTGGCACAATGCCTTCAGGTGGAGTAACCAAAGTCCATACTTGGTTTTCAGACATGGAGTCCCATTTCGCGATTTCATGGCGATTTGCCATTTCTCTGAGTGTTTACTACTCATTAGCCTCATCGTATGTTTACTGGATCATCATCAGTTATGATGCGTTACCTCCATCATCATTCTTCTTATGATGAGTGTATTACCTTTTAGGGGGGTTTTAATTCGGCCACTCTTCCAGATTTACGACTCGGTTGTGGTGTTAACATAAGTTTTATCTACTTGAACATGTTCATCCACTTGATCTGTAGTGATTTGTGGTTCTTGAACTTCTTCAACATCTATTTTCTCCCCACTAGCCCCTTCAAGGATAAACTCCTTTTCCAAGAATGGTAGAGTGTTTGGCAACTAACACCTTTTGCTCGGTAGGATTATAGTAATAATATCCTAAACTTTCTTTAGGATACCCCACAAATTTGCACTTGTCAGATCTAGCCTCAAGTTTGTCACTTTGTAACTTCTTTACATAAGCGTTACATCCCCAAATCTTAACATGCTTAAGACTGTGTTTCCTCCCTGTCCACATCTCATATGGAGTTTCATTTAGGGACGGATTTTGAGGGAATTTTGTTATGTAGAGATATGCAGCCGTTTCTAGGGCATGACACCCAGAATGATATTGGAAGGTTCGGTGAAACCTCATCATGGACCGCACCATGTATTAAACAAGGTTACGATTCCTCCTTTCAGATACTCCATTTTTAATTGTGGCATACCAGGAGTCGTCCATTGAGAGAGAATACCATTTTACTTTGAGATGATTAAGAAAATCAGTGCCTCAAGTATTCTCCTCCTCGATCTGATCAGAAGAATCTTAAACACTTTTGCCTAAGTTTGGTTTCTCTACTTCACTTCTGAATTCTTTGAAACTTTTTCAAATTGATTCGGATTTATATTTCATTAATTACACATATCCACAATCTTGAGATGATCATCAGTGAATGTAATGAAATACGAATACCCTCCTCTAGCATTTGTTGTCATAGGTCCACATAGCATCTGTGTTATGTACCAACTCTAACAAACCCTGCCAACCTCTCTCTC